>CM062296.1:518818097-519331777 GCA_031216915.1 Pictodentalium vernedei | reverse complement strand
ACAATTCACCGTCATATGTGTGACATAGTGACACCTTTTGATCATAAATGTTAAGGAATTTGCATCAAGAGGGAGACGCTTAAGAACAAGACGTCTCTTTGGACGATGTTTCTTTGCAAATATCATTGCATATCGTGTCTCTCCTGGAGTAATCTTAGACCTAGGTCCATTATAGACAATATACAGAATGAGGTGGATAACACTGTCTCATCAAGAACAGGGGAACGCAGACTGAGTAATAGTTTCAGTAAACTTGGTTTCTTCAGTACTTTTAAAAAAAACTGTGGACTTTGATCTACCATAAAACAGTTGAATTAAGTCACTGCCAGGTGTACTGGAATGCAGGTAGCAACTGACAGATGTCTCCCCCTCATCAATTAGCCAAACTATGAACACCCATAAGTTATCCCACTTTTTGATGACACTGTTCCTTGTCTGAAGTAAAGAGAACCCTCACATTGGTGCACCACGAAGAGTAGCATCACAAACACATCAGTATCATCAGTAACAATACAAACATCAGGATGCTGCTTGGCTGCAAACACCCCATGCATAGCGAGACAGGGATCTGCTTCCTTATAGGATGATTTTAGATCTTTGATCTCACAAGGAGGTTGGTTCTGTCACTCTTGACAAAAAAACAGACTTCCCTTACACACATTCATCTTTCTGAATTTGACAATCAGTACACAGCAAGTAGTCAGCCAGCAAGCCAGTGATTTGAAGTTTATTATTTTGATTAGGTAAGAATTCACTCCAGTCCTTGGGCTTCGGAAGTTTTTGACTTAAATCAGAAATATTACGTTCCCTTCCTGTGTCTGGTCTGCCTTTGGAAACACCCCACACTGCCTGAGTAATCCTCAATAAAAGGCCAACCGGCCACACGTTCCCCGAAAAAAGTGTGCCATTTGAGGTATCTGAAATGAAAGTGTTAATGACACTGTAGCTTAACTTGACTGTGTGTTGTGTTTGATGAAAAGGATAATGCTCAATGTTTATGAAAGGATTATGAAATAAGACAAGAATTGTGATAATTGAGAATATGTTAATTTCTGTTCCCTGTATGCTATGTTTTGAATAATGAAAGTGTCAATGACACTGTAGCTCAACTTGTCAGGACAAAGACATGCACGTGTATAGTATGTGACACAGCAATGACAAACATCTAGGTAATGACCTGATAACAAAGGTACATATAAAGTATTGTAATGGTCTGTACATAAATACTGACTGTTGCCTGTAACAAATGTATAGGTAAAGTATTGTAAAGGTGGGTGACAGTCAGATGCTAAACTAGAAAAGAAAACTTTGAGTCCCAGAGTGGGTCTGACTGAACCCCAAAATATTTGTTCTCATAGCACAGTGATAACAAAGGCACCCCAAAACACACTCGTTCCTATCCCAAGGTGAAAACAAAGGTACCCAAGAAGTTTTGTGAAGATCAATTCATAAATACGAGCTGTATAGAACTTGTGACAAAAAACTGATTGGACCTAATTTTGGTACAAAATGGCCACTGGCAGCCATCTTGAATTTTGGACCGTACCCAGAAACACTCATTCTCGTCCCAAGGTGATAACAAAGGTACCCAAGAAGTTTTGTGAAGATCGGTTCATAAATACAGCCTCTACCCTGAGCCGTATTGACATGTGTGCTCACATTGTGCAAGTAGCACTGAATAAGTCAAAGTTCATCTAATTTGCATAATTTCTGCACGAAAAAAAACCCCTTAGAATATGTGATGTATTCCATGTTACTAAACATTCATACAAAAATTTATTCAAATCAGAACTTTCATACAGAAGTTCTGTACAAAAGTCTGATTGCACTAATTTTGGTACAAAATGGCTGCTGGTGGCCATCTTGAATTTCGGACCACACCCAAAAACACTCGCTCTCATCTCACGGTGATAACAAAGGTACCCAACAAGGTTCGTAAAGATTGGTTCATAAATATGGCCTCTAGTCTGAGCTGTATAGAAGTTGTGTACAATAAACTGATTAGACCTAATTTCGGTACAAAATGGCCACTGGCAGCCATCTTGAATTTTAGACCGCACCCAGAAACACTCGTTCTCGTCCCAAGGTGATAACAAAGGTACCCAAGACATTTCGTGAAGATCAGTTCATAAATATAGACTGATAAATAAGTCTGAGCCGTATTGACATGTGTACTTATGTGTGTAAGTCGCACTGAAATATCAAAGTTCATCTAATTTGCATAATTTCTGCACGAGAAAAAAACCCGTATTATATGTGATGTATCCCATGGTACTAAACATTCACACAAAAAATTATTCAAATCAGCGCTTTCATATGGAAGTTCTGTGCACAAATCTGATTGCACCTAATTTTGTACAAAATGGCTGCCATCGGCCATCTTGAATTTCGGACCGGACCCCAAAACACTCGTTTTCGTCCCACGGTGATACCAAAGGTACCCAAGAAGTTTCGTAAAGATCGGTTCATAAATACGGCCTCTAGCCCAAGCCGTATTGGCATTGGCACTTACAGTGCTGAAAGTAACACCAAAAAACATCAAAATTAGTCTAATTTGCACAATTTATGCACGAGAAAAAAACCCGTATTATATGTGATGTATCCCATGGTACTAAACATTCATACAAAAAATTATTCAAATCAGAGCTTTCATATGGAAGTTCTGTACAAAAAACAGATTTCTGCATCGTCGGTACAAAATGGCGGCTGGCAGCCATCCTGAATTTCGGACCGCACCCAAAAACACTCGTTCTCATCCCACAGTCATAACAAAGGTACCCAAGAAGTTTCGTAAAGATCGATTCATAAATACGGCCTTTAGCCCGAGCCGTATCCAATTGTTGACGTATGGACAGACGGACGACGGGCCATGACAAAAGCTCAAATTTGGCTAATGGGGGGGGGGGGGGGGGGGGGGGGGGGGAGTGGTGTTTGGGTTTTTAACCAAAACTGTAAACAAGCATTTTTTTGGGGGGGGGGGGGGGGGGGGTAATGGGGGGAGGGGGTACGTAAGTTTAAAAACAGGTTCCACATGTGGTGACTGAAAATAGTTCAAAATGCATATTGGATAAAAGAAAAAAAAAACTAATGAGGGGTGGGGGGGGGGGGGGGGTGGGTAGGGGGTGGTGGTGTTTGTCTGGGTTTTTAACCACAAACTTGGATTCATCCTACCAAGCTACAATGAAATCCCGTCACAATTATGGCCTGTGGAATATTCTGAAGGTTTTCGGTCTTTGGCCCTCTGTTGCCGTCACAGTTGCCCAAAAGGGGACGTTATCATCTAGACATCTAGACATTATATGAAGTCAACCTATCAAGTTACAATGAAATCCCTCCATAAATATGACCTGTAGACTGTGCTAAAGGTTTTTGGGCTTCGGGCCCCTGTTGCCATCACAGTTGCCCAAAAGGGGACGTTCTCATCTAGACATTATATGAAGTCAACCTATTAAGTTACAATGAAATCCCTCCATAAATATGATGTGTAGACTGTGCTAAAGGTTTTCGGGCTCGGGCAGCCATCATGGTTGAATGATCGCAACCAAATGGGGACATTCTCATCTGGGCATCATGTTGGTTGATCCTACGAAATTACAATGAAATCCCATCATAAATATGACCTATAGACTGTGCTAAAGGTTTTCGGGCTTCAGACACCTGTAGCCGTCACAGTTGCCCAATCACGTCCAAAAGGGGACTTTGTCATGTGTAGAAATTATATGAAGTCAACCTATGAAGTTACAATGAAATCCCTCCATAAATATGACCTGTAGACTGTGTTAAAGGTTTTCAGGTTTTGGGCTCGGGCAGTCGTGACGGTTGATAGATCACGCCCAAATGGGAAAATTCTCATGTAGACATCATACGGAGTCATCGTATCAAGTTACGATGAAATCCATCCATATTAAACATGACCTCCAGACTGTGCTAAAAGTTTTTGGGTTTCGGGCTTGGGCAGCCATCACGGTTGACAGATCATGCCCAAATGGGGACATTCTCATCTTGGCATTATACAGGGGCATTCTATGAAGTTGCAATGAAATCCCTTCATAAATATGACCTGTAGACTGTGCTAATGGTTTTCAGGTTTTGGGCTCGGGCAGCCATACCTGTTGACCGATCACGACCAAAAGGGGACATTCTCATGTAGACATGACCAAAAACCTGCATATGAAATTTCGTGACGATCAGACAAGAAATACCGGGTATGGTCTGTACTTGAAGGTTGAATAAAAAAACTTTAACCACAAACTTTAACCAAAACTCCAAATGTCAACTAAACAGGAATAAGAGAAAAAAAAACCCCAAAAAACCCACTTGAACCTTCAGTAAAAAACTTTAACCACAAACTTTAACCAAAATTCTAAATGTTAACAGAAAAAGGCAGACGGACAGACAGATGGACGGACAGACAAGTCATTACTATAGCCCTCACTGTAAGTAGTCGGGCTAATAAACAGTCGGGCTAAAAATTGTCTTGCAAAAACTGATGTGTCACAAGCTGTGATGATAAACTGCACAAATCAAATCCTGCCTTAGTTCTCTTCCCAAGAGATTGCAGAAGTTTACAGAGGTTAAAACACGCATTACCAAGAAAGTTTGAGGGTAATAAAACAAAAATCTTATCTGGAAATCTGTGGAAAGTTGATCCTATAAAAACATCTGCAACTAATACCAGTAACTCAAATTCTGTAAGAGTTAACCCCCAACACACTGTGGCCAAATTCTAAAAAATTCAAGTTGCAAATTTTTCAAATAACATGAACAGGAATTTAACCAATTCAGTGTTGTTTGACAGAGTTCATTCAGCTCTGTCAAACAAGATTGAATTGGTTAAATTCTTTGTTGTTTTATACAAGAAATTTGCTTTGTTTACAATTTCAGTATTTTGACATCAGTGTGCAGAGGGTCAAAATACTTACCATCATCTTCCTCACCATGATCATTAATTGCGCTGTTTGCAAGCTGTTCAGTAATGTCTCCTGTGGCTCCATTCTCCAAGCTCTGTTCTACCTCTGTAAAAAATGAAGATTCACATTAGAGCTGGCATGATTATATTTCATTATCAACTTTTGAAGAATAATTGATTAAAGTCGACTTTTATGGTACTCTGCGACTTCTAGAAAACAACATAGAAAACAATATTTTTGGTAATTTGTTCCTCTAGCCACACATTCTTTAAGCATGCAGGCATGCATGATGCCGCACGTCGACTGCTCTCCAAGGAAAATTCAGACTCCTGATCACCTCAGGCCCAAACCTGTGCCTAGGTTCAGGTTTGGACCTGAGGTGATCAAGAGTCTAATAATGGCTGCATTGACATTTAAGAAGGCAACTGCTCTCGTTGGCAAACTGAGAAAGGCAATTATTTGTACTCCCATATTTTCTAGAATGCCAGACCTGGTGTCATGTGTTATATCTTTATTCTTCTTTCTCATATTAATTACACTCTATTTTGATATTCTGCAGCCTCTGACACTTCTTACGAGTATGATTGGGAGGAGAGTAATAACTAATAATTCATCAGTAAAGGACTGATGAAAACCCATAATCATTTTACTTTAGTCGATTATGGGTGTTTCCAACGATTAGCTGAATTCTCAATAAATAATGACAGGCTTAATCCACATGTGGAAAGCAATATTCAAATATCAAATCAACATTCAAATATTTGTGCACAACATCCTAACAAACAAAACAAACAGCAGTATTGTCTGCTCAGATTCAGAAAGCAAAAGTACCAAAATCACATGATTTGCGAGTATGTGTGCATTTATCTTTCCACATGACTGAATTCTCTTCGGTGCATCCATCACAACATTGCCATTTCACCTGTACATCTGTGCTAGGGAACATGACGTACTTCTGAATATTTCCCTACCATTTCCATAATATCCCACCCAAGCCTGAAAATAAGCAGACTGTCATATGCAAAATGAGGTTCCCAGAGGGTGAATTTGGTTATGCTACCCTGCACAGCAGGGTAGCATCACAAAATTTACACTCTGTGAACCTCAGTCTGAATCAAGGTCTCAAGCCAAAACAGAAAGATGTACCTAGACGATAAATTGGTCCACTGTATGGGATAACATCAACAAATTCACCCTCTGGGGACCTCATTTTGTAATTGGCAGTTTGCTTATATTCAGGCTTGATCCCACCCCATGTACACAACCAATAGTTTATGGCTCACTGGCTAAAGGGAGATAATTCAAACAACAAAGTACATTTCCATTATCTATAAAATTGCAGAAATTGATAAAAGAATGTTCCTGTTTACTGTCAATGCGACTGTTGAAATTTTTATGTGACTTTGCGAGTTATATTTTACTGAGGCAAATTTCACAGTAATACCTGACTTAATACAAAATTATCACGAATTTTGTAGTCTTCATATTTAAAACCTTGGGGAATTTTTGTAAATGAATGTCGATTCACCATACTTTCACATGATAATGATGCCAGCGTACCCGAGCAAAACGGAAATTAAACAGGCTTTCCCTGAGGCCTTGCCTATGAGGGGCAGTACATGGATTTCAACAAATTTCTGCCTATACTGAATCAATTTTTCTGGACCAGACAAAATTAGAACACTTTTGGGTTGAGGTCATGACATACATGTACCCTTGAGTCAAAAGCAATCACAGTGTGGGGCATGAACAAGATCAGTCCATTGAATATTTTTTTATGGACTGGGCAACGTTAGAATGGAGGAACAAACAAATGAATGGTCTCTGACCTTCATTTTGAAGCCAAGATCTTGCATCAAGATCATGAAACACACCTGCATAAGAAATCATTGCGTGCAGTATGAACAAGATTACTTCACTGAATAATCCTAATGGATCAGACAAAGTTAAAATAGAGAAACAAACAAATCAATAGTCTGTGACCCAGACCTTGGGGCTATGATACACCCTTGGGTCATAAACAATCGGTGTGTGAATTATAGAGAAGGTCAATTCACTGAATATTTTTTATGGATCAAATAAAGTTAGAATGGAGGATCAACAAAGGAATGATCGATCTGTGACCTTGATCTTGGAGCTATGACCTAAGGGTCAAGGTCATAACACACCCTTGGCTCATGAGCATTCATTCCAAGCAAATTACTGTACAGTCATCATGAAGTGTGTAGGTTTCATGCATTCGTTAATAATAAATGATATGACATTTTGATTATGCATTGCATTTCAGATGTAAAAGTCTGAACCTGTGAAAAAGAACTGTCTTGAAACCATGTATTGTCAGTTTCATTTTCTGAACTCCACGTTCACAGTCGCAAAACATGGCCATTTTCTGTCTTTAGAAAGTGTGCAATCTCAAATTCAAAACCAACTGTTTTTTTAAATTAAAAGATAAGAATAACATTTTTAGCTTAACTTGACAAAGTAGATGATGTAGACATGCATAAAGGTTTAAGAATTTTGATTTGGACCCAAGTGGTTCAAGTGGAACTACTTTTATTGTTATTGTTAGAAAATCCGTTTCCATTGAAAGGCTCCTATGGTCTTTAATTCAAAACCTTTAAACTATGCTAAGATGTTCCAGGTAGCACCTGTAGATGTCCATAAAGGTTTCAGAATGTTGATTTTGCCCCAGGTGGTTCCAGTGGAACCACTTTTATTGTTAGAAAATCAGTTTCTGCTGTGAGGCTCCCAGGGGTTTTAATCTGAAACATTAAAAGTGTGTTCATATGTTCTGGTAGGGTGTCTAGATGTGCATAAAGGTTTCAGATTTTTTATATGGTCCCATGTGTAGCACCACTTATGTCACTAAGAGAATCGGTTTCTGGTGGAAGGCTCCTAGGGGGTTTTAATTTGAAACGTTGAAATGTTGTTCATATTTTCGGTAGGTCTCTCTCAAGATGTGCATAAAGGATTCAGATTTTTGATTTGGCACCATGTGGCACCCATAGCGACACATTTGTCATTACAGAAGCAGTTTCCTGCGAAATGCTCCTAGGGGGTTTTAATATTGTTAAATATCGATAATAATATTGTTGTTTATCAATCAATTAAATGTGCCCTATCAGGCATGGATTTCTGAAAAATCCAGGGTGGCAATAAATCGCTCACCTGTAACCTACTTATTTGAGCAAATTGCTCTCCTGAAATCTTTTTCACTTTTTTGCTTCACAAAGATCTTCTAAAGACTTAGTTAATACAGGGTTGGGTAATTTCTCCTTCGAGTGCATTCAAGCCAATCAATTTTAAATGAATTAATAAAATGTTAATGAACAAGAGGCCCCACGGGGCCTGAGGGCTCTCACCTGACATGGTAGCCTAAATATCAACCCAGAGAATTGATTTCAACAAGTTGCATCTGCTCCTCCTAATACCAAATATCCAAAGATTCTGACCAGTGGATCTAAAAAAAAAGCCGATTTTTAAAGAATATTCCTCATATTGAACTAAGTTATAATTCGGGCTCCCACAGGGAGCCCATATATGAACCCAGGGACCTGGCTTTAACAAACTTGAATCTCACCCCCCTAAGGATGCTGCACACCAAATATCAAAACGTACCGACTGCTGGATCTGAAAAAGATTTTTAAAGAAAATTCCTCATTTTGAACTAAGTTACAATTCAAGCTCCCACAGTGACTCCAAATATGGACCAAATCCACCCCACAATGTTGCATACCAAATATGAAAAGATTCTGCCTGCTGGATCTGGAGAAGAAGATTTGTAAAGAAATTTGCCTGAAATGCATTAAGTTTGAATTCGGGCTTCTATAGTGAGCCCAAATATGAATCCAGGGAGCCGATTTGAACAAACTTGAATCAGATCCACCCCACAATGCTGCATACCAAATATCAAAAGATTCTGCCTGCTGGATCTGGAGAAGAAGATTTTTTAAGAAATTTGCCTGAAATGTACTAAGTTCGAAATCAGGCTCCTATACTGAGCCCAAATATGAATCCAGGGGGCTGATTTGAATAAACTTGAATCAGATCCACCCTACAATGTTGCATACCAAATATCAAAAGATTCTGCCTGCTGGATCTGGAGAAGAAGATTTTTTAATGTTTTTCCAATTGCCGACAGTGTTAAAAAGTGCTGACTCAGCACTTTTTCAAAGTCCTGAAAAAAGTACCTTGTGATCAAACCGATAGGGATTTTTTTTAACCATTCTATTCTACTGGATAAAAGTAAGCTTTATACAAAATAAGAATTCTCTGTGCCGGGTAGTTTTGGAGATATGGCAGTTTTAAGGTTTTTCCTATTTTTAGCTCCCGAGGTTCCCACGGGGCAATGAGAAATTTTTTTTTTTGCATCAATCAACTACTTATGACCCATTATCACCTCATATAAAATTTGGTTCAAATCGACCTCACGGTTCTGAAAATAGAAATTTTAGGCGTGGCCAAAATTTTTGCCCTTCCCATAACGAAGGCAAATAATGCCCGACAAACTTCTCTTGAACAAATTTGATTCTAAACCTCAAAAGGACTCTGTATACCACATATCAAGTCTCTGCTACTGGTGGTTCATTAGAAGAAGATTTTCAAAAAATTTGGCCATTTTTTCCCCACACCTCTGCTCAATATGAGCTGAACCTATTTTGGATAAAAATCAAAATGCCCCTATATAACCACTACTTACATGAAATTTAATTAAAATGTGGCCAGTGGTTTAGGAGAAAGAGGCACAAACACCACCTTCACGCAGGACGAAGGACGAAGAGTGATAAGAAAAGCTCACCCTGACTTTCAGTCAGGTGAGCTAATAAACCTGTATTCATTTTTAACTATCCCCTCCATCCCAGTGTGGTCAGATCGATCGAGAAGTTCAGGGAGACTAGTACATGTAGTGGCCGACACACACATGTATCCAGCATATTCTGTACACACGTTCCATGGTCCGTCACCGTCAAAAATAGCTGAAAGTTGGTGAGCAAAAAAAGGCTTATGCCAGATTAAATTGCGTGAGCAGTTAAGGCAAGCTAAAAATCGCTTGCGTCAGAATTCCATGACTGCCATATAATACCTTTTCATTTCTGTCTGTATCAAGCATTAACCAATATTCAAGAATGCAAATGTGGGATACACTATAGTGTGCTTTGCACACAAATGACCATCTAGTTTCTTTAGAGGGGATGTTGTTATAGTCTCCTATTATAATATCATATTTGATATATCTTTGATTAATAATTATAAACAATTAATATTTTTAAAAATTATTTTGCTTCAAAGAAAGCAGATTTTTGGTTGGACTGATAGCTTATTTGCACCGAGATGGAAGAAAAAAATTTATTTTGTTCAGGTTACCTGACCGACCCTAAATTTTCAGTGCTGACCCTAAGTTTTTTCTGATTCAGATTCAGCAAACATGATATGTTAGTTCTGATACATTCCCATCCAATTTTGAACTGCACATTTGCTTCAAATATGATAGGCAAGAACTTTTTAGGATGTTTGATGGCTGTGTGTTCTTTGTTTTAAATAATTAATTCATCGTGTTAAGCATTGTGTACAAAATATTGAAAATAATGTGAACATCATCCAGCTCAGAAAACTTTGAAGAGTTTCACATTCGTCAACATTTGATAGTATTTTCAGAAGTCTTTACACAGAGAATTATTACAATTATCATATCAGATGTTTGAACCAAACTCATCCCAAAAACAAAGACATGTTTTCTGTAAGTCGTCCATGATTATCGGTGATGTTGTTGACGGATTTCAAATAAGTGTCTTATTTTACTGCATATCCCTTCTGTCCCAAGAAACTCAGGTACAGAGTTAGACAAACTAGAACTATCACTGAAGGTGATTAATACCCCCGCTTTGGGTTTTTAGAGGAATGCACTTCTGATCATGTAGGCGAAGGCCATAAGGAAATGTATACATAAAGATCATTTTTTGTTGTTGAAATTTGTATTCGCATGTGGCCTTCCACAGAACAGCACTGAATACTTAAAGAGCCCACACATATATGGTTTACATTTGGAAAAACACATTTACAATGTGCAACATGTATTCAAAATCGGTTCATTAATGTAGGAGGAGTTGCACACACAAGAATCCCATTTGAAAACCCATAATAAATCCAAGTTAAAGGGAGATGACCTGGTTAAAATTGTCGCAGATCAAAAATTTGGGAATATGCATATGTTCACTTAGTTGTGATAATGTTTGAAAGGTTTCGTCAAAATTGATTGATAAATGTAGGAGTTGCACGCACAAGAATTTCATGTAGAAACCCATAATAAATCTAAGTTAAAGGGAGATAACCTAGTTAAAATTGCCACAGCTCAAAAATTTTGGAATATGCGCATGTTCACTTAGTAGTGATGATGTCTGTAAACTTTCGTCCAAATTGATTGATAAATGTAGGAGGAGTTGCGCACACAAGAATTTCATGCAGAAACCCATATTAAATCAAAGTTCAAGAGAGATAACCTGGTTAAAATTGTTGCAGATCAAAAAGTTTGGAATATGCACATGTTCACTTAGTAGAGATGATGTTTGAAAGGTTTCATCAAAATCGGTTCATTAATGTAGGAGGAGTTGCGCACACAAGAATTTGTTCGAACGGAAAGACATAATAAATCTAAGTCAAAGGGAGATAACCTGGTTAAAATTGTCGCAGATCAAAAATCTTGAAATATGCGCATGATCACTTAGTAGTGATGATGTCTGAAAAGTTTTGTCCAAATTGATTGATAAATGTAGGAGGAGTTGCGCACACAAGAATTTCATGTAGAAACCCATATTAAATCAAAGTTCAAGAGAGATAACCTGGTTAAAATTGTCGCAGATTAAAAAGTTTGGAATATGCACATGTTCACTTAGTAGAGATGATGTTTGAAAGGTTTCATCAAAATCGGTTCATTAATGTAGGAGGAGTTGCGCACACAAGAATTTGTTCGGATGGAAAGACACAATAAATCTAAGTCAAAGGGAGATAACCTGGTTAAAATTGTCGCAGATCAAAAATCTTGGAATATGCGCATGTTCACTTAGTAGTGATGATGTCTGAAAAGTTTTGTCCAAATTGATTGATAAATGTAGGAGGAGTTGCGCACACAAGAATTTCATGTCCGGAAAGACGTACGGACGGACGTACGGACAGACGGACGTACGTACGGACGTACAGGGCGATTCCTATATAGCCCCCACTTCTTCGAAGCGGGGGTATAATTATGATAAAGATAAATAAAACAAGAGACCCCAGGGGGCCTGAAGGCGCTCACCTGACATGGTAGCCTAAATATCAACCCAGGGAATTGATTTCAACAAGTTGCATCTGCCCCTCCTAAGAAAAGCTTATATCAAACATCAAAAGATTTTGACCTCAGGATCTAAAAAAAAAATTTTTTTGAAGAATATTCCTCATATTGAACTAAGTTATAATTTGGGCTCCCACAGGGAGCCCAAATATGAACCCAGGGAATTGGCTTGAACAAACTTGAAACTCACCCCCATAAGGATGCTGCATACCAAATATCAAAAGCTTCCAATTGGTGGATCAGAAGAAGAAAATTTTTAAAGAATATTCCTCATATTGCATTAATATGAACATTTGGGCTTCCATAGAGAGCTCAAATATGGACCCAGGGATTTGATTTTAACAAATATGTGAATGAATCTTCCAAAGATGTTATATGTGAAATATGAAAGCCTTTGGAGCAGTGGTATGCGAGAAAAAGATTCTTTAATGTTTTTTCCATTACTCAGTGCTTCACACCAAATAAACATTCTCAGTGCCGTGTAGTTTTGGAAATAAGGGCATTTTAATTTTTTTCTATTTTTAGCTCCTGCGGTTCCCAAGGGACAAGAGGAACATTTACATTTTGGGGGGCATAAATTAGGTACTTATGACCCAATAAGCCCTCATATCAAATTTGGTTCAAATCGGCCTCTCAGTTTGGAAAATCGAAATTTTCGGCAGGGCCAAAATTCTTGTCCCTTCCATAACGATGGCAAATATAGCCCCTTGAACCCAGGGACTTGGCTTTAACAAATTTATATCTCATCTCCCTGAGGATACTGTATACCAAATATCAAAGATTCTGACTGGTGAATGTGAAGAAGAAGATTTTTGAAGAATATTCCTCATATTGAACTAAGTTATAATTCGGGCTACCACAGGGAGCCCAAATATGAACCCAGAGACTTGGCTTGAACAAACTTGAATCTCCCCCCCCCCCCCCTCCCCCCCACGGTTGCTGAGTATCAAATATCAAAAGATTCTGATTGGTGGATCTGAAGAAGATTTTTAACCCCCTGCACACTGATGTCAAAATATCTAAATTTCAGGCAGAAAAAATTTCCCATAATGCAACTAGAAATTTAACCAACTGAATCTCGTTTGACAGAGCTCATTGAGCTCTGTCAAACAAAATTGAATTGGTTAAATTTCTAGATGCATTATGGGAAAAAACAGCTTCCTGAAATTTTTGTATTTTGACATCCGAGTTAAGGGGGTTAAAGAATATTCCCCATATTGCACTACTTCGAACGTTTGGGCTCCCATAGAGAGCCAAATCTGGACCCAGGGATTTGATTTCAACAAATATGTGAATTAATCTTCCAAAGATGTTATATGTGAAATATGAAAGCTTTTGGAGCAGTGGTTTGGGAGAAAAGGATTCTTTAATGTTTTTCCCCATTACCCACAGTGTTAAAAAAATGATGACCCGGCACTTTTTCAAAGTTCCGGAAAGGACCCTATGATAAAACCGATGGTAATTTTTTTTTACCATTCCTTTCTGCTGGTCCTAAGGAAGGTTCACACCAAATAAACATTCTCAGTGCCATGTAGTTTTGGAAATAAGGGCATTTTAATTTTTTTCTATTTTTAGCTCCTGCGGTTCCCAAGGGGCGACAGGAACATTTTTTGGGGGCATAAATTAGGTACTTATGACCCAATAAGCCCTCATATCAAATTTGGTTCAAATCAGCCTCTCAGTTTTGAAAACAGAAATTTTGGGCAGGGCCAAAATTCTTGCCCCTTCCATAATGACGGCAAATATAGCCACTCAAACTTCACTTGAACAAATCTGAGTCTACACCTCAAAAGGATGCTGCACACCAAATATCAAGTCTCTGCTACTGCTGGTTCATGAGAAGATTTTTAAGATTTAGGCACACTTTTTGGGTGTGGCCCTACCCAGGGGTGGGGCAGCTTGATCTGAACAAAATCAAAATGCGATGTCATAACAAACAATCATCTCAAATTTCACTTTAAACGGTTCAGTGGCTTTGGAGAAGTCGCAAACACAATGTTCACGGACGATGGACGAAGAGTGATCACTAAAACTCACCCTGATTTTCAGTCAGGTGAGCTAAAAATGCCTTTGTGGTATTAATGGGTGGGGCAAGAAAACGAAAACTACCCACTTAAAAGTTCAAAAGTTCTGGTTCATGACTTGTTTAATGACTTGCTTGATCTCATGAGTGATGAATGCATCAACTTTATAATCGCTACCATTGAAACTGATGGGGCTTATGTGACCAATGTTATTTCCAATGCACTTTGGTATGCTACGAACTGGGAGTGTGAAGCGCCCGCCAGGGCAGTTGCAAACCGTGTCACAATTGAACATGCACATCTCGTGTGACTGTCAAGTGTAACTAGAGATGGTCTGTCACTTGGAACACCCCCACCACGGCATACCGCCTAGTGTGGGTGACTGAAAAGGGGCATTCAATTTTTCTAAGGAAAAAAAAAATCCAATATGGCCACCAGTCGGCCATCTTGAATTTGATCAGGAAAAAAATTCTGTCACGCACTGCTCCTCATTGTGTCAAACATTTATATTGAATTTCATGAAAATGCAGCAAAAACTGTAGAAGTAGTTAGCTCCACAAATATTTTGCAAAATCCAATATGGCCACCAGTCAGCCATCTTGAATCCGATCTGGAAAAAAAAAAAATTTATGTCACCCACTGCTCCTGATCATGTCGACCAATTTATATTGAGTTTCATGAAAATGCAGCAAAAACTGTAGAAGTAGTTCGCTCCACAAGTATTTTGTAAAATCCAATATGGCCACCAGTTGGCCATCTTGAATCTGATCTGGAAAAAATTTAATGTCACCCACTGCTCCTTATCATGTCGATCAATTTATATTGAGTTTCATGAAAATGCAACAAAAACTGTAGAAGTAGTTCGCTCCACAAGTATTTTGCAAAATCCAATATGGCTGCCAGTCGGCCATCTTGAATCCAATCTGAAAAAAAATTATGTCACGCACTGCTCCTGATCATGTCAATCAATTTATATTGAGTTTCATGAATATGCAGCAAAAACTGTAGAAGTAGTTCGCTCCACAAGTATTTTGCAAAATCAAATATGGCCACCAGTCAGCCATCTTGAATCCGATCTGGATAAAAATTATGTCACGCACTTTCCCTCATCATGCTGACAATTTTTTTTGAAGTTTCATGAAAATGCGACTAAAACTGTGGAAGTAGTTCTCTCCATGCGTTGCAATGGACCGGTGGCGACGACGACAAGACGACGGACAAGTTGACTCCTATATACCCCCTAAAACTTCGTTTTATGGGGGTATAAATATGAAATATTGGACAGTATAATGTTAAATAAGTATTGCATAGACCCCCTCTTTTTGATGAAGAGCTACACTTGTCAGCACCATTCGAAAACATGTACAGTGTACAATGGTTTCGTTATTTTAGCTATTTATAGTTATCTGTGCCAGTAGATATACATCGATATTCACCAGGGGGTATGATTATCATTTCGATTTGTGTGGTCAGAGATGAGGATGAGTGAACCAACAAGGAGAAGTTAACACAGCCGGTCTGCATTCCCCCAGCCGGTCTGCATTCCCCCAGCCAGTCTGCATTCTTATAGAAAAATGGCAGGTAGTGTAAAATCAGAGAGATCCCGACAAATCCAGAATATGACCTGATAGAATTATATAATCAAAGAACATGCAAACTAGATTCTGAAGAACATTCACTCTTTTGAAACGCAAACCTTGAATGTAAATACCTATTACCTGTCAAGTTTCAGTCAGCACAACATGAACACTTTCAAACGAATCTTATCGGAAAGTGACTTTTGGCCAGTTTTTTACTCACATTGCCCCAACCATGCGTATGAAACATTTATGAGCATCTATTCTGCAGCATCTGAAAGATCATTTCCACTTACATGGACTGAAGTAAAGAATAAATTCATTCGAAAACAACTCTGGATTTCCAAGGGACTTCTGACTTTGTCCATCAACAAAGCTAAATTTTATAATAAGAATCTGAAATCGCCAAGTGAACAATATAAAACAAACTACAAAAACTATTGTAAAGTATTTAATAAAATAAAAAAATAAAGTAAGGCAATGTACTTTAAGAAAATACTCACAGAAAATAAGAATAACTTGCATAAAACCTAGTTTTTAAAAGAAACGATCAAAAAAGCTGAGTGCATATATAATATGCATACTTCCTTCACCAAATGTAATAACGAGGTAATAAATGACGCCTCTGAAATTGCACAAGAGTTCAACACTTTCTTCACAAACATTGGCAAATGCATTAGTGACAAAATAATTAAACAAATCAACCGCATCTGAAGTTATAAATGTAACTAAATTGATGAAACCCAAACAAAGAGAAGACTGTAATGGTGTCAGGCCTGAAAATAAGCAGGCGAACATTTACAGAATGAGGTCCCCAGAGGGTGAATCTGATGATGCTATCCCACACAGTGGGACGATTTATCCTCTGGTTACCTCTTTCTGTTTAGTTTTGAGACCCTGATTCAGATTGAGGTTCACAGGGGTAAATTTAGTGATGTTACCCTGCTGTGCAGGGTTGCATCACTAAATTCACCCTCTGGGGACCTCATTTTGAGGATGACAGTCTGCTTGTTTTATGGCTTGAATGGTATTACAGGTGGTCTGAAAAATACAGTAAATCTAATAGCCCAACTCCTCTCTGATATTATAAACAAGCCATTTTCAAAGGAAATGGTCGCTGATGCAATGAAATTAGACAAGGTGATGCCAGTATTGAACTGGTTGAGAGCTAGAAGCCACTATCAGGGCTTTCAAAGTGAAAGTGTCAATGACACTGTAACTTAACTTGACCGTGTGTTGTGTTTGAGGAAAAGGATAATGTTCAATGTTTATGAAAGGATTATGAAATACGACAAGAATTGTGATAATTGAGAATATGTTAATTTCTGTTCCCTGTATGCCATTTTCAATACAAGAGGCCCCAAGGGGCCTGAGGGCGCACACCTGACATGGTAGCCTAAATATCAACCCAGAGAATTTATTTCAACAAGTTGCATCTGCTCCTCCTAAGAAAAGCTTATACCAAATATCCAAAGATTCTGACCAGTGGATCTAAAAAAAAAAAGATTTTAAAAGAATATTCCTCATATTGAACTAAGTTATAATTCGGGCTCCCACAGGAAGCCCATATATGAACCCAGGGACTTGGCTTGAACAAACTTGAATCTCCCCCTCCTAAGCATGGTGCATACCCAATATCAAAAGATTCTGCCTGCTAGATCTTGAGAAGAAGATTTTAAAAGAAATTTGCCTGAAATGCACTAAGTTCAAATTCGAGCTGCTATACTGAGCCCAAATATAAACCCAGGGGGCCGATTTGAACAAACTTGAATCAGATCCACCCCACAATGTTGCATAACAAATATCAAAAGATTCTGCCTGCTGGATCTGGAGAAGAAGATTTTTAAGAAATTTGCCTGAAATGCACTAAGTTCGAATTCGGGCTTCTATAGTGAGCCCAAATATGAATCCAGGGGGCCGATTTGAACAAACTTGAATCAGATCCACCCCACAATGTTGCATCCCAAATATCAAAAGATTCTGCCTGCCGGATCTGGAGAAGAAGATTTTTTAAGAAATTTGCTGGAAATGCACTAAGTTCGAATTCAAGCTTCTATAGTGAGCCCAAATAGGAATCTAGGGAGGCGATTTGAACAAATTTGCATCAGATCCACCCCACAATATTGCATACCAAATATCAAAAGATTCTGCCTGCTGGATCTGGAGAAGATTTTTTAAGAAATTTGCCGGAAATGCACTAAGTTCGAATTTGAGCTTCTATAGTGAACCCAAATATGAATCTAGGGAGCCGATTTGAACAAATTTGAATCAGATCCACCCCACAATGTTGCATACCAAATATCAAAAGATTCTGCCTGCTGGATCTGGAGAAGAAGATTTTTGAAAAAAATTTGCCTGAAATGCACTAAGTTCGAATTCGAGCTTCTATAGTGAGCCCAAATATGAATCTAGGGAGCCGATTTGAACAAACTTGAATCAGATCCACCCCACAATGTTGCATACCAAATATCAAAAGATTCTGCCTGCTGGATCTGGAGAAGAAGATTTTTTAAGAAATTTGCCTGAAATGCACTAAGTTCGAAATCAGGCTCCTATACTGAGCCCAAATATGAACCCAGGGGGCCGATTTGAACAAACTTGAATCAGATCCACCCTACAATGTTGCATACCAAATATCAGAAGATTCTGCCTGCTGGATCTGGAGAAGAAGATTTTTTAATAAATTTGCCTGAAATGCACTAAGTTCGAATTCGGGCTTCTATAGTAAGCCCAAATATGAATTCAGGGGGCTGATTTGAACAAACTTGAATCAGATCCACCCTGCAATGTTGCATACCAAATATCAAAAGATTCTGCCTGATGGATCTGGAGAAGAAGATTTTTGAAGAAAATTGCCGGAAATGCAATAAGTTCGAATTCGGGCTTCTATACTGAGCCCAAATATGAATCCAGGTGGCTGATTTGAACAAACTTGAATCAGATCCACCCCACAATGTTGCATATCAAATATGAAAAGATTCTGCCTGCTGGATCTGGAGAAGAAGATTTTTGAAAAAAATTTGCCTGAAATGCACTAAGTTCGAATTCGAGCTTCTATAGTGAGCCCAAATATGAATCTAGGGAGCCGATTTGAACAAACTTGAATCAGATCCACCCCACAATGTTGCATACCAAATATCAAAAGATTCTGCCTGCTGGATCTGGAGAAGAAGATTTTTTAAGAAATTTGCCTGAAATGCACTAAGTTCGAAATCAGGCTCCTATACTGAGCCCAAATATGAACCCAGGGGGCCGATTTGAACAAACTTGAATCAGATCCACCCTACAATGTTGCATACCAAATATCAGAAGATTCTGCCTGCTGGATCTGGAGAAGAAGATTTTTTAATAAATTTGCCTGAAATGCACTAAGTTCGAATTCGGGCTTCTATAGTAAGCCCAAATATGAATTCAGGGGGCTGATTTGAACAAACTTGAATCAGATCCACCCTGCAATGTTGCATACCAAATATCAAAAGATTCTGCCTGATGGATCTGGAGAAGAAGATTTTTGAAGAAAATTGCCGGAAATGCAACAAGTTCGAATTTGGGCTTCTATACTGAGCCCAAATATGAATACAGGGGGCTGATATGAACAAACTTGAATCAGATCCACCCCACAATGTTGCATACCAAATATGAAAAGATGCTGCCTGCTGGATCTGAAGAAGATTTTTGAAAAAAATTTGCCTGAAATGCACTAAGTTCGAAATCGGGCTCCTATACTGAGCCCAAATATGAACCCAGGGGGCAGATTTGAACAAACTTGAATCAGATCCACCCTACAATGTTGCATACCAAATATCAAAAGATTCTGCGTGCTGGATCTGGAGAAGAAGATTTTTTAATGTTTTTCCCATTACCTGCAGTGTTAAAAAGTGCTGACTCAGCACTTTTTCAAAAGTCCTGAAAAAAGTACCTTGTGATCAAACCGATAGGGATTTTTTTTAACCATTCTAGTAAGCTTTATACAAAATAAGAATTCTCTGTGCCGTGTAGTTTTGGAGATATGTCAGTTTTAAGGTATTTCCTATTTTTAGCTCCCGAGGTTCCCACTGGGCAATGAGAAAAATTTGCATCAATCAACTGCTTATGACCCATTATCATCTCATATCAAATTTGGTTCAAATCGACCTCACGGTTCAGAAAATAGAAATTTTAGGCGTGGCCAAAATTTTTGCCCCTCCCATAACGAAGGCAAATAATGCCCGACAACCTTCTCTTGAACAAACTTGATTCTACACCTCAAAAGGAAGCTGCATACCAAATATCAAGTCTCTGCTACTGCTGGTTCATGAGAAGAAGATTTTCAAAGATTTTGGTGCCCCTTGGGGGCCTGGCCCCACCCAGGAGGAGGGGCAACTTCATTTGAACAAATCTGAATTGACATTAGGTAATAAACATTTACCCAACATTTGAAAAATATTGGGCCAGTGGTTTCTTCGGAGAAGTTGGTTTTGTAAAGTTTACACCGGACGACGCCGGACGCCGGATGGACGACGGATGGACGACGGATGGAAAGCGATTAGTAAAGCTCACCTTAAGCTTCGCTCAGGTGAGCTAAAAAAATTGTGTCATGCACTTCCCCTCATCATGTTGATCATTTTTGTGATGTTTCATGAAAATGCGGCTAAAACTGTGGAAGTAGTTCGCTCCACAAGTTTACATAAAAAACCCATCCAATATGGCAGCTAGTCGGCCATCTTGAATCCGATCAGGAATAAAAGTATGTCACACACTGCTCCTCATCATGTTGATCATTTTTGTGAAGTTTCATGAAAATGCGGCTAAAACTGTGGAATTAGTTCGCTCCACAAGTTTAGATGTTCAATGGACCGTTGACGACGACGAGAGACTTACCGGCAGACAAGTTGACTCTATATACCCCCCCTAAAACTTCATTTTGAGTGGGTATAATAATTGGAGGTGTTGACTGTACTAAAGAATTGAGGGGTGGGTTAATGTGGCCCTCACAGTTAATGTATGTCAACCAAAGTTACCAAGTTACAGCAAACTTATTCCAAAACGAGTCATCCTATCAAGTTACATTGAAATCACTTCATAAATATAACTTGTAGACTTTGCTGAAGAAACCCTGGTCACATGATGACTTGGCAGTCACGGCTGACCGATCATGACCAAAATAGGACAGTCTCATCTGAATATCATATTAAGTTATCCTACCAAGTTACAATTAAATCCCTTTATAAAAAGAACCTGAAGACTTTACTAAATGAATCCAGGTCGCACAACCAGGTGGCGGTAACGGCCGACTGATCATGACCAAAATAGGAAAGACTCATCTAGACATCATATCGAGTTATCCTTCCAAGTTACAATGAAATCACTTCATGAATATGAACTGTAGACTGTGCTAAAGCCTGTGTGGCTATCACGGTTGATCCATCACAGTTGATCCATCACGGCTATATAGGGTGTTCTAATCTTGACATTATGCTGAATCATCCTACCAAGTTACAATGAAATCTCTTCATAAATACGGCCTGTAGAGACTGTGCTAAATGTTTTCGGATTTCAGGCTCAGGCAGCCATCACGGTTGACAAGCTGCGACCAAAAGGGGAAGTTCTCATCTAGACATATGGAGTCATAGTACCAAGTTACAATGAAATCCCTTCATGAATACAACCTGTAGACTGTGGTAAAGGTTTTCGGGCTTCGGACCCAGGTCACTGTCACGGTCAACCGATCGCGACTGAAAGGGGATGTTCTCATCCAGGCATTATACCAAGTTACAGTGAAATCCCTTCATAAATACGGTCTGTAGACTGTACTAAAGGGTTTTGGGCTTTGGGCCTGTGCAGCCATCACGGTTGACCGATCGCAAACAAAAGGGGATCTCCTCATCTAGACATTATACAGAGTCAACCTACCAAGTTACAATGAAATACCTTCATAAATACGACCTATAGTCTGTGCTAAAGGTTTTTCGGTTTTGGGCTAGTTTTGGGCTAGGGCAGCCATCATGTTTGAACAATCATGACCAGAAGGGGGCGTTCTCATCTAGACATTATCTGCAGTCATCCTACCAAGTTACAATGAAATCCCTTCATAAATACGACCTGTAGACTATGCTAAAGGTTTTCGGGCTTCGGGCCCCTTTAGCCGTCACAGTTGACTGATCATGACGAAAAGGGGACGTTCTCATCTAGACATTACACAGAGTCATCCTACCAAGTTACAATGAAATCCCTCCATAAATACAATCTGCAAACTGTGCTAAAGATTTTCGGGTTTTGGCTCAGGCAGCCGTCACGGTTGACAGATCGCAACCAAATGGGGAAGTTCTCATCTAGACATCATACAGAGTCATCCTACCAAGTTACAATGAAATCCCTCCATATTAAATATGATCTGTAGACTAGGTTAAAAGTTTTTGTGTTTTGGGCGGGATTGGGCAGCCATCACGGTTAACAGATCCTGACCAAAAGGGGACGTTCTCATCTAGACATTATCCAGAGTCATCCTACCAAGTTACAATGAAATCCCTTCATAAACCTGTAAACTGTGCTAAAGGTTTTAGGGCTCGGGCAGCCATCACAGTTGACTGATCACGACCAAAAGAGTATGTTCTCATCTAGACATGACATCAAACCTATGAAATTTTGTGACGATCCGACAAGAACTATGGGGTGTAGCCTGTGCTAAAGGAAAATGTGAACAGACTGACAAGACTCACAGACTTCGGCACGCGTGATGGCAATCGTTTATCTAAAAATGAGGGTTCCAGTGCAAAAGCAAATATTTTCCTTACTATTGTCTCTTAGTCAGTCACACGCAAATAATATTTTGTTTATATAAGTTTGCCTGTGGGCACTCACCATTAATTTGTAATAAACAAATTTTGAATAACAAATTCTGACCAAAAATAATCTAACCCTCAACCAGTTAAAACAGGTGATGAAAAACCTGTTTACCAATTACAGGCCAACAAGCATTTTACCATCATTCTTGAAAGTATTAGAAAAATTAATGTTGATTTAGGGTTGTCAGTATTTAAAATACATTTGACATCCTATATCCCCACCAATACAGCTGCACGAAAAATCACGGAATGATTCATCCCATATTTCAACTCTTGAAAGACATAGCTATAGAAAACAATAAGACTAGTAAGGATATCACTCTATCGGTATTCATTAATTTCTCCAAGGCATTTGATACTATAAACCACGAAATATTACTATCCAAATTGGGAAGATATGGCTTCTGGGGTATTTGTAATGATTGGTTCAGATGCTACCTTCTGAACAGGACTCCATACATGTACATTAAGTATTCAGGGCTTTAATCAGACCTGACACAAATAAACCATGGCATTCCACAAGGTTCCATATTGGGCTCTATTTTATTTTTATTGTATATAAACAACATTTGCTGTTCAACTTCACTTAATACTATTTCTTTTGCAGATGATACAACAGTATATGCATTGGCACCGAATGCAGAAATATTGGTTAGAAATGTAAACAAAGAGCTTCATAAACTACATGTTTGGTGTTTTGCAAATGGACTTGTCCTAAATGCAAAAAAAACAAGGCACCTATTAATCAAATCCCACGCGTAACTCAAGTAAATAAATAAAATATAAAAATAAATAAATAAATATAATACAAATAAATATTTATATAAACAAAAGGCTCCACGGGGCCTGAAGCACTCACCTTGAACAGAACCTGATATAAACCAAGGCCACGTATGAATCTACATTAAGCAATCAATCTCCATAGGATCTATTGTCAATCCTTGAGCCCCCTCAGTAGTGACTAAAATAGTCCAAGCAAATAGTCCAAGCATCATGCCTTTTCTTCAGTTAATCATAATGTAAAAAGTGGAGCTCCCCTGTGGAGCCCCTTGATATACAACCTATGTGGATTAATCTTAGTTACGCACCTCTAGAGGATTCTTAATAAAAAGTTTATAATTATTCAGCTACATGACCAATTCCGACTCCAAAAGGGAGTCCAAATATTAAACCAAGCTCTCGATTTGAACAAAGTTGAAACTGACCTCCCTAGAGATGTTGTATACCAAATATCAAAACATTCTGACTGTTGGATCTGGAAGATTTAAAAAAAAATTTCAGCTACATGGCTCCTTATAAAATTAACTTGGAATTATGTTTCTATTTTTAGTACACATTTAGTCCCACAACAGCAAGGGTTAATTGTTTTTCATTTAAATCAAATATCTGTTTCCCACTTATGCTGCATATCAAATTTTGTTAAAATTGGACTAAGAGTTCCGAGTAGTGAACTAGAGATGTTGTATACCAAATATGAAAGCATTCTGACTGATGAATGTGAAGAAGATTTTTAAAGATTATCCCCAGGATTGAACTAAGTTAAAATTCGGGCCCAAATCTTAACCCACACACTCGAGTTGAAGAAACTTGAATCCGATCCCCCCCCCCCCTCCCCCTAGAGATGTTGTACACCAAATATGAAAGGATTCCGAAGAAGATGATTTTTAAAGATATTCCCTCATATTGCACCAACTTAATATTGGGAGACCAAATATTAAACCTGGTGCTCGATTTGAACAAACTTGAATCTGATCCCCCTAGAGATGCTGAATACCAAATATGAAACCATTCGGATTGGTGGATCTGGAGAAGAAGAAAGAAATTTGTTTGCACTAAGTTAAAATTTGGGCTACCACAGGGAGCCCAAATATGAGCCCAATTTGCACAAACTTGAATCTGCCACCCCCCCCCCCCCCTCCCCGAGATGTTGTATACAAAATATGAAAGGATTCAGACTAATGGATCTGAAGAATTTATTGTTATTTATTTATTGGTGTTTTAAGGTCACCTATTTCTGCACAATGGCTAATGATGACCTCGACAGTTTTACAGGTGGTGGAAGCTGGAGTACCTGGAAAGAACCACTGAGCAATGGTAAGCAACTGTCAGCTCCCCAACATACTAACTCCACACAAGCCACGTTAGCATTGGTTGAAGACAGAGGACCTCTCGGATTCCAGTCTGCACCTCCTGAGCCACAGCACCCCCAGATCTGAGGAAGAAGTTATTAAAGAAATTTCCTCATATTGCACTAAGTTAAAATTTGTGCTCCTGTAGGAAAACCAAATATCAACGCAGGCACTCGATTTGAACAAACTTGAATCTGATCCCCCTGGAGAAGTTGTATACCAAATATGAAAGGATTCTGACATGTGAATCTGAAGAAGATTTTTAAAGAAATGTCCTCATATTGCACTAAATTAAAATTCGGGAAGCCATAGGGAGCCCAAATATCAATCCAGAGACCCGATTTGAACAAACTTAAATCTGACCCCCCTGGAAATGTTGTATAACAAATGTGAAAGGATTCTGACTGGAGGAACTGAAGAAGATTTTTAAAGAAATTTTATCATATTGCACTAAGTTGAAATTTTGGGCTATAATAGAGCCCAAATATGAACCCAGTGATTTGATTTGAAAAATTTGAATCTGCCCCCCCCCCCCCCCCCCCCCCCTCCCGAGATGTTATATACCAAATATGAAGGCATTCTGACTGGTGGGTCTGAAGAAGATTTTTAAAGATAAAGATAATTCCAATATTGCCCTAAGTTAAAAATTCGGGCTCCTGTATCGAGCCCAAATATGAACCAAGGGGCTTCATTTTAACAAACTTATATCTGACTCAGCATTTTTTCGATGACTCCACCCCCCACCCGCCCCCCCCCCTACAGAACACCCTGACACAACCAACAGCAATTTTTTTTACCATTCAGTTCTATGGGTGCTTCATGCCAAATAACAGTTCTCTGTTTCATGGGGTTAAGGAAATATTGGAGTTTGAAAATATTTCTATTTTTAGCTCCTGGGGGTCCTACGGGGACACAGGGAATTGTTTTACATGAATCAAGTACTTATGACCTGATAATATCACTTGTAAACCAAATTTGGTTCAAATCTGACCATCAGTTCAAAAAATAGAAATTTTGGGCGGGGCTAAAAATTTTGCCCCTCCCATTACAAGGGCAAATATTGCTTTGTGAACTTCGTTTGAGCAAACTTGAAACTACACCTCAAAAGGAAGCTCCATACCCACTGGTTCAGGAGAAGATTTTTTTTAAATTTTGGAGCATTTTTCCCCACCCCCTCCCAATGGGGCTGGACATGTTGAGTTGAACAAAACACAATGCCCCCCCCCCCCCCCCCCCAGCACCATCTCTCACACAAATATTCACTTGCATTGGCCCAGTAGTTTTGGATGAGAAGGCCAAAACATGGTGTTGATGGACGGAGAGCAACTTGATAAGCTCAGCTTGACTTCGTCAAGGTTGAGTTAAAAATCGAAAACTTCAGACGATCAGCTCCAGTGAAACTGAAGAGACATTAAAATTCCTTGGAATCACTATAGATGAAAATCTCGCCTATCAAGCTCTCACATATCACAAATATGCACCAAAATTTATCATGCGAACTATGCCCTAAACCAAGTGAAAAAGATTCTGCCACAGTCACTTGATAAATGAAATTCAAATGTGGGGCAACTCCAAACATATGAAAAAACTTTTAATATTACAAAAAGTCTCATTACAAATAACTAATAATGCTCATTTTATCCTTTATTTAAGAAAGATAAAGTACTTAAAGTAAATGAACTTTACAAAGTCCATGCATGACTGTTTATTCAAGATTGAAAAGTAAAAAAGCTCCATGCATCTTTTGATATGTTTTTCACAACTCATTAATCTTCCTGAGTAATCACGAGACAATCAAAATTAATGACAATTAACAGGACATGCACAACATCCTTAGATAAATTGTCCCCTTTTGCACTTCCCAGGTTATGGAATGGTTTGGAACAGGAAATAAGAAACACTCAAAATAGAAACCTTTATAAAAAGACTCTAACGTTGAAATTCTTATCTAAATACTCTGATCATATTCAATGTAATAACCCATTTTGTCCAGAGTGCCAATTCGACACCTACTAATTAACAAATCACCCAGTCATGTTCATCCAGTAAATCTTTATTAGATTCCCATACCTTAGAGCATAGGACCATCTATATTTTGGACTTTGTCTGATCATCTCGCCTGCTTCCTATGTTGTCTCAACTACTAAGTCATATCTATCCAAATAGGCACCAATCATTGTGAATAACAACTCCAAATTGCCCATAACTGAATATTAGTCATACACAAAAACCTGTTTTCGTATGCAGTGTTGAAATATGTTGGGGGATGGCAGGTAGGCAGCCAGTCTGGCTATGCTATCTTCCTACAGTATATATGCTTTATTCTGTAATTGTATGTTTCATTTAATATTTGTCATCCAGCATATCATATATATCGTTAAATTAAACATCTAAT
Source organism: Pictodentalium vernedei (assembly GCA_031216915.1). Lineage (NCBI taxonomy): Eukaryota > Metazoa > Mollusca > Scaphopoda > Dentaliida > Dentaliidae > Pictodentalium > Pictodentalium vernedei. Next base: position 519,304,591 of record CM062296.1, on the reverse strand, counting down.
CTAATCTTCCTGAACTTAAGAAATGTTTTTTAATTTTTCATTCACAGAACCAGCAAAGGGACTTCAAAAGTAACAAACAAAATGTTGCTTCTATTCAGTCTTCAATTCTGGATCTCATCTATAAAGAGCTCACAACTGATGTGACCATTGCCACACATCCCAAGACAAATCAATGCTTACATGCTATATTTATGGTAGAAGATGGCCTGGTTTTTGATCTGCATAAACTTAACACTGGAAAACCTACTGGTGAATATGATGTTTTCTTTGAAGAACTTGGCAAAATTGTCAAGAGTGTCACTGCCAGTAATGAATAAAGTCACAATCAGGCTCATTTATGTCAATGGATTTTACTACCTGAACTAAACAGTCAGACAAAGGAGAACTGTCCACCGGACATACCAATTCCGTCCAAGACATTAAATAGGCTTCAATTCACCCACACAAACCCTTACATCAGGGCTGCCCTAAGGTTCACCACTAAGCTTAACACTTAGTACAGTCACCTTTGACTGGTCACTTTCCACGGTCGCAATAATATTAGATTCCAAACACTAATTATAATCGTCAAAAATTTAATTAATGAAGCACCGGGTACAACCCAGTGCTTCATTAATTTAAATTTTGCTGATGATGATTTTTGTTACCCGGTAAATGCATGCCAGGACATCACTGGCAATGCATGGATTATGACCAGGCCTCGGCGGCTGTACTGTATAAAATCCAAAGGTACCATCTCAGAGCTGCTCATCTGGATGACAATTACTCTGCCGTGCAGTTTAAATACTTGAAACAAATGGCGGTAGACCTTGGCAACAATTGTTCTATGTATTTGTGTGACAAGAAGGTGAAGGTCCCCTGATGTTGTTTCAGCTGGTGGGAGGGGTAAAAAAGACATTGGCCCCTACAAAACTATATTGGTCACCTGTAATCAAGACATGACAAGCTGTAGTTTGGTTCCTTCTGTGTAACTTCAAAAACAAGTCCCATCGTCCAATAATGAGCTTTTTGTTAGGGGGAACAGTCACAACACTTGTCAATGGCTCAGTCTCAGAGCAGTTGGATCCCTTTCATCAGACGTGTGCTATATGCAAAATACTAGGGCTGGCATGATTAATCGAGAAGTCAACTAATCATCGGCAGCACATATAATGGACTTCAATTTCCATAAGTCGACTTTAATTATTCTCTGCGACCTGTGGAAACAACAATAAGGAAAGTGTTTCATGGGTTCATACCACTTCTTTTCAAAAAACTATTACAGTTGAATTCCTTGAATTTGAGATGCATGCTTAGAGCACCATGCCTCAATCTTAAAAGGGCTAAGTTTAACCTTACACACATATTTTTCTGTGCATCTGCAGTAACTAATATGATGTTAACTTCTTTTGTCAACTCTGCACACTAAATGAAGAGACATCGAATGTTAGCCCATTACCCAACGTAACGGTCAAAACAGGCCAGTGTTATTCACAAAAAGCATCGTTCAATTTTCAATATTTTTTCATTTTTTGTCTCAAAAACATAGCTTATTACCCCTCACTGGAACAGGCTCATTGGGCTTGTTCCAATGAGGGGTCATAAGCTATGTTTTTGATGTCAAAAATGAATAAAATTAGTCATTCAATAATTTTGCTTGCATGTGGCATCTGCTTTTCGTGTTTGCTAAAGGGTTAAATCGCAAAACCTCAATGAAAAGAAAGTGACAGTGTTCTGTCAGTCGACAGCAAATACATAATAATCTCAGGTTCACATGCAAAATTATTGAACCACACAGACAATGAAAGTGTCAATGACACTGTAGCTTGACTTGTGAGTTGTGTTTGATGAAAAGGATAATGTTCAATGTTTATGAAAGGATTATGAAATAAGACAAGAACTGTGATAATTGGGAATATGTTCATTTCTGTTCCCTGTATGCTATGTTTTTGATAAAAATAATATGAGGTGTACACTGTACTGAAAAGCTGAGGGGTGGGTTAATATGACCTCACAGTTAATGTATGTGGCCCTCACAGTTACCGTATATCAACGAAAGTTACCAAGTTACAGTGAAATTATTCCAAAACGAGTCATCCTATCATGTTACATTGAAATCCCTTCACAAATATGGCCTGAAGACAGTGCTAAAGGTTTTCGGGCTTCGGGCCCCTGTAGCCGTCAGTTTCCCGATTGCGTCCAAAGGGGACGTTCTCATCTGGATATTATATGAAGTCAACCTACCAAGTTACAATGAAATCCCTTCATAAATATGACCTGTAGACTGTGCTACAGGTTTTCAGGCTTTGGGCTCGGGCAGCCATCATGAATGATCGCAACCAAAGAAGACAATCTCATCTGGGCATCATCTGGAGTGATCCTACGAAGTTACAATGAAATTCCTTCATAAATATGACCTGTAGACTGTGCTCAAGGTTTTCAGGCTTTGGGCCCCTGAAGCTGTCATAGTTGCCCAATCACGTCCAAAAGGGGACTTTCTCATCTACATATTATATGAAGTCAACCCACCAAGTTACAATGAAATTCCTCAATAAATATGACCTGTAGACTGTGCTAAAGGTCGGGCAGTCATCAAGGTTGGCAGATCACGCCCAAATGGGGAAATTCTCATCTAGACATCATAAGGAGTCATCCTACCAAGTTACAATGAAATCCCTCCATATTAAACATGACCTGCAGACTGTGCTAAAAGTTTTTGGGTTTCGGGCTTGGGCAGCCAACACGTTTGACAGATCACGCCCAAAAGGGGACGTTCTCATCCTGGCATTATACAGAGGCATCCTACCAAGATACAATGAAATCCCTTCATAAATACGACCTGTAGACTGTGCTAATGGTTTTCAGGTTTTGGGCTCGGGCAGCCATACCGGTTGACAGATCGCGACCAAAAGGGGACGTTCTCAATTAGACATGTCCCCAGACCTGCATATGAAATTTCGTGACGATCAGATAAAAACTGTGGGATGTAGCCCGTGCTAAAGGAAAATGTGAACAGACTAACAGACTTCCGCACACGTGATGACAATAGCTTATACTGACTTTGTCAAGTTAAGCTAAAAATAAAACCACTTGTGTGTTGCCACTGTGTTCAAACACTCCTATTAATCATAATTATTAATATAACAATGAGCCTATACACTTATGTACTGTGGCAGGTGGTTCTTGATATGCCTTTGGTCAGAATAACCCAAACAAATTTTTTAAATGAAAGTGTCAATGACACTGTAGCTCAACTTGACAAACTTGAACTTGGTAAGTTATAAATGAAACTTCAAAATTGAAGATCATTAGTACCAATGTTATTTGATGAAATTTCAACATAACAGCATTGTGTGTGCACAACGTCAGAGTAATCCATGCAATTTTTAAATGTAAACAATAAGACTGGCTAAAGGAAAAATGTTGATACACAAATGCAGTATGCTCAGAGGTTACTGTAAATGGCAACTTTTTTTCACAGAAATGAATGCTATCAATAGCTCTTATCTAAAGGTCTTGCCTAATGAGCGCACCAAGTTCAAAAACAATCCTATGATAAATGTGGCCTGTTGGCCACGTCAAAGAATTTTGATGCACAAATGCAATTAATTCCAAGATTGTTGCTAACAGCAACAGTTTTTGATGGAAATGCAAAGAAAATCAATAGCTCCTATCTTTGTCACCCTGCATAAGCATACAAAGTTTCAAAACAACCTGATAATGAATCTGCCCTCTGAGGCATGCCAAAGGAAGGTGTTAATGCACAAATGCACTAAGTAGAAGGTCATTGCTTGCGGCAATGGTTTTTTGGGGTTTTTTTTATGGAAATTCATAAATATACCCTGCTGAGAATTCAAAAGGGATAAGTAAGTTGATGCACAAATGCAGTAAGTTCAAAGGCTGGTGATAACAACAACAATTTTTTATGGAAATGAAAAAAATAGCAATATTTCACATCTAGAGGTCACCCTGCACACACATACCAAGTTTCAAAGTGATCCGATCATAAATGTGCCCTGAAGGGTCTGTTAAAGGGAAATATTGAGGCCTGACTAAACTAAGTTCAAAGGTCAGCGGCAACAGTTTTTGACAGAAATGGAAGAAAATCGACAGCTCCCATATAGATGTCACCCCACACAAGAATACCAAGTTTGCAAGCGATCCAATCATAAATGTGCCCTGCAGGGTGTGTCAAAGGGAAACATTGATGCTTAACTGCACTAAGTTTTTACTAAGTTCATCGAATGTCATTGCAACAATTTTTGACGAAATCAAAAAAAATCGATAGCTCCCATCTAGAGGAAACCCCAAACAAGCATACAAAGTTTCAAACCGATCTGATCATAAATGTGCCCTGTACGGCATGCCAAAGGAATATATTGACACCTGTCTAAACCAAGTTCAAAGATCGTTGCCAGCGGCAACATTTTTTGATGGGTGGAATTGGAAGAAAATCGATAGCTTCCATCTAGAGGACACCCCAAACAAGCATACAAAGTTTCAAAGCAATTCAATCATAAATGGGTTGTGCCAAAGGGAAATATTGCGGTCTGACTATTTATTATAATTTATTTATTGGTGTTTAAGGTCACATATTTCTGCACAATGGCTAATCATGACCACGACAGTTTTATGGGTGGAGGATGCCGGAGTACCCGGAGAGAACCACCGAGCAATGGCGAGCAACTGCCAGCTCCCCAACAAACGAACTACACACAAGCAGGGTTAGCATTGGTTGAAGACAGGTGCACCATCGACGTGCAGTACGCCTTATTACACAGCGTCACCGTGCTCCCAGCGTGGGCAATGGGGGTGAAGTGTCTTACCCAAGGACACAACGCGGTTGCTCCAGGTGTGATTCGAACCGAGGACCTCTCGGTTTGCAGCCTGCATCTCTGCCAACTGAGCCACTGTGCCCCCCTGCGGTCTGACTAAACTTAGTTCTAAGAATGTTGGCCGTGGCAACATTTTTTGACGGAAATGGAAGAAAATCAATAGCTCCTATCTAGAGTTCACCCCAAACAAGCATGCCATGTTTCAAAGCAATCTGATCATAAATGTGCCCTGTAGGGTGTGCCAAAGGGAAATATTGAGGTCTGACTAAACTAAGTTCTAAGAACGTTGGCCGCGGCAACATTTTTTTATGGAAATGGAAGAAAATCGATAGCTCCCATCTAGAGGTCACCCCAAACAAGCATGCCAGGTTTCAAAGCAATCCAATCATAAATGTGCCATGTAGGGTGTGCCAAAGGGAAATATTGAGGTCTGACTAAACTAAGTTCTAAGAACGTTGGCCGCGGCAACATTTTTTGACGGAAATGGAAGAAAATCGATAGCTCCCATCTAGATGTCACCCCAAACAAGCATACCAGGTTTCAAAGCAATCCAATCATAAATGTGCCCGGTAGGGTGTGCCAAAGGGAAATATTGAGGTTTGACTAAACTAAGTTCTAAGAACGTTGGCCGCGGCAACATTTTTTGACGGAAATTGAAGAAAATCAATAGCTCCCATCTAGAGGTCACCCCAAACAAGCATACCAAGTTTCAAAGCAATCCAATCATAAATGTGCCCTGTAGGGTGTGCCAAAGGGAAATATTGAGGTTTGACTAAACTAAACTAAGTTCTAAGAACGTTGGCCGCAGCAACATTTTTTGATGGAAATGTAAGAAAATTGATAGCTCCCATCTAGAGGTCACCCCAAACAAGCATACCAGGTTTCAAAGCAATCCAATCATAAATGTGCCCTGTAGGGTGTGCCAAAGGGAAATATTGAGGTTTGACTAAACTAAGTTCTAAGAACGTTGGCCGTGGCAACATTTTTTGATGGAAATTGAAGAAAATCAATGGCTCGTATCTAGAGGTCACCCCAAACAAGCATACTAAGTTTCAAAGCGATCTGATCATAAATGTGACCTGTGAGGTGTGCCAAAGGAAATTGTGGACGTACGTACTAACGTATGTACGTACGCCGACGGACGAGAAGGGATGGCAATAGCTCAGCTTGACTTTGACAAGTTGAGCTAAATGAAAGTGTCAATGACACTCTAGCTCAACTTGTCAAGACATGTACATGTATAGTATGTGACACAGCAATGACAAACATCTAGGTAATGACCTGATAATTGCAAAGTGGGTGACAGTCAGATGCTAAACTAGAAAAGAAATCTTGAGTCCCAGAGTGGGTCTGACTGAAGCCCAAAATATTTGTTCTCATAGCATAGTGATAACAAAGGCACCCCAAAACACACTCATTCCGGCCCAAGGTGAAAACAAAGGTACCCAAGAAGTTTCGTGAAGATCAGTTCATAAATACAAGCTGTATAGAAGTTGTGACAAACAAGAGGCCCAAAGGGGCCTAAGGGCACTCACCTGACATGGTAGCCTAAATATCAACCCAGAGAATTGATTTCAACAAGTTGCATATGCTCCTCCTAAGAAAAGCTTACACCAAATATCCAAAGATTCTGACCAGTGGATCTAAAAAAAAAAGATTTTTAAAGAATATTCCTCATATTGAACTAAGTTATAATTCAGACTCCCACAGGGAGCCCATATATGAACTCAGGGACTTGGCTTTAACAAACTTGAATCTCATCCCCCTAAGGATGCTGCACACCAAATATCAAAACATTCTGACTGCTGGATCTGAAGAAGAAGATTTTTAAAGAAAATTCCTCATTTTGAACTGAGTTACAATTCGAGCTCCCACAGTGAGTCCAAATATGGACCTAGGGGCATGGCTTGAACAAACTTGAATCTCACCCCCTAAGGATGCTGCATACCAAATATCAAAACATTCCGACTGATGGATCTGAAGAAGATTTTTAAAGAAAATTCCTCATTTTGAACTAAGTTATCATTCGGGCTCCCACAGTGAGTCCAAATATGGACCTAGGGACATGGCTTGAACAAACTTAAATCTCACCCCCCTAAGGATGCTGCATACCAAATATCAAAACATTCCGACTGCTGGATCTGAAGAAGATTTTTAAAGAAAATTCCTCATTTTGAACTAAGTTATAATTCGGGCTACCATATTGAGCCCAAATATGAACCCAGGGACTTGGCTTGAACAAACTTGAATATCACCCCCCTAAGCATGGTGCATACCGAATATCAAAACATTCTGCCTGCTGGATCTTGAGAAGAAGATTTTTTAAGAAATTTGCCTGAAGTGCACTAAGTTCGAATTCGAGCTTCTATAGTGAACCCAAATATGAATCTAGGGAGCCGATTTGAACAAATTTGAATCAGATCCACCCCACAATGTTGCATACCAAATATCAAAAGATTCTGTCTGCTGGATCTGGAGAAGAAAAGTTTTAAATAAATTTATCTGAAATGCACTAAGTTCAAATTTGGGCTCCTATACTGAGCCCAAATATAAACCCAGGGGGGCCGATTTGAACAAACTTGAATCAGATCCACCCCACAATGTTGCTTACCAAATATGAAAAGATTCTGCCTGCTGGATCTGGAGAAGAAGATTTTTTAAGAAATTTGCCTGATATGCACTAAGTTCAAATTTGGGCTCCTATACTGATCCCAAATATAAACCCAGGGGGGTGATTTGAACAAACTTGAATCAGATCCACCCCACAATGTTGCTTACCAAATATGAAAAGATTCTGCCTGCTGGATCTGGAGAAGAAGATTTTTTAAGAAATTTGCCGGAAATGCACTAAGTTCGAATTCGAGCTTCTATAGTGAGCCCAAATATGAATCTAGGAAGCCGATTTGAACAAACTTGAATCAGATCCACCCCACAATGTTGCATACCAAATATCAAAAGATTCTGCCTGCTGAATCTGGAGAAGAAGATTTTTTTTTAAATTTGCCTGAAATGCACGTAGTTCGAATTTGAGCTTCTATAGTGAGCCCAAATATGAATCTAGGGAGCCGATTTGAACAAATTTGCATCAGATCCACCCCACAATGTTGCATACCAAATATCAAAAGATTCTGCCTGCTGGATCTGGAGAAGAAGATTTTTTAAGAAATTTGCCTGAAATGCACTAAGTTCAAATTTGGGCTCCTATACTGAGCCCAAATATAAACCCAGGGGGCCGATTTGAACAAACTTGAATCAGATCCACCCCACAATGTTGCTTACCAAATATGAAAAGATTCTGCCTGCTGGATCTGGAGAAGAAGATTTTTTAAGAAATTTGCCTGAAATGACTAAGTTCGAATTCGAGCTTCTATAGTGAGCCCAAATATGAATCTAGGAAGCCGATTTGAACAAACTTGAATCAGATCCACCCCGCAATGTTGCATACCAAATATCAAAAGATTCTGCCTGCTGGACCTGGAGAAGAAGATTTTTGAAGAAATTTGCCTGAAATGGACCAAGTTCGAATTCGGGCTTCTGTAGTAAGCCCAAATATGAATCCAGGGGGGCGATTTGAACAAACTTGAATCAGATCCACCCCGCAATGTTGCATACCAAATATGAAAAGATTCTGCCTGCTGGATCTGGAGAAGAAGATTTTTTAAGAAATTTGCCTGAAATGCACTAAGTTCGAAATAGGGCTCCTATACTGAGCCCAAATATGAACCCAGGGGGCCGATTTGAACAAACTTGAATCAGATCCACCCTACAATGTTGCATACCAAATATCAAAAGATTCTGCCTGCTGGATCTGGAGAAGAAGATTTTTTCATGTTTTTCCCACTGCTAACAGTGTTAAAAAGTGCTGACTCAGCACTTTTTCAAAGTCCTGAAAAAAGTACCTTGTGATCAAACCGATAGGGATTTTTTTTTAACCATTCTATTCTACTGGATAAAAGTAAGCTTTATACAAAATAAGAATTCTCTGTGCCGTGTAGTTTTGGAGATATGGAAGTTTTAAGGTTTTTCCTATTTTTAGCTCCCGGGGTTCCCATGGGGCAATGAGAAAAATTTTTTTTGCATCAATCAACTACTTATGACCCATTATCATCTCATATCAAATTTGGTTCAAATCGACCTCACGGTTCAGAAAATAGAAATTTTAGGCGTGGCCAAAATTTTTGCCCCTCCCATAACGAAGGCAAATAATGCCCGACAAACTTCTCTTGAATAAACTTGATTCTAAACCTCAAAAGGACTCTGTATACCACATATCAAGTCTCTGCTACTGGTGGTTCATTAGAAGAAGATTTTCCAAAAATTTGGCCATTTTTTCCCCGACACCTCTGCTCAATATGAGCCGAAACCGAATTTGGATAAAAATCAAAATGCCCCTATATAACCACTATTTACATGAAATTTAATTAAAATGTGGCCAGTGGTTTAGGAGAAAGAGGCTCAAACACCACCTTCACGCAGGACGACGGACGACAAACGACGGACGAAGAGTGATAAGAAAAGCTCACCCTGACTTTCAGTCAGGTGAGCTAAAAACTGATTGGACCTAATTTCGGTACAAAATGGCCACAGTAGCCATCTTGAATTTTGGACCGCACTCAGAAACACTCGTTCTCGTCCCAAGGTGATAACAAAGGTACCCAAGAAGTTTCGTGAAGATAGGTTGATAAATACAGCCTCTAGCCCGAGCCGTATTGACATGTGCACTTACAGTGTATAAGTAGCATTAAATAAATCAAAATTCATCTAATTTGCATAATTTCTGCACAAGAAAAAAACCTGTACTGTATGTGATGTATTCCATTTTACTAAACATTCATACAAAAATTTATTCAAATCAGAACTTTCAAACAGAAGTTCTGTACAAAAGACTGATTGCACTAATTTTGGTACAAAATGGCTGCTGGTGGCCATCTTGAATTTCGGACCACACACAAAAACACTCGTTCTCATCCCATGGTGATAACAAAGGTACCCAAGAAGTTTCGTAAAGATCGGTTCATAAATACGGCCTCTAGCCTGAGCAGTATAGAAGTTGTGTACAAAAAAACAATTAGACCTAATTTCGGTACAAAATGGCCACTGGCAGCCATCTTGAATTTTGGACCACACTCAGAAACACTCGTTCTCATCCCAAGGTGATAACAGAGGTACCCAAGAAGTTTCGTGAAGATCGGTTGATAAATACAGCCTCTAGCCCGAGCCGTATTGACATGTGTACTTACTGTGTGTAAGTAGCACTGAAAAAATCAAAGTTCATCTAATTTGCATAATTTCTGCACGAGAAAAAAACCTGTATTATATGTGATGTATCCCATGGTACTAAACATTCACACAAAACAATTTTCAAATCAGCGCTTTCATATGGAAGTTCTGTGCAAAAATCAGATTGCACCTAATTTTGTACAAAATGGTTGCCATCGGCCATCTTGAATTTCGGACCGCACCTAAAAACACTCGTTCTCATCCCACGGTGATACCAAAGGTACCCAAGAAGTTTCGTAAAGATCGGTTTATAAATACGGCCTCTAGCTCGAGCTGTATTGGCATTTGCACTTACAGTGCTGAAAGTGTAACACTAAATACATCAAAGTTAGTCTAATTTGCATAATTTACGTATGAGAAAAAAACCCGTATTATATGTGATGTATCCCATGGTACTAAACATGCATACAAAAAATTATTCAAATCAGCGCTTTCATATGGAAGTTCTGCACAAAAATCTGATTTCACCTAAGCCTGTACAAAATGGCCGCCAGCAGCCAACTTGAATTTCGGATCGGACCCCAAAACACTCGTTCTCGTCCCACGGTCATAACAAAGGTACCCAAGAAGTTTCGTAAAGATCGGTTCATAAATACGGCCTCTAGCCTGAGCAGTATAGAAGTTGTGTACAAAAAAACGATTAGACCTAATTTCGGTACAAAATGGCCACTGGCAGCCATCTTGAATTTTGGACCACACTCAGAAACACTCGTTCTCGTCCCAAGGTGATAACAGAGGTACCCAAGAAGTTTCGTGAAGATCGGTTGATAAATACAGCCTCTAGCCTGAGCCGTATTGACATGTGTACTTACTGTGTGTAAGTAGCACTGAAAAAATCAAAGTTCATCTAATTTGCATAATTTCTGCACGAGAAAAAAACCTGTATTATATGTGATGTATCCCATGGTACTAAACATTCACCCAAAACAATTTTCAAATCAGCGCTTTCATATGGAAGTTCTGTGCAAAAATCAGATTGCACCTAATTTTGTACAAAATGGTTGCCATCGGCCATCTTGAATTTCGGACCGCACCTAAAAACACTCGTTCTCATCCCACGGTGATACCAAAGGTACCCAAGAAGTTTCGTAAAGATCGGTTTATAAATACGGCCTCTAGCTCGAGCTGTATTGGCATTTGCACTTACAGTGCTGAAAGTGTAACACTAAATACATCAAAGTTAGTCTAATTTGCATAATTTACGTATGAGAAAAAAACCCGTATTATATGTGATGTATCCCATGGTACTAAACATGCATACAAAAAATTATTCAAATCAGCGCTTTCATATGGAAGTTCTGCACAAAAATCTGATTTCACCTAAGCCTGTACAAAATGGCCGCCAGCAGCCAACTTGAATTTCGGATCGGACCCCAAAACACTCGTTCTCGTCCCACGGTCATAACAAAGGTACCCAAGAAGTTTCGTAAAGATCGGTTCATAAATACGGCCTCCAGCCCTAGCCGTATTAATTGTTGATGGACAGATGGACAGACAGACAACTGGCCATGGCATAAGCTCAAATTTGGCTTCGCCAAAGTTGAGCTAAAAATGAAAGTATATATGACACTGTAGCTCAACTTGTGTAAGACATGTACATGTATAGTATGTGACACAGCAATGACACACATCTAGGTAATGCCCTGACAACAAAGGTACATGTAAAATGTTGTAAAGATCTGTACATAAATACTGACCATAGCCTGTAACAAATGTACAGGTAAAGTATTGTAAAGGTGGGTGACAGTTAGATGATATGCTAAACTAGAAAAGAAATCTCCTTAGGGTTAATGTTACAATGGGGATCCTTGTTTGGTGCACCATAAGCCAAATGTTAGCAACTGTTTTGGCCTGTTTGATTCAAACCCTTCTAAGGTTGATTCATACTAATAAATAAATATTTGTCCAGTCCTTCTTAAAATATAGGTATTTTAATTTTTTATCTTTAGCTCAGAGGGTTCCCACTGGTGAGGAGATTTTATTTTTCTCATTGGAAATAGAAAATCGGGCTGTGCTAATAAAGTTTACCCTCCCCAAACAACACCAAATATTAACACAGGAACTTGGCTTCAACACATTTGAATATACACATCCTAGGGATGCTGAATTCAAGAAACATTATTTTGTCTGGTGTTTTTGGAAATTTTTTTTAATTATCTCCCTTTTTGAGTCCCTGAGTGGGTCTGACTGAACCCAAACATATTTGTTCTCATACCACAGTGATAACAAAGGCACACAAATAAATTTATAGCAAACATTACGGACATAAAAAATCTTCTTTACAGGTTCTGTACAAAAAAATGTAATACACATAATTCCCGTAAATATGATTGCCGACAGGCATTTTGAATTTTGGGCCAAGCACAAAAGCACTCGTTACCATCCCATGATAACAAACGTAGTCATAGAAGTTCTGTACCCCAAACATGATTGTTTCTAGGTTTTCTGTATAAAATGGCAAACGGCAGCCATCTTGAATTTCAGACCGCATCCAAAAACACTCGTTCTCGTCCCAAGGTGATAACAAAGGTACCCAAGAAGTTTTGTAAAGATCGGTTCATAAATACAGCCTCTAGCCTGAGCCTTATTAACATGTGCACTTACTGTGTATAAGAAGCACTGAATAAATCAAAGTTCATCTAATTTGCATAATTTCTGCATGAGAAAAAAACCTGTATTATATGTGATGTATTCCATGTTGCTAAACATCCATTCAAAAATTTATTCAAATCAGAACCTTCATATAGAGGTTCTGTACAAAGAACTGATTGTACCTAATTTCAGTACAAAATGGTTGCCGGCAGCCATCTTGATTTTGGACTGCACGCAAAAACACTGGTTCTCATCCCACAGTGATAACAAAGGTACCCAAGAATTTTTGTATAAAGATCGGTTCATAAAGACGGCCTCTAGCCAAAGGCGTATTGAATTGTTGATGGATGGACAGACATCGAGATGGACAGATGGACAGACGGATGACAGGCCATGACAAAACTTCAAATTTGACTACATCAAAGTTGAGCTAAAATTCATCAGTCCCCTATTTTGTCTTCACTGGTATAATTGGACAAATCACATCACGACCATACTCCCTGTCCCCAGATCCCCACCTCCTCCGTCCTCATTTATTATAAGTTTCTGCATAGTTTATTTGCTGTATGTGCATAATAGATCAATACCAATTTACATCTTGATTCAGTTTTATTAAACAGCCTGATGTTGTTACATTTTGTCTTGTCTTACTTAATTTAACTAGATGCAAAGTGATGGGGACATCACTGTGGGCCCCACATTTGAAACGGTTTGCAATTCGAACAGTACATAGTACAGTAAAACATTCCTTAAGAGACCACATGTCTTGCGAGTCCAGTGAAGTCCCATAATTCTGGAATGACAAATCTGAAAATTGGCAAAAATGAAAGGCAGCTTCATTAGATCAACTTCAATAGTGTGTATATAAACTATGAGAATTGGTGAAAACAAACTTGAGTAATGATATGACGTGAAAAACTGTCATTTGTTTACAATTAAAGTCTCGTAACTCCAGACTGACAAGCCTGAAAATGGTAAAAACTTAAAGGGGTGTTGTGTTTACTGATTGTATTATTGCTACATTACAAGAGATTCAGTGAAAGCATTATTGAGATATACAATATGTAAAAAATTGCCAATTTTTTCAAGATTGAAGTCCCATAACTCTGGAAACAAAAAACAGAAAACCGTCAAAAATGAAAGGGAGCTTCATTTGATCAATTTCAATATTGTGTATACATATTATGAGAATTGGTCAAAGGAAACTGGAGTTATCATACGACATAGGAATATGCTGATGGACAGATGCATTTTTTACTATTTAAGTCCAATAACTCTAGAATGGCATACCTAAAAATCATAAAAATTCAAGCCTTTAGATTACCCCAATTTCACACCGTTTACAGGCGTGCCCAACTTAGAAAAGGTGTGACAACATCAAGAAAAATATACAAATTCTCACTTCCTCTTCTACATTTGAGAATAGCATCCATCATAATATGGACATAGAAACACAAAGAAAGGCCTGGCAATAAAACATAACAGGATAAGACTGTTAATTCTGGTTTTAATGTGCCCAAATTAGGCCAAAAGGGTGAGCCCAAAATAAATGAATTTAAAGGCCTGAAAAACTGAAGGGCATGCTGCCTTTACCGATTGCAACAATGCTATAAATTTTCAAGAGATTCGGTGGAGGCATTATGGAGTTATTATACGACACGTAAAAAATTGACAATTTTTTAAGATTCAAGTCCCATAACTCGGGAAAGAAAAAACTGAAAACTGCCAGAAATGAAGGGGAGCTTCATTTGATCAATTTCAATATTGAGTATAAATATTCTGAAAACTGTTCAAAGAAAACTTGAGTTATCATACGACATAGGAATATGCAGTCTAAATTGCTAATTTTTAAGCTTCAAGTCCCATAACTCTGGAAAGAGAAAACAGAAACCCGTCAAAACTAAAAGGGAGCTTCGTTTGATCATTCTCAATATTGTGTATACATATTATGAGAATTGGTCAAAGGAAACTTGAGTTATCGTACGACATAGGAATATGCCGACGCATAGATAGACAGACAGACGGACATAAGGACAGTGATCACTATAGGGTTTCCGCCGAAAGTCGGTTGGGTCCTAATAAAAAACTGCGATGTCCACCTGTTTCTCATGCCACTAATCTCTTGAAGTTACATGTAAACAGCTTATTGACTCTTTCAACACCTCAAGTTTATCTGTCCTAATGCATATGGAAATAAAAACAAAGTGAGTGGGGGCTCACAATAAATACCTGCTCCCCTTTGCCACTCAGCCATCTGAAGGTGATATATCCCCCCCCCCCCCCCCCCCCCCCCCCCAGTAAGTTTTATATAAAATTTGGTTGCAATCAATTCACTCTAACTCAAGTTAAAATTTGGACAATACAAAAAACATGTTTCCTAAGTCGAAAAAGGACAATAACTCTGGTGAAAATTAACAGTCCATGTTCAAACATAACCTGCATTATCTCCCAAGTAAGCTGTACACCAAATTTGGTTACGATCAATTCATCCAAACTCAAATTAAAATTTGGACGCCAAAGTGTTTTGGATGGAGGAATGGACAGGTGTCTCGATGCTCGGACGGGACATCTCCGCAGGACGGACATCACTCATTACTGTAGTCTCCTGAAAATTTTTTTTAAGGAGACAATGAAGTTATAACTTCCTACACAAAAGAAAACTAAAGTTATTGCATGGAAACCAAAAATCTAATTATAATTACAGTGACCTTGACCTCTGACCCCAAATGCAATCCCAACGATCGACATCTCAAATGCAATAACAGTATGAAGTTATAGCTTCATACACAAAAGAAAAGAAATGTTACTGCACGGAAACAAAAAATCTATTTATAGTAACAGTGACCTTCACCTTGCACCTACAGATCCCAAAAGCAATCCCAATCATCCCATTACAAGCAGCCTACCTGTGAAGTATGGGTACTGTGCGACCAACAGAACAAAAGTTATTGCCCGGAAACGAGTGTGACAGATGGACGAACAGATGAACAGACGGAAGGATGAATGGCCAAAGTGATTACTATATACCCCCTTTTATAAAAGGGGGGGGGGGGGGGGGGGTATAATAACAAAGACTACAGGAAGCACCTGAGCTGCACCAAATTACTCATTTCAGAGTAGGTTTTTAAATGAGATGCCTGTCTATCACACACCCTCCCTACACCAAGGAGCCTCATAACAAGTGTCACAGGCAAAATAATATCCCAATACATTGTAATTTATGCAGGAAAGATTTAATATAAATATACAATTGAGGCACTAATGATGAAAAACATTTTCCTTATTGTTGTTTCTTGAGGTCACAGAATACGATTAAAGTCGACTTTCAATCTTTTTTTTTTTTTAAAAAGTTGATTATGAAATGTCTAATCTGCTGGCTCTACAAAATACATACATCAGAAAGTCTCAAAATTTTCAGATGGTGGAACAGATTTATCAGAGAAACAGTTTAGAAAAAGTGCACTACACTGTGTATTTTTAAGGAAATCAATTTAGATTTGATTGCTCTTGGTAGATGTGCACTTGGCCACAGCTGGATGAACACTGTGGACAGGGTCATGTCTACTTTGTCCTTAGATTTGCAAAGCTGTGCATTGGGTCGTTCTGTGGTGTCCGACAATCAGATTGAAAAATACTTTAAGTCTTGTAGGAGCACTGCTGAGATATGACAGACTATATCCAAAGACAAAACTCTTTTGAATGGTGATCTGCTCATCTCGATGTTTCCGGGACTTAACTTCTAAAATTTAACAAAAGCACATACTACAAAAGATCCTGTGTATAATGCATGGAAGGCATGGTACTGTTGGGGCAGAAAGTTCTTGTTTGCAGTCATGAAATGTGATGATCGTAACTGTTGTTCTGCCCCACTGAATGATGGACTTGCCTGGCTACCAGACCCTGTTCTCAACAGTTCAGGACTTCATTACAAACACTACTCGGCAGTGAAGGGAACCAAAACAACTGATGACGATTGTGCTTCTGCAGCTAGAAAGAAGCGCATTTTGAAAGGTAACCCTGGCCAACCAAGAGACTACACGAGTGAATCACAAGCTGTCTATGCTCTGAATGACATGACAATGAGCGCACAGATGGCCTGTTGTACAGCAGATAGGAAGCGTGGTGGCTCACTGGCATTGGACTTCAAACCAAAAGATCCACAGTTTGATCACCACCAGGGGTAACTGTGTTGTGTTTTTGGGCAAGGCACTTAATCCTGATTGCCCGTGTGGAGGCTTTGTTGTGCTGTGTACTAAGGTGTACTGCACGTCAATGATGCACTTGCCTTCACCGAATGCTAACCCTGCTTATGCGGAGTTGATACGCAGAGGAGTGAGAAGCCCTGTATAAGTCTTGTACTTGTACAATGGCATGTGACTTGGACGTCTTACCAAATGCTGCTTCAGACAAAGAATGCAGGGGTCTCATTAGAAAAGAAAAAAAGATTAAAACAGTTCTTCCTATTTGTGAGGGGTATCTCAAAGAAGGATTATCCCCAATATGCCTTAGCCCTTTCAAACCTTGAAAAGAATTTCTCAATCTCTGGCTCTTATCAGACATGAAATTCTGACATGCTGAAGATTCATGGACTGACCCGACAAACATTTTGACATCGATCTGGATTTCTCTTGATTGTACCATTTCCACATTTTTCTTTGGGTTTCAACAAAACTAAACACATCTCGAATAAAGACTTTATTCAGCACACAAATGGCAAGTCATAAAATAGTCTGTATTGCTTCTTGTGTAGTTACTTGAAACATCTTTGTGGCAAATTGTGTGGTCAATTCAATCAGCTCCAGGGAGATGACTAACTTAAGCTCCTAGCTTTCTGTCAGATCCGCACATTACAAAGCAATTTGGTATCTTTTGTTAATATATGTTACATTTTTGATGTTCAGGATATATACTGTTACTTTTTTGGTTGTCAATCCTGTAATATATAACATATTCATAGAATAAATATTGTTTAAGCTAAACAGCTCCACTTGAATGGATGATCTAGAATTTCAAGGTCACGTGGATGTCATACCAATTAACAAAATAGAAGGATTTATCCATGAAATCTTGTTTGTCCATACATTGTGCATATCAGGTTTACATGTATGGAGTATTTCAGAATTGGAATACTAGTTGCCACTCATGAAAAAAAAAGTAATGAGAGTGCCACGTGGAGATGCTCAATCTGTTAATAGACTGCTTTATATATACATATACACCAGACTCAGTGTTTTCACTTCAAGAATTGTGCAGCCAAAAGCGATAACTCTAGGTAACTGGATATTCACTATCAACTTGCAAATTTGAAACATGCTGCTAAAAAACATCATTTTGATAGCCAAAACATAACATGATTTTTCATCCCAAAAGCTGCCAGAAGACTGCATTTAAAAAATGATTTCAAAATATTTCTTGGGGAAACAAAACCCCACTTCGGTATCTACGTCAATATCTCAACACTTTCGAAAAGGCCCCGTCACAGAATTAACCCTGGGGCCTGAATTTCCTCTCCCCAGTCCTGCAGGAAGCGCGTGTTTTTCACGTTGGTCAAGTTTTTCACAAATTTCAAACATGTGCATGCACCAGACATTTTTTGTGTTATGAAGTTTCGCTCCAATGCAGATCAATACATTCCAATAAAATGAATCAAACGTCATTTTATATGCAGGGCAATCTATATTTTGCTTGAGGTTTTTCAGAACCCTGGCACAAACAGTACATGTACATGGATATTGGGCAGATTTTAAAACATCCACCCAGTATAAATTCCATCCAGATAACTCAAGTTCAATAAAACTGTGCAAAAACACTAAAAAACAAAAGGCCCCAGGGGGCCTGAGGGTGCTCACCTGACATGGTAGCCTAAATATCAACCTAGTGAATTGAAGTTGCTTCTGCCCCTCCTAAGAAAAGCTTATACCAAATATCAAAAGATTCTGACTGGTGAATCTGAAAAAAAAAATTTTTTAAAGAATATTCTCATATTGAACTAAGTTATAATTTGGGCTCCCACAAGTAGCCCAAATATGAACCCAGGGACTTGGCTTGAACAAACTTGAATCTTACCCCCCTAAGGATGCTGCATACCAAATATCAAAAGATTCTGATTGGTGGATCGGAAGGAAAAAGATTTTTAAAGAATATTCCTCATATTGCACTAATCTGAACATTTGGACTCCCATAGAGAGCCCAATATGGACCCAGGGATTTGATTTCAACAAATATGTGAATGAATCTTCCAAAGAAGTGATATGTGAAATATGAAAGCCTTTGGAGCAGTGGTATGGGAGAAGAAGATTCTTTAATGTTTTTCCCATTACTGGCAGTGTTAAAAAATTATGACTCCGAAGTCCTGGAAAAGTACTCTATGATAAAACCGATGGCAATTTTCTTTTGGACCATTCCTTTCTGCTGTTACTAAGGAAGCTTCACACAAAATAAAAATTCTCAGTGCCATGTAGTTTTGGAGATATGGGCGTCTTAATTTTTTTCGGCTTTTCATTCCTGTGGTTCCCACAAGGTGACAGGAAAAATGTTTTTGGCATAAATTAGGTACTTATGACCCAATAGACCCTCATATCAAATTTGGATCAAATCGGCCTCTCAGTAAGTGTCCATGGACAAAAAGAAATATATAGCCCTGGCATCTAGCACAACTGCCCACGGTGTTAATACGTTCCATGGACACTGCCGTGTTGGGGATTAACAGCCACGCCTGATAGATTATTGTTGATCTTCACGAATTCGAGCAATTTTTTTAGATAGTCTTAATGTCATCTCCACTAATTAATGCATCAAATATTTTAAGTAACAATTTGTCTTTCCTCGCGTCCAACTGTTGCTGATTGCGGCAAAACAATTATATACAATGTTTGGTTAATTTGGGGAATGTTCACAGATGTTACATGTACCTCCAGCGAGAAGCAAATTTTACCCCAGATACTCTCAGAGCATTAGATTTTTCTAACTTTTCCTGATGAGGGAGGGCCCTGAACTCTTACTCTAGGGAGGGCACTCTCCCTCTCGGGACCACCACCTACTCTGGACCTTTGTGTCTCAGGACATGCCCAAGGCATGTTATGTCGTGCTGCCCCTCTGAGCATTGCTCAACCCCCTCCCCCCTCTGAGAATCCTAGCTCAACCCCTGCATTCAATAAGATTCATTCACATTATTAGGTCTATATCTGCCACAAAATTAACTATAAGCAAACAGATCCCCCCCCCCCCCCCCCCCCCCCCCGCCCCCCCACGTGAATCTCCAATCAGATTTCATTATTGTTGAACTTCTTCCCTCAAAAGTATGAATTGTGACACAACACAGGAACGAGTTCTTGTCAGTCAGTGTCCATAATCTGTGTTTTCGGGGCAAACAAAATTTTTCATGTAGGCCTATTTCGTAAATGTATTTAGGCCATACCTACAAATGAGTGTACATGTACATAGTCTTCCAATTATAATTTACGTATGGTGGATAAGAACTGGGTTAAGTAATTAAATATTGATTTAAAAAACGGTGTATTGCACATAATGTGTGAGGGGGGGGGGGGGAGGCTGCATAAGATGGGGCCCCATGAGGTTGTGTCCAAACCAGCACCCTCCCCCGCCCTCCATTTCGGCATGTCACTGTCACGATCTAGTCAGTAACAATGATTGCTGTTGACCGTGAAGTTCTCAATCAAGAATTAAGAAAAATACATTTAAACCAGAGGCTTAAGTGACACTAACATGCTCACCTGGCTCAAGTTGTCCAAAGTGTATCAGTAAGTGACCAGCAAGAAGAGCAATTTTTTAATTTGCTATGACACAACCAAAGGCAACTTTTTTGGCCATTCACTGCAGCCAGTCCCAGGAAAGCTTCCTAGCAAGCTCTGTTCTGTGAAGTTTAGTTTAAACATATTTTATTGTCATTAGATTGAAAACTGACAAAAGAATTGGGACACAAGTTATTAAACTTATATAAGTCCCTCTCCTAAAACATTCAATGGCAGCTAACAAAAATATGCGAAAACAAACGAAACAAAAAAAAACAACATTTTATATCTACAATACAATAAACATACTTCAAACCAATTCATAGTAGCTGGAGAGAAGTGAAAACACGACATGCAGGTATGGGATAAGATGGTATAAAGCAAAAGAAAGCAGAGGATAGTTGAGTGTTGTGTTCTTATCGTACGGATGCGGCCATCGCAAGTCATCATCGAGCCTTAACTTGATGTTGGAGTTGGAGGGAAGGCACACCAAAAAGGGGTAAGGTTGAGAGTTAACTAAAACGATTGCTACCTGAAATAAAGGACTGTACTAACTTAGAAATCAGATTGTTTTCATTTTGTGATAAAGTAGGTTTTCCGAAAAGAACATCGTCTGTGGAGGTAATGTTGAATTGAGAAAGTCGTTTAAAGAGGATTTCACGCTGGACTACGTAGTGAGGACATTCGAAGAAGTAATGAAAACTGTTTTCAAGTACGTGTCCACAACTACACCTGGATGTATCAGATATATAATTTGCATATTTATCACCGTCCAGTTCGCTACAGCCATTCCTTAACCTACAATGTAGAATGTTCAGTTTCCTTGTTCCGGAGGAGAAATAAAGCGGAGATTTCACGACAGGATTTAATTTTAATAGCTTAATTTTAGTTTTAAACTCATTTACAGTTTCAGCTGATGACACATATTGAGGTAAATTGTTCCAAGCCACTACCATGGATGGCAAGAAGGATCTTTTAAAATGTTCGGTTCGGGATTGATACATGGTAAAATGATCTGCGTTGCGTAGGCTGTAGGTTCCTCGGTCCCCAACACGCGAAGGTAATAAGTTAACTAAATAATCAGGGACTTTTGGATTTACTCTTTTATATATTGTGCAGTGTTTGTGTATTTCACGACGCTGTGCTAGACTACACCAGCCTAATTCCAAAAGAATATTCTCTGTAGAGGTTGATCTTGTTAGACCTGTGACAATGCGTCCTGCTTCCACATGTAATCTATCGAGTTGTTTGAGAAGGTAATTAGGCGCACAGTCCCAAACAACATCCCCATAGTCCATAAGAGGTAATATGTATGATAGGTACAACTTTTCCAAGGTTTTACGAGAAAGTTTTAATTTAAGTTTCCTTAACTGTGATAATCTGGGTGCAACTTTTTTACAAATTTCGTTAATTTGAACATATCATTTTAAATTGCTTTGGATAAATATTCCTAAATGTTTGTGAGAGTTACATGGGCAAATATTAGTATTATTAAAAGTAATATATGGAAGGTCGGGATTTGGAGTGTATGAGAAGAATATTACCTTCGTTTTATTGGGGTTAAATGACACCAGCCATTGTTTGGCCCATATATTTATTTTCTCCATGTCGTGGTTCATAGTATTTACCAGAGTTTCTATTTCATTTCTACAGGAGGTCAGGCATGTATCATCAGCATACATCCGCGCTAATGAATCGAGGACATTGGTCAGGTCATTGATGTAAACTAAGAAGAGAAATGGACCGAACACTGATTCTTGTGGGCCACCCGCTATTACTGTTTTGTAGTGAGAGAAAGCATTGTTAATCAACACTCTTTGTTGACGACCTTATAGGTAGTTTTCAATCCACAAGATCGTTTTTTCGACCATCCCATATTCTTTAAGTTTAAAGATCAGTCCCTGATGCCAAACTCTTTCAAATGCTTTTGAAATATCGCAAAATATCGAACAGGTCTGAAGTCTGTTATCCAGAGAATCGCACAGAGAATGATAAAGTTCTATTAGATGATATGTTGTGCTATGGCCAGGAATGAAACCAGACTGATATTGATAGAGGAGATTATTTTCTTGGAAGTAAGAAAAGATATATTTTAGGGCAACTTTTTCCAGTACTTTACCAAGACATGGCAAGAGTGAAATCGGTCTATAGTTACATTTATCTGCTGGGTCATCCTTTTTATACACAGGTATAACAGTTGCTTTCTTCCAACTATCAGGGAACTTGCAGGAACTGAATGAAAGCTGGAATAGTAAATACAGGGGAGCAGAGATACTTAGCACTGTACCTTTTAACATTCTCACGCTGATGTTATCGTGACCGTGTGCTTTGTTAGCTTTCAAAGAGTTAATAGCCGAGACAATGTCTTCGACGTCGAAGGCAATTTCATTCAATTTAAGACTACATTGAGCAGCAATTTCGGAAGTTTGTGATCTGTGTCTTCAATATCTCCGTTCTTTATAAAAGTATCATTTAATAAGTTTGCCTTTTCTTCGTCTGTTATCGCTACATCACTGGGCGTGCTTTTATCACATTTGTATAGGGGTGGAATCCCGGATGATTTTCTCCTATTGAGCAATTCCTTAATAACGTGCCAGAAATTTTTTGAGGATGTTTCAGTCAATAATAAATTTTCAAGGCTGGATTCATACTGGCATTTGGCATATTTTTTCATATTATTTACTGAATTTCGTATTGATTTGTATTTATTCCAATCTTCCTGTAACAAGGACCTCATGGCCTTTTTCCTACATCTGTCTCGCTGACGTATTTTACATCGCAATTCTGATGAAAACCAGTGCTTATCTTTCGGGTGGATAACAACTGTAGATTTTGGGATACATCTATCTATTATATCCAAAAATGTGTGAGTAAAATTTTCAGTGGCAACATTGATGTCTTGAGTATTTTGAATTAAATCACCCCAATTCACCTGGGTAATAAGATCATTTGCAAGATCAAAATCTGCATTTTTATAATTCCTAACAACTCAAGTATAGGGTGTATTTAACGGATAATCAAATTTAATGCTGCAGTAGACTGTGAGGTGATTGGAAACCTCAAGATCGAGGGTATCACATTCCATTATGTCGATTTGATCACTGGCCAATATTGGATCAAGAAGAGTGCTGCTACTAGTAGTGACTCGTGTGGGTTTATCTATATAATTTTTTAGATTATAATGTGTTATAATTTCATATAATTTTCCTGTGGTCTGAAGAAGGTCTGAATTAAAATCCCCGATGAGAATTAGAGACTGGTTGATGTCTAATGCTTTTTCAGTGAAAATGTCTAGGAGGTCCCAATAATTCGAAGGCGCGTACTGTTCTGATCTGTACGAGACCCCCAGAAGAAACGTTTTTAACTTGGAATTTACTTCAAAACATATTACAGAGCCATGAAATTCCAGGTCCTGTCTACGGATGTACGATGAACCTTGATCAAAGTAGACGGCGATTCCACCTCCACTATGGTCCCTATCCTTTCTAACAGGATCTGAGAAACCCGGAATACGGATATTACTAGAACAGAAATTCCCATCCAAATGTGTCTCTGTAAAACATATGATATTGAATTCTTGTCTTTTGAAATCTCTGAAAGTTTGTATCTAATACTACAGATATTTTGGGGAAAATAGTCAACAAATGAGGAGGTTTGCCAGTTCCATTATCTGGGCCTGGGTTCGATTCGATGTCTCCGGCTAGGATCAGCAGGACCGTGCATAAAATTAGAGGCACAATCATATGACAAGAGATATTGGAAAAAGGATGTCTTGAAGCGGTAAGCCTTCTCGGTATACATTTTAGACCGCCGTGGAAGATGCCTATTGTGGCTCTATACTGTTGTATTGATATACCCATAGAATATTAAGGAACTGGAATATAGGGAATATAGGGTATGTTTTTGGGTAGGCATCCATTCTGTGAAGTATTAAAAAACAACCGAACAAAACTTTTGTTTTCAACTATAGTGTAGTTCTCTCTCAGAAGAGTCAATTCCATCAGCCTGAAGATGGCAGCAGCTTCATTTGAACAAGGGAGAAAAGGTTTACTCCAAAGATAGTCTGTGCCATAAATGAATGAATATGGCCCAGTGGTTTTAAAGAATAAGACAAATTTCAAACTAGAGAAACAGAATTTTACTGCCACCAGTAAATTCAAGTCTGTGTGAAAATGGTTAAAGCATCAAAAATAAACAAATCAGAAAGAGAATTTCTGGAAGCTTATTTTGGGGGGTAAAATATCTTTAAAGAAATTAGAAATAGGTTTTCGTTAACAGTATTACATAAAATAAAATCTTTGGAACCCACATTGAAGTCTTGAGAGGGTTAAATTAAAGATATTCATACATGAATCAGAGAAACTTTTTCCAAGAAACCAAAAAAAACATCTACATGCACAGCATTGAAAAGGTTTGATCAAGGTATCAATAAAATTTTTGAAACCCACATTGATTGGTGGTCCGGCCCAGGGGAGAGGTGGTCCAGTCTGGTCCGGTCCAACCCTAGGTGGTCCAATATTCTTGCCTGGACTGGTCCAATAATTATAAAATACCTTAAATGAAGTGAAATGTGTTAAAATCTTACTTTTGGAAATACCAGATTAAGATTTTAGCACATCTGCTTTATTGAAGATATTTTATAATGATTGAACTGGTATATGCGTTTGTGTTAAAGCATCAAATTACTGCCATCTGACGGGCAAACTTGGTAACTCGGGGCATGTTATATAATACATTGCATGCACATTGTGGAAATGTGTAGTGTATTTTGAAATATTTTCTCATATCCATCATTATAGAGATGTTGGAGAGTGAATAAACGTGCTTACAACTTGAGACTGTGACTCACTGTAGAGTCTGTAGTTCACGTTTCCCGCTATCCTGCACATGCTGTATGTCATATAGCATGTGGAGGATAGCGGAAACGTGAACTACAGACCAAATGTTATTAGTTCTGAAAGGCTTGGAGCATTTGCGCTATCTATCTTCAAGTTCTTAACCCAATCATATACTATATATCATATAGTATATGATTGGGTTAAGAACTACATGTATATATCCTATAATATATGATTGGGTTAAGAACTTAAAGATAAATAGTGCAAATGCTCAAAGTCTTTCAGCACAAAAATGTTTTGTTCTTAGCACTGGCACCAGACATATTCCAGATAGATTGGTCAATTTTCGACATGCAAGTATGAGTACCGGTATTCGGTACTGGATGTAGTGACTTGGAGTTAAATATTGCCAACTATAGGCTACATTGCGATTTGCAACCTATCTTCAGTACATTGAAATGAGGGTTAGTTGAAAACTTGACATGGTAATTCTTAATCGCCATCTTGTCTGACATCAGTGATTGTCACTAGCAATATGCATGGCATTACCCATTGGAAACTACTTGTACAACTACCATGTTCGCGACATTTTGGCCTATATCTGACACATTGGGTATTACCCAAATTACACAATGTGTCAGATATAGGACCAAATGTCGAGAACATGGTAATTGTATAAGCAGTCTCGTAATTTCAGACATTGTCATTTCAGAGATCAAAGGTTAAAGAGGATATTTCTGTAAAATGCTTATTCGTTTCATCAAGGATTGTTGTTTTTGCCTGGATGCAGGCTGTCAAGTTAAAAGAAGATGGCTGTATGAAACGCATTTTAGAAAGCGTCCCGCTATACATCTAACCTCAAAAGCGGCAATGTCTGACTTTATAAAATGGCTCATTGTAATCGATAATGTATACTGCAGACTACATCATTGCTTGCCCATTTGCCTCAACCAGAATAAAACTGTAACTATCATCTCATATTTGTGTAATCTGCAATGCATAATTATTGTAAACTGGTCACTTGCCAATGTGCAATTATAAACAGAAAAATAATTCCAAAACACTTGCAATTGTTAACTTGTTGCATCATGTTGATTGTTGATTGTCAAACAGGAGTCACATAAACAGTAAACACAAATACACAGGCATACCATAGGTTTTCAAATCCTTCTTATTGGTTGAAACGCTTGCAATTCCCGCAGTTGCACAAACTATGCATCCGTAGGTATTCTGGAAGGTGGCGCCTCCCAACATTGTCATGCAAAAATGATAACTTACCTACTGTATCGGGTAATAGACGATTTCAAATTGAAGTAATAATGTCTCCTGTAACACTGAACAAGCACTCATCTGGCACACTAGTAGCAACTACGCACATCAACTTTTTCACCAATTCAGACATGTATGGAAGAGTACTTTATGTAACTTCCACCAATCAAGAGGGTTCGTATTTATCCCAGTGCATAGCAGGGCATTGTACCTACTTATTTCTGTCACTGAGATGTCTGAATTGCTCGAATTAGTGACATGTGTGCTCCAACCATGATGCCAAGAAGACAGCCAAGTCCATTCTCTTTGCATGATGTCGGTGCTATCGGATCCCCAATACATGGCACCACAGAATCACTTCCACAAGTATCTGATGCCTGTGCTTTTATACACCCAATTAGCCCTGTAAGTTCTGATGTCACATTTGCCGCAGTAGTCAATCTCACCTCCAACTTGTGACCAAAAGCACAGAAACGAGGGTCCACATATGACCTCATATACACATGATTTTCTTCATCTTTCATATCGAAGTATTTGTTTATCTTCAGTTTTGCTTGCTCCTTGAATTTCTTGATCCCGGGTGGGTTGTTTACTTTCATTTCCAAGTGTTGCCCTAACATTGCTACAGCTGGTCCAACTGCCGATATTGTCACATATGAAGAGGAACTCATCCAAACTGTCATATCACAAAATGGTCATAGTTGTGAAATTAGCTTGGACACGAGATTCTACTCAACTTCAGTGGGGTTTGGAGCATTCCTGTGTGGTAGGGTATCATCTACAATGGTGGTTATAATGGTGGTTATAATGTCTCTAAGTTCCAAAAGTCTTGACAACATTAAATACGTTGAGTTACATCTGGTACATACATCTTGAATGAGTCTCAATGTCTTAAGTTTCTTTTCTTGTTGCATAGCCTCCATTTTATCAAGCAGGACCTTGCTCTTGCGGAAATGCATTACCAGTTTCTTACACCAGTCTATGGCTTCAGTTACACCCTGCACATTAAGTCCATCTTGTACAGATAAGTTCAAAACATGGCCGAGGCATGGAAATCGTTCAACATTAAGAAGTCTCTGCAACATTTGATGTTCCAACTGACACTGTCGCATGTTGCCACTACTAACTTGTCTCTCGGCAACTCCCATGTGTCCAACATTTCGAGAACTTTGTCAGCAATACTTTCCCCTGAGTGTTCTCCAGGAAAAGATACTGCTCCAAGTCCAACACTCTACAATTCCGATGAATTTGAAATGAAATGTAGTCAAACTGATATATGAATGCATTGCCTTAGATGTCCATACACAGGGTTCCTGCACCTGACCTGACATGAAATTCCAGGCTTTTCCAGGCCATATACACCCCAAATTCAAGGAGTTTCAAGGCTAACAGAAAGTTAAATTCAAGGTTTTTCCAGGCTTATCATAGTTGAACCACCCGAACCGTCTCGGATGTATTTCATTCCTCTCAACTCGGCGCGCAATGCTTCATTTTTCAAGGCTTTTCCAGGCCCAGAGAGCCAAATCAAGGCTTTTCAAAGCCTTGAATTTCATTTTTGAAATTCCAGGCTTTTCAAGGCTCGTGGGAACCCTGATATATCAAAAGTGGCACAGAAGTATGTGATTTTTTTTTCAAACAGTTTCTGCACTGTAGCTTTCCTATCGTCATCTAGTTTTGTGATCTCATTGTCCATTGTGTCTCTCGTTGGAACTATGAATCTTGGATTTAATGTGTAAGAGTACTGTAGAAATCCAGGGTCATTCACTATAGATATAGGCTGAATATCTGAACATATCATCTCAGCGAGATTCCGTTTACATTGTGCGTATCGAAGACTTTCATTTCTTGTAGTATTCTTCTGGCTCGTACTCGGATTCACTGACTGCAATTCCTTGTGGAAGTGGGATAGATTAGGATGATGATGCAGTTGAGGATGTCTTTTTTACATAGTTCAACATAGACGTGTCTTTTGGCTGGTGGTTCAATCACTGTATCGAAAATGTCTTAATCTTGCCTCTTAAAATGTTTTTTTAAGTTGGACTGGCCACCATCACCTTTCTTTATTTTTTCCTCACATTTTACACATCGGAAAACACCAGCTGCATCATTCTTTTCTGAATACAGATACCCATATACTAGGAAAGAACATTTTGCAAGGTGCAAGCCCTGTAGTGTCCTGTGTTTTGGTATCGTTCCTGTACTTGTTGCTGTATTAGAATTACTGGGCCATTCACTAATTTCACTAGATTGAGTATCATTCAACTCTCTAGAAGGCTCCACTATTATTTTAAATTTTAACAACTGGTTATGCTATATTTTAAGATAGGTATTTATTTATATATTTATTTATTTATTGGTGTTTAAGGTCACATCATTTTGCACAATGACTAATCATGACCATGACAGTTTTACAGGTGGAGGAACCCAGAGAGAACCACCAAGCAACGGCGAGCAACTGTCAGCTCCCCAACATACTGATTACACACAAGCAGGGTTAGCACTGATTGAAGACAGATGTACCATCGACGTGCAGTACACCTTAGTACACAATGTCACTGTTCCCCCACATGGGCAATGGGGGTGAAGTGTCTTGCCCAAGGACAAAATGCGGGTGCTGCAGGTGGGATTTGAACCGAGAACCTCTCGGCTTGCAGCGTGCACCTCTACAAACTGAACCACCGCACCCCCCTTTAAGGTAGGTAGGGGGAGTTACAGAATTACAAATGATTTATTTGAACCATCTGGCATCTGCCAACGGCCCAACACTCAAGTCAGTGAACATTTGCCATGTGACAGCGCTGTGATTGAAGAGTGTTAGTTTGTTACTAAACCAAGTGCGTTCCAATCAGGGCATTCTCTGAAGTTGGTGGAATCAAAAGACAGAGGAGATACTCGGCAGTCACTGTCATTTGATGTCACTGACATCAATAAATGTATCTGATGAGCTGTTATGAGATCTCACACCAGATGACCCGACATTTGCGACACTGTATATTGAGTCTATTAACTGGTGATTGGACCTTCGGATTTCTGTACCAGATAACCCCAGTGCTAAAGGTAGACAAACATCTATGTATTAAAGTCTGGGAACCAGTCCAGTACCGGACCGCCATGTGTGGACCGGTCCAAAGCATTCCAATTACGGTGGTCTGGTCTGGCCCTGGACCGTACTGGTTTTTTGCGGACCGATCCGCATTCCTAAACTCTTGAGATATTTAAATTAAAGACATTCATACAGGAATCAGATAAATGTTTCCAAGAAACCAGAAAAAAACATATGTGCACAGTACTGAAAGGGTTCAACATGAAACAAAATCTTTGGAAAACACATTTAAGTCTTGAGAGGGTTAAATTAAAGACATTCATACAGGAATCAGATAAAAAAATGTTTCCAAAAAACCCCAGAAAAAAACCATATACGTGCACAGCACTGAAAGGGTTCAACATGGAATAAAATCTTTGGCAAACACACTGAAGTCATTTGAGGGTTAAATTAAAGATATTCAGACAGGAATCAGATAACTTTTTTTCCAAGGAACCAGAAAAAACATTTATGTGCACAGCATTGAAAGGGTTCAACAAAAAATAAAATATTTGGAAAACACTTTTAAGTCTTGAGAGGGTTAAATTAAAGGTATTCATACAGGAATCAGATCAATTTTTCCTCTGCCACTTATGGAAGTCTTCAGAGGCTTAAAAGTGTTCCATTCTCTGTAGCTTGACAAAACAATAACATGTGTGTTTGACAGGTAGATGTTGACAGAATTTGATGGAGGAGATAAAATTGGAAACTCTAACAATTTGTACAGGGAAATCTTATTGCAAAAATGTTGACTCATCATTTTCTCAATACCCTCTACCAGGCACCCTGATAGAAGCGGTGGCAATTTTTTTTTTAACCAATCCATTCTACTGGTCTTAAGGAGGATTCAAACCAAATAACAGTTCTCTGTTCCGTGTGGTTTGGGAAGTGTAAATTTTATAGTAAATTTCCTTTCTTATTATACCTACCGAAATTGTTTACTACAGGCTTACACTACAGTGGAAGAACCTAACTCGGATAAAATACTCTCTATTTTAATCTTTCCCAAGATTTGGGAAAGATAAGTGGTGTAAAAACACCACGGAAAAATAAGCCAAAACTGGGTTGAGCGCAGTATGGGATGCTCTTCCATAGTACAAATCCACGATTTCCGTAAAACAGTGCGCAATGTGTCAATTCGTCATTCTTTTGATTCCGAACAACACTGGAGTTATGTGATCAGCGGGGAGGAAGGATTCTTACCCGAATAAGAAGACGGGAGGGCCTCCATGTAAACAATTTCGGTAGGTATAATAAGAAAGGAAATTTACTATAAAATTTATACTTCTTATCAACCTACTTCAATTGTTTACTACAGGCTGAATAGACAAAAGGCTGGAGGGAATCACATAACCAACCCACACATAACTCAATAGCACTGGGACCGTGGACAGAGGAAGAGATCCCTAGACCTATCAAACCATAGCATCACAAACATTAGAAGAGACAATGAAAGATGAGGCGTATGGTGAAGAGCGACACACAGACAGAAAGGGCAGTAACAGCATAAAGCTGGAACTGACCCTGAAAAAAGCTGAAAGGCTGGGACAGACAACAGCCTGAGCCGAAGAAAGAGGGCCCCAAGGACCAAGGTCCTCTATCGGCTCCTGCAACTGTCGCAGATAAAAGGAGAATGTAGCATTTCTCCAGAAGGCTGCCAGTATAACATCCGTCAACATGACAGAGTTATTAAAAGAGGAAGACAATGCACGCACCTCGTGGCAGAAAAAACAAATGGTAATACAATCATCAGTAGCTAGACGAGCGGAAGCTGCACGAATAGCAAGACAAATCCATCAAGAAATGGATGCAGGAGAGATCTGGCATGTGAGAGAACGCATATTCATCCAGGATAAAGGTGTGAACGCCCCCCACCCCCAAGCAGAGCAGCGCCCAAGAAAGTGACTATCTTGGAGGAAACTGCAAAGTCCTTGGCCTTTTCAAGGAAAAGAGCTGAACAAGCTTGGAGAGGCAAGGATGAGTGTCGAAACAATGCGGTATCACATATGAAAAAATGTCTCCGAAGCATGGACATGTACCCATTGCTGGAGACCCCCAGAAACAAACATATACCAGAAACTCCGCAAGCGGTGTGATCGAAGGAGTGACAGAAGCAACAGAGTGATCGCACACCATCGACAGAAGAACCTTCCACTTAGCCACAGAGGCTAAACCAGTGGAGTGAATGCCTCCTTGAAGAAGAAAAGCAACTCCACTGCATGTCTCGAAAAACCACTACAGAGGAGACAGGACCCGATAAAGGACATGTGCGAAGGCACAATGAAGTCGGGTCAACGTAAAACCTCCTCGGGCGACTTTGGCAAAGAAAGTCGCGAGGTAGAGGGAGACATGCCAGAACCGTCGCTAACAGAGTGCGGAGCAGATTGATCCACACCCACCGAGGCGACGGGTGTGATCAAAAGGATTCGACGACTGCAGGTTCATATCTGGGCGAGAACCTGAGGCGGAATCGGAACCGGTAGGAAGGCGTAGCCGACAAGATCATCCCAAAGGAGGGCCAGAGCATCCACAGCGAAAGCCAGAGCATCTGGACACGGGGACACAGAAGTGTCAACCGGATGGTTCCAACGAGTCGCAAGAGATCGATGGAACCCGCCATGTGGAGCATCCACCTGGTGGAAATGACCCTGCCACGACGGGACAGGGAGTCGGCTAGGACGTTCAGACGACCGGGAATGTGACGAACAGCCACCCCCGCGTGGACATCCTGAGCGAGCAGTAGAAGATCCCGAGCCAATTCATACATTGGAACAGAGTACGTGCCACCCTGGTTCCGAATGTAAGCAACCACCGTCGAATGGTCGGACAACAGAAGGACCTGGCGATTCGACAGGTGAGGGATCCACTGCCTGAAACTCAGAAGAGCAAGAAGCTCCTTCTGGTTGATGTGTAGAGCTGCATGATCCTGGTCCCACATCCCGTGAATGGAAAGACCTAGAGGATCCAACGTCGCACCCCATCCGAGATCGCTGGCATCTGCCGTCAGAACGCGATCGGACGTGGGTAAGTCCAACGGAACACCCTGCGAAAGCCACTGGACATCCGCCCCGAGGAGAAGGTGAGGATAAAGATATTCTGGAAACTGAAGCACCAGATCCAGAAAAACTACATTCGACCTCCAACGACTGAGCAGAAAGTGTTGGAGAGGTCTGACACGCAGCCGACCTAGAGGAATGAGATCCGTCACTGAACAGCAGAGACCGATTACCCGGAGAATACTCCGAGCCGTCGCGGAAGTGGACTGGGACAGAGTCAGAGCAAAAGCTGAGAGAATCACAGCCTTGGCCTGGGGAACCGCCACAAAATTGAATTGTGTGTGGAAAGCCATACCCAGATGATAAAACCACTGAGAAGGGACCAGGTCTGACTTCTCCTCGTTGACTCTGAAACCTAGCGACGTGAGCAAGCTCAACAGAGTGGCGACATCCGACTCCAGTAAGGCAGCATTGGAATGCCCCTGGAGGATATCGTCCAGATATGCCGAAGTAGTTACCCTGGACTGTGTGCGATGGAAAGCTATCACATGCGACATCAGTCTGGTGAAGGCCCAAGGAACCAGGTTGAGGCCGAAAGGCATGGCCTTGAACTGGTAAACTCGTCCCAGAAAAACGAACCTGAGATACTTCCGTGACGCCCAATGAATCGGAACGTGAAAGTAAGCGTCTCGCAGGTCGAAGCTGGAAGCGAAATCTCCCTGGTGAATTGAACGGAGGACCGACCTGAAAGTCTCCATGCTGAATTTGGGAGCAATGATAGACTGGTTCAGGAAACTCAGTTCGATAACCGGTCTGAGTCGGCCGTCCTTCTTCGGCACCAAGAACAGACGGGAATAGAAACCCACTGACCTAATGTTCTTGATGACCTCAATCGCCCCCGTTGTCAGGAGATTGTCTATCTCCGTGGACAAAAGTTCCCGACGTAAAATGTCTGAAGGAACTGTGGTTGGAAGAGGCACCCTGGACAGAGTGGGGTGCCTTCGGAAGGATATTCGCAGCCCGGACCAAACAACATCTAACACCCAAGGATCGGATGTGATGGTGGCCCAACGGTCTGCGAACTCTGCTATCCTTCCTCCAACCTGGGACGAGTCGAGGTGAGGACCTTCATTTCGAACCCCGACAAGGCTCGCGAGAGGAGAAAACACCTCCTCTACTGAATGAAGAATCCTGGGACTTCCCTCAAGACTGCCGATGCTTACCCTTACCCCTTGAGTAAAAAGTAGAAGCGGAGGCAGAAGGATCAGCCCCTTTGCTTCGCAGAGGAAGCAGAGGGTACTTGTTAGGCTTGGAACGGCCTGTGCCTACCCTAGAAGGCTTATCAAGCTGAAGAAACAGCAGCTGATCTTTGAAATGACGTAGGACCTCATCCCGGACCGTCAACACAGAACCATGGAAAAGTTGCGGACCTGCCAAAGAAGCAGATTGAAGAGTAGCACACTGCTCCTCAGGAAGGGATCGGCCTGTGTCCAGCACAGAGTCCCTTCGAACTAATTCCAGATTAGCTGTGTTACAGGCATGCGTGTGAGAAAGATGCATGAGCGCCTTGGACAGCACACGCAAAGGAGCCTGTACCTCATCAAACTTATCTGGGGGCAGATAAGCAGCTAAAGCTGAGAGAGAGAGAGAGAGAAAGCATACGAAGCATCTCTCTAGATAAGCCCAACGTGGACTCCAGAGTCGTCATCGGAATGACGGCAGACTTGGACTTGGAAAGCCTGAGGGAATTGGAGTCCTGATCCAAAACCGTCAAAGTCTGGTAGACTGATGGATTGGCGGAATCGTAGGAACGATAACGCGCCGGAGGCAAAAAAAGGTGTCAACCCTGGTGAAGAACGGAGCCTTCACAGCCTTGGAACTTAGCTTAGAGTCCAAGGCTGAAAATGCTTCAACCAACTGTACCGACTGGCACGGTCGAAGACGCCCAGAAGCGGGTTGCTCCATAGGCTGTTGGCGCGCGACTGATGATCGCGGCCTGACTGACACTGTCGACTGGTTAGATGGTTTGAGATCCGGAAGGAACCCAAACACGAAATCAAGAGCTGCCCCCAAGTCCGTAGACTGCAGGCTCTCGACATCAAGCATATCTGACACTTTCCCCTGAGTCGGAAGACACATAGCCCATCGTGGGCAAACCAGCCGACGCCTCCCATGGTGTCAGAACACCAGGGATATCAGAAAGCAGCCTGTTTCGCGGTGTCATAGGGGGCGCCTGGAAACCACTCGCTGCCTCGCTGGAAGCAACGGGAAGGCTCTTTGACAGAACCTGAGTGAGTAAGGAGAGGGCCTCCCTAAGCTCACTGCCCGTACTGGCCGGTTCGACAGGGGAACGAACCGGCAAAGTGGCTTCACCTCTGACCCTCTTAACCAGCGAAGGGTCACGATCCTCCAAAACACCCGACGTGGGACGACGGGTGGCAGCCAAAACGTCTGAAGGCAGACGTGTATAGAGGTGTGACACACCCCGAGGATCAACATAGCGGGAACTCATGAGAGTCACCGCGGACCTCTGCAGGGCAGAAGGTCCAGGCCGCACAAAAGACGTTGGTCCCCCAAAACTGGTCATGTGGCCAGAATGAGTGGACGGAAATGCCACGGAGTTCATAGTGTCCCACTAAGAACATCCGACTCCAATGACAACTGTGGTGCTCGACGGCACAGAGACCACAGTACAGGGTCCGGCCGGCAGCCACTCCCAACTTCGCCGAGTTGAAGTCAGGGAAGGCTGAGGCCGATACCCCCACGTCTACACAACCAGACACCGCAGCAGACCACTGCAGTCGGCAGCCCCATCCGACTTTGCCGAGTGGAAGTTGGGGAAGGCTGAGGCCGATACCCCACAACCACACTACAGACATCCCTGCAGACCCTGGCAGGGATAAGCCGAGCCCGGCTAAAAATGGTGCCCAATGACATTGTAGACGGAATAGCAGTAGCAGCAGATACAACGGGAGCTGTTGGAACTGGCAGAAAAGCGGAGAGAGCCACCAAGCTCGGCCTCCAAAGGAGGAGTCACAACCCTAGTGATAGTCTCAGATGTCGTCTGGAGAGGCGCATAGTCCCGGAACCAGGCATCTCTTCACCAGAAATCCAACAGCTCCCGCAGTATCCACCACGGTAAAAAACTGCACATTCCCCACGGAAGGGGAATAACTCTCACCAGACATAGTCGAGTCGGGAAGCCCCGAAACGACAGCGTTCACCACCCCCCGCTGGTGCGGGAGGAGCTGCACATCCCCCACGGACGGGAAGCAATTCTCACCAGACGTGGTCGAATCGGGCGACCCCGAAACGATAGTGTTCCCCACCCCCCGCGGGAGCGGGAGGAGCTGCACATCCCCCATGGAGGGGGTCAAACTCACACCAGACGTGGTCGAGTCAGGGGGCCCCGAAACGACAGTGCCCCCCACCCCCCCCCCTGCGGGGGTGGGAGGAGCTGCACATCCCCCACAGAGGGGTAAACTCACACCAGATGTGGTCGAGTCAGGAAGCTCCCAAAATGACAGCGTTCCGCACCACCCGCAGGTGCGGAAGAAACGGCCACGAGAACGCACCAAGGCGAGGGCAAAAAGAATTGCCCAAAAGGAACCGAACTGGAAATAACAGAGGTGAGAGCAGTAGAAGAAAAAGGTGAACTCAACAGAAACAGAAAGTAGAAGAACACCCTCAACTACGGGAGAAGGTGGCAGAAAAAAAAACGGTGGGTACATGACAGAACCCAGACAGTCGACAGGGACCGAAAAAACAGAAATTCAGCCCTCAACAGAGTGAAGAAATCCTGTCCAGACAGTCCCAGATGGACACCTAACTCCAAAAATTAATTCATCAACCGAAAAATTAATTGTCGAATCGCGTGATGTCGAAAACAAAACATTCGCGAAAACGGAATAGTAA
Organism: Pictodentalium vernedei; assembly: GCA_031216915.1. Lineage (NCBI taxonomy): Eukaryota > Metazoa > Mollusca > Scaphopoda > Dentaliida > Dentaliidae > Pictodentalium > Pictodentalium vernedei. The sequence goes on along the minus strand of CM062296.1, from coordinate 519,268,054 downwards.
ATAATAAACAATGAGAATGTGGTTGAAAATATAAACGAGAATATATAAAACACAGTCCTGTTATTATACGATCTTCAGATCCATAAATCCAGTCACAGGGAAACCATTATCGACGAGTTAAAATATCACTGTTACTGCAGCAAAGATGGCACACACATACACCACGTGTGCGGATAATCAAAAGAATGACAAATTGACGCATTGCGCACTGTTTTACGGAAGTCGTGGATTTGTACTATGGAAGAGCGTCCCATACTGGGTGTGCGCCTATGGTGCTCGACCCAGTTTTGGCTTATTTTTTCGTGGTGTTTTTACACCACTTTTCTTTCCCAAATCTTGGGAAAGATTAAAATGGAGAGTATTTTATCCGAGTTAGGTTCTTCCACTGTATTGTAAGCCTGTAGTAAACAATTGAGGTAGGTTGATAAGAAATATGGGCTTTTGATTTTTTTTTGTTTTTAGCCCCTGGGGTTGCCACGTGGGCTGTGAATTTCTTTTTCTTCAGGCATCAATCAATTACTTTGGACCCACTTATACTACATGCCAAATTTGGTTGTAATTGGCCCATTGGTTCTTGAAATAGAAATTTTGGGCAGCGCCCAAAATGGACATGCCCCCACAGAGAGCCCAAATATTGACCTACAAACTTCCCTTGACCAAACTTTAATCTTCAACACCAAAGGATGTTCCATACCAAATATCAAGGCACTCCCTCCAGTGGTTCGTGAGAAGAAGATTTTTAAGCTTTTAGGGCATTACAAAAACCCGAAAATGACAGCTGCTTCATTTGAACAAAATAGAAAGGGTATACTCCACAGATGGTCTGTGCAATATATACTGAGTCAAAAAAGAAAGTATAATTGATACAAATGTGAAATGAAAGTGTCAATGACACTGTAGCTCAACTTGTTAAGACATGTACATGTATAGTATGTGACACAGCAATGACAAACATCTAGGTAATGACCTGATAACAAAGGTACATATAAAGCATTGTAATGGTCTGTACATAAATACTGACCGTAGCCTGTAACAAATGTATAGGTAAAGTATTGTAAAGGTAGGCGACAGTCAGATGCTCAACTAGAAAAGAAATCTTTGAGTGCCAGAGTGGGTCTGACTGAACCCCAAAATATTTGTTCTCACAGCACAGTGATAACAAAGGCACCATAAAACACTTGTTCCTGTCCCAAGGTGATAACAAAGATACCCAAGAAGTTTCATGAATACGAACAGTACAGAAGTTGACAAAAAACTGATTGGACCTAATTTTGGTACAAAATGGCCACTAGCAGTCATCTTGAATTTTGGACCGCACCCAGAAACACTCGTTCTTGTCCCAAGGTAATAACAAAGGTACCCAAGAAGTTTTGTGAAGATCGGTTCATAAATACAGCCTCTAGCCCAAGCCGTATTGACATGTGCACTTACTGTGTATAAGTAGCACTAAATAAATCAAAGTTCCACTAATTTGCATAATTTCTGCACGAGAAAAAAACTTGTATTATATGTGATGTATTCCATGTTACTAAACATTCATACCAAAATGTATTCAAATCAGAACTTTCATACAGAAGTTCTGTACAAAAAACTGATTGCACTAATTTTGGTACAAAATGGCTGCTGGTGGCCATCTTGAATTTCGGATCACACCAAAAAACACTCGCTCTCATCCCACGGTGATAACAAAGGTACCCAAGAAGTTTCATAAAGATTGGTTCATAAATACGGCCTCTAGCCTGAGCCGTATAGAAGTTGTGTACAAAAAACTGATTAGACATAATTTCGGTACAAAATGGCCACTGGCAGCCATCTTGAATTTTGGACCACATCCAGAAACACTCGTTCTCATCCCAAGGTGATAACAAAGGTACCCAAGACATTTTGTGAAGATCGGTTCATAAATACAGTCCCTAGCCCAAGCCGTATTGACATGTGTACTTACTGTGTGTAAGCTGCACTGAAAAAATCAAAGTTCATCTAATTTGCATAATTTCTGCACGAGAAAAAAAACCGTACTATATGTGATATATCCCATGGTAGTAAACATTCACACAAAATATTATTCAAATCAGCACTTTCATATGGAAGTTCTGCGCAAAAATCTGATTGCACCTAATTTTGAACAAAATGGCTGCCATCGGCCATCTTGAATTTCAGACCGGACCCAAAAACACTCGTTCTCTTCCCACGGTGATACCAAAGGTACCCAAGAAGTTTTGTAAAGATCGGTTCATAAATACGTCCTCTAACCCGAGCCGTATTGGCATTTGCAATTACAGTGCTGAAAGTAACACTAAATACATCAAAGTTAGTCTAATTTGCTTAATTTACGCACGAGAAAAAAACCCGTATTATATGTGATGTATCCCATGGTACTAAACATTCATACAAAAAAATTTTCAAATCAGAGCTTTCATATGGAAGTTCTGTGCAAAAATCAACTTGAATTTTGGACCGGACCCCAAAACACTCATTCTCATCCCACGGTGATAACAAAGGTACCCAAGAAGCTTCGTAAAGATCAGTTCATAAATACGGCCTCTAGCCCGAACCGTATTGAACTGTTGACGGACAGATGGACAGACTGACGACTGGCCATGGCATAAGCTCAAATTTGACTTACGTCAAAGTTGAGCTAAAAATAAGTATAAAGGATGAAATGTAATAGTTCTAATGTTGCAAGTTTGTGGACAAGAAGTCGTGCAAAGAGTTTGACATGTTGTTGTTGTCCACGCAACCGTATACAATTTTGCTCCGGATTTCAAAATAGCACATGCTACCTGAGAATGTCAAATTGAATGGGTGACTGTCGATTTTATTTGTGTTATGTTGTGCTAGCGAGCCTGGGTTATTGAGAAAACATGCTAGTTTTGTCTTCCGACATTCTAAAACATGCCAAGGTTAACCGAAAATATCAGAGGTTGAGTGCCATTGGTATGTATGAGGCTGGGATACCTCCAGATGAGCTCACTGCTGAGTTCGGAGTCACTGTGGCCACTATTTACAGTCTCATTGGAAGGTATAGAACCACTGGATCTACTGCCGACCGACCAGGTTCGGGTCGACCAAGAGTTACGACCCCTGAACAAGACCGACACATCAGGACATCTCACTTGTGGGATCACTTCCTTCCGACGACGAGGACAGCAGCAATTATGCCTGGTAGAACTAACAATAGAATCAGTGCCCAAACTGTCCGAAACAGACTCGCTGAACACGGCATCCGAAGTAGGCATCCATACCACGGACCAATCCTTACCCAACGTCATTGTGCCGTCAGAATGGAATGGGCACGTCAGCGTGTTTGCTGGACTCAGCAGCATTGGAGCACAGTTCTTTTTAGTGAGGAATCACGATTTTGTCTACGGTGTGCTGATGGTAGGGCAAGAGTGTATCGCCAACGATGGTTTTCTGATGTTTGCATGCAGGAATGCAACAGTTTCGGCAGGGTAGTGTAATGGTTTGGGCAGGAATTTCCTTGCACCATCGAACGCAGTTGATCTTCATCGATGGTAATCTGAGTGGACAGCGATATACGGACAAAATTCTTAATGCTGTTGTTGTCCCGTTGTTCAACGCTTGGTTTGCAGTTATTCCAGCAAGACAGCATATCTGTCGTGACTTTCTTGAGGAGCAGAGCATCAAACTTCTTCCCTGGCCCCCACTTTCGACAGATTTGTCGCCAATTTAGCATCTTTGGGATCAATTGGACCGTCGGGTACGAGTTCATGATCTTCAGACGTTAGGCGATTTACATAATGTTCTAAGGCAGGAGTGGAACGCAATACCACAGGGTGACATCCAGAGACTTATCAGGCCCATGCGGCGTCGATGTCTTGCCATCCAAGAGGCAAACGGTGGATAGACACGCTATTGACTGCATATGTGAACTTTTCATTTTACCCCATGTCTGAATTTTGACGTCCTGACGTGATGCTGGCAACAGTAAGAACATGACATGCCATGCAGATTCATAAAGCTAGGCTCGAAATATGAATTTACAATAATTTGTTTGGAATTAAAGTCGATAATACTAAAAAAATTGTTCCTCAAAGTTTATTATATTTTCTTTTTTGACTCAGTATATGTTTGAATTTGCCCTAGTGCTTGTGAAGAAGTCAAGTTTTCAAAAATTAAACGGATGTCGGCCGATGGATGCCAAGTGATGGCAATAGCTCCCACTCAATTACAGTCAGGTGAGCTAAAAAAAGAGCCATTTCCACCAGTTGTGTGGTTCTGGTATTTAACTATTTGCCTTCATGAACAAAAAATACTGTACGCTATTTATCCCTAGAGCAAACATCAGTCAAAAGTCAATCAGTCAATCTTGTGGTTGTGCGTCCAATCACCAGAAAGACGGTCCTTTGGGGTGATTCGACATTCTGATTATTGTATGCACTTTCTGAGATAAATAGTTAGTTAAAGGATATATATATATATATCTGTAGGACAGACAAGGAAAGTAAGTTCCAACTTTTTATTCAGCAATAACAAGTAGCATTTATTTTTTCACGAAAGCTATTTATTTATTTATTGGTGTTTAAGGTCACATATTTCTGCACAATGGCTAATCATGACTTCGACAGTTTTACAGGTGGAGGAAGCTGGAGTACCCGGAGAGAACCACTGAGCAACAGTGAACAACTGTCAGCTCCCCAACATACTAAGTCCACAAGCAGGGTTAGCATTAGTTGAAGACAAGTGCACCATCGACGTGCAGTACACTTTAGTACACAATGCCACCATCCCCCCAATGGGGGTGAAGTGTCTTGTACAAGGACACAACATGGTTGCCGCAGATGAGATTAGAACTGAGGACATCCTGGCTTGCACCCTGCACCTCTACCTATTGAGCCACCATGCCCCCCTCATGAGAGCTTAGTGTTTCACAAATGTCAACACATGTACGAGAAACCAGACATTTTTCTGTTGAGTACAAGTTCATTTTGCTCCTATGCAGACCAACCCATTCTATTAAATTGAATTAAACATCATCTTTTATGCATGGACAACCTACTTTTTGCCAGTGTTTTTCCAGTAACCTGGTACAAACTCTGCAAAGTACAATGATTTTGGACAGATTTGAAAACACCCACTGCGAGTAAATTCCACCCAGATAACAGATCAAGTTCAGTGTGAAACTGTACAAAACAAAGAAATACTTAAAAAGTTAGTGAAGAGACTTCTGAACTAAATCAGAAACTGTGCAAGAGGAAACTCCACTCTTGAGTGTATGTGCTGTAATTAACCTATGATGCCCATCATCTCACATTCCACGCACTGAAGACAAATTATTAACCTTATAATAAAGTCCTGCAAACCAAGAATGTAACACACTTGACTAGAGATGGGTCGGTTTTCAACTTTCATGTCGGTTCCGGTTTTGGATTCATTCAAAGAGTCGGATTTTCAGTTTCGGTTTTCACTGTACAAACATAACAATATATTGCTCTTGCATCTAAGATGTATTTAGTGCCAGTCAGTGTCACAGGGACTCCTTTCCAGGGCAACACACCTGTATAATATACCAGTACTCTGATTTCCTGAACACAATGTATTTGCATAAATTATCTCAAGAGTTTCAAGTTTGAGAAATAGGATTTTTGCTTTCAGTCTGTTGCAAAATTAGTCCCCCCCCCCCCCCTCTCCCCCCCCCCCCCCCAAAAAAAAAATTGTGTTTAGGGTAACCTGACACACCGTAAAACATGCCGACCATAACAATTTCATCAAGTAAAAGTTGCTCATTTTGATCTTTGTGACCCTAAATTTCCATCCAACATCAACTGTGATTTTGATGCTGTCTTTGGAGTTCAAGCTTTCAAACTTACATGTAGAAATAAATATTTAGTACAGGCACATTAGACATAAAAATGAGAAAGTAAGGAAAAAAATCGGAGAAAGCTGATTTTTTTATATGTTTCCGGGACACACATTGCGGATAAAGTGTGAAAAGTCCCCGCGAATCCGAGTTGAGCTTTTTTAGTTATAGCGTTTTTTTGATGAAAAAAAAAATTTTAAAAAAAATTCGACCCAGCTCCATATTTCTCATTCTTATTCGCCTTAGTAGGGTGAGAATCATAAATATCGTGCTGAATTATATTGAGAATACATATCCCCAACAGAAAATGCCAACTTTGTGCCAATCCTCACACTCAATGGTGAAATATTCACGAAAATGTACAAAATTACGAAAAAAAATTTATTGTTTTCATACACACAACGGTACACAACATCCATTAAATCAAATCTACGACTACTTTGGGAGTTAAATTATATATCAAAAATTGCAGAAAAGCAGTGGCTTTATAATGATATATAACAATAGTCATTTATTCCATAATGAACTGGTGAAACGTGTGAAATATTAACCATACCCCCAAACTCAAATTCAAACGGCATCGACTTTTCTCATTCAAATACCGTATTATAGCATCATTGTTTCAATTTCCATGTTCGATTAAATCACATAATGTGGTGTTCGCCTACACTCAAGATGCATTGGCATGTAATGTGTGCACGCCCTTGATGTGTACTCATAAACAAATTTGTATTGTACAGACAACGCTCTTTAATTTGATGCAAAATAGCCTTGAACGACTTTCATCAGGAAACGCTGTTTAATTCCGCATTCCAGGTCTTTATGTACAGACAACGCTCTTTAATTTGATGCAAAATAGCCTTGAACAACTTTCATCAGGAAACGCTGTTTAATTCCGCATTCCAGGTCTGTCCATTGCACAATTTGCTCTGTTCAGTATTGGACACTCCGCATTTGATGCCTAGATATTGAAAACAATGATCCCTTGATAGATATATATGTAATTTTGCCTGTTGTTGATTATTAGAATCTTGTGTTATTTGTAGAACTGATCAGTTATGTTGTTGGCATATCACTTAGCGTTACCTGTTGATACCTTACGGTGACAACGAAGCAGGTCCGCACATTGATATCTGTTCTGTGGTATTGTACTTGAGTTTATTGTGTCTATCATCTTTTTTCTGTTGTGACTTTGGCAATGGATAAATGTATCAAATGTAACGATGAGTTGACCGGCTCGTCCGGAATAACTACACTTGGTGAGCGGGGTATAGAAAAGTTGGTTGCTGTAAGCGTCGAGCTTGGCGATAATCTTTTTGCCGGTTCGAAGAAACCCACAGTTGGTGAGAAAATTCACAAATTCTGCTACAAGAATTATACACGGGAAAGTTCTGTAAGAAAAAGTAAGAGAATGTCTCTAGATGCAGCTGAATCTGACGAAGCTGGTCCATCTATGACAAAAAAATTGCGCTCTGATCAAGATGTTTTCAATTTTAAACTCCATTGTCTGTTCTGTGGAGAATCCGCCGACAAACAAACTCATATACCCATTCAACGTAGAAGAGAAGTCCACACCGTTGAAACATTGACTTTTGTTGATAGTATCAGAACCCGTTGTTTGAAACGTAGTGATGAATGGGGTGAGTCTGTACTTACTCGGATCGGTCGTGCTATCGATCTAGTGGCCGAGGAAGGTCGGTATCACCATGATTGCTGGACAGGATTTGTCAGAGATAAGCCTGAGCGAACTCTTTTACGGAGTAGGCCTGTTGCAGACAAGAAAGCACTTGCATTCCATGAATTGTGTACCTTTATGGAGAACAGCGATGAGTGTCAGTTTTCCTTGAGCGAATTGGCAGAGACGTTTGAATTGTATCTTGGTGACGAAGTCGGTTACACAATTAAACATCTTAAAACCAAACTGCTTGAGCATTTCGGTAGTAGAATCTCTATTACAACACTGAGGTCCCTAAAAAATGTTGTCACATTCAGAGATTCATCAGACAAAATACTATATGATTCGTGGTACTCAGACAAATGTACCAATGAAACTGATGAACGTATGCGCATTGTCAAGAAAGCATCGGCTATAGTCCGCGATGATATTCGGTCAGCCATTTACGAGTGTGACGTTTATCCCAAACCCGATTCGTTATCTGTATCTAGTGATCTACTACCCGATACACTCCAAACCTTGTTATAAGGGATTGTTGCTCCGTCGCAGCGTGGGCAAAACATCCAAGCCAACCAGAGACGCGTGACAGCCATAGGTCAGTCTCTAATAAGTTCTTGTCGGCCCCGTTCATTCTTGTCACCAGTATTATTGTCGGTAGCAGTTTACATACATAGGAAATTCGCATCTTGGGAATTGATCGACATTCTGAATGGACTAATGTTCTCTTCTAGCTACCGGGAAGTTCAACAATACGTTCATTCTGTCATGATAAGCAAAGGTCCATCGCCTAGACTTGCGAACTTCACACAATTCGTTTTCGATAACGCCGATTGTAATGTGCGCACTCTAGATGGCAAGAATACTTTCCATGGTATGGGAGGCATCGCCTGTATAACTCCAAGCAGAGATCACACAGAAGAGTCTCCGATAAAACGACTAACTGGTGATCATTCGAATATTGGCTCTGGTGAATTCAGGTACATCCCTTTGAAAGGTTCCAGTAAACCAAGCAAATCGGGTCTTGACGAAATTGTGATGAAGGATTTATCAACTTTGGGTGAATCTGATCCGAAAAATTTGAAACTCGCAAAAACAGTCGACAGTCTTTGGTCTTTGACGCATGTACTGAGAGTACCTTGCCCATCTTGGGCTGGATATATGCACATTGTCACATCATCAGATGATTATGAAACAAGTGATGTCAAGATACTTCCCTTTATTAATTTTGATCCATCCATCCCGAGCACAATTTACACTGCTCTCATGTTTGCACAAACTGAATGTGACGTGTCTGTTCGGTCCCAAGCCCGAAAATAGTTGAGTTCTCATGCTGACGAATTTTATGCCAAAAGGGGAACTCGGCCAGAAGCAGAGGGGGTCTTCCATAATGTCTATTTTGTAAGCAATGATAAAAGTCTTCAAATGGTGGTGGATTTTTTATCGTCTGTCCAACTAACATCCCGTTCTGTACTACGACCCTTTGGGCAAATCCGTTAGGAAAATCGTCATTTTTTGCGTAAATCCGATACTTTTTGGGGAATTTTCAATAATTTTTCGCAGAAATTGTCACAGAATGCACATTTTCCTCTAGGTAAATGTATATTAGACATTATGTAGCTCGAAATACGCGTAAACAAAAAATACAGTTGGATCAATTCGAGGTTACAAAGTTCGTGCGATTTTTTTTTATTTTTTTCAAACGCATTTTCGAAAAAAGGCTGTAGAAAAAAAAGCTCAACTGGGATTTTAGGGAACTTTTGTCTAATCGTTCAGTGACATGTACTCGACATTCCCTGAAAAAATCAGCTTTCTCCGATTTTTTTCCCTAGTGAAACCTAATGTTCTTGGGCTAATATTTGTCATTATAAATGTGGAACAAGTGACAAGTTCCAGTTCTGCAAAGGAAATTGCATTTGATAAACAGATGAATGTTCAAAACACGATGCGCAATAAGTAATTTTGTCACCTATTTTCGCGGTAAATGCCATGTTCAAACACAATACCAATTAGTGCAGCTGTTCTGAAAAAAAGGGGTATCGCGGCTCTGAAGTTTGAAAACAAGGTTAACTTTAGGTTGTTTCTGTCTTTATTCCTGAGAAGTGAAGACCTGATTAGAGTTTTCCAACATTGAAGTTGAAAACCGTGACGACCGGTTTTCTGTAATTGTTTCGGTTCTGGTTTTGATAAAAAATGAAAGTGTCAATGACACTGTAGCTCAACTTGTCAAGACAAAGACATGTACATGTATAGTATGTGACACAGCAATGACAAACATCTAGGTAATGACCTGATAACAACGGTACATATAAAGTATTGTAACGGTCTGTACATAAATACTGACCGTTGCCTGTAACAAATGTATAGGTAAAGTATTGTAAAGGTGGGTGACAGTCAGATGCTGAACTAGAAAAAATCTTTGAGTCCCAGAGTGGGTCTGACTGAACCCCAAAATATTTGTTCTCATAGCACAGTGATAACAAAGGCACCCCAAAACACACTCGTTCCTGTCCCAAGGTGAAAACAAAAGTACTCAAGAAGTTTTGTGAAGATCAGTTCATAAATACGAGCTGTATAGAACTTGTGACAAAAAACTGATTGGACCTAATTTCGGTACAAAATGGCCACTGGCAGCCATCTTGAATTTTGGACCGTACCCAGAAACACTCATTCTCATCCCAAGGAGATAACAAAGGTACCCAAGAAGTTTTGTGAAGATCGGTTCATAAATACAGCCTCTACCCTGAGCCGTATTGACATGTGTGCTTACATTGTGTAAGTAGCACTGAATAAATCAAAGTTCATCTAATTTGCATAATTTCTGGACGAAAAAAAAACCCCTTACAATATGTGATGTATTCCATGTTACTAAACATTCATACAAAAATTTATTAAAATCAGAACTTTCATACAGAAGTTCTATACAAAAGACTGATTGCACTAATTTTGGTACAAAGTGGCTGCTGGTGGCCATCTTGAATTTCGGACCACACCCAAAAACACTCGCTCTCATCCCACGGTGATAACAAAGGTACCCAAGAAGTTTCGTAAAGATTGGTTCATAAATATGGCCTCTAGTCTGAGCTGTATAGAAGTTGTGTACAAAAAACTGATTTAGACCTAATTTCGGTACAAAATGGCCACTGGCAGCCATCTTGAATTTTAGACCGCACCCAGAAACACTCGTTCTCGTCCCAAGGTGATAACAAAGGTACCCAAGACATTTCGTGAAGATCAGTTCATAAATACAGACTCCAGTCTGAGCCGTATTGACATGTGTACTTACTGTGTGTAAGTCGCACTGAAAAAATCAAAGTTCATCTAATTTGCATAATTTCTGCACGAGAAAAAAACGCGTATTATATGTAATGCATCCCATGGTACTAAACATTCACACAAAAAAATTATTCAAATCAGGGCTTTCATATGGAAGTTCTGTGCAAAAATCTGATTGCATCTAATTTTGTACAAAATGGCTGCCATCGGCCATCTTGAATTTTGGACCAGACCCAAAAACACTCGTTCTCGTTCCACGGTGATACCAAAGGTACCCAAGAAGTTTCGTAAAGATCGGTTCATAAATACGGCCTCTAGCCCGAGCCGTATTGGCATTTGCACTTACAGTGCTGAAAGTAACCCCAAAAAACATCAAAATTAGTCTAATTTGCACAATTTACGTACGAGAAAAAAACCCGTATTATATGTGATGTATCCCATGGTACTAAACATTCATACAAAAAAATTATTCAAATCAGAGCTTTCATATGGAAGTTCTGTACAAAAAACAGATTTCTGCATCGTCGGTACAAAATGGCAGCTGGCAGCCATCTTGAATTTCGGACCGCACCCAAAAACACTCGTTCTAGTCCCACGGTCATAACAAAGGTACCCAAGAAGTTTCGTAAAGATCGGTTCATAAATACGGCCTCTAGCCCGAGCCATAGCAGCTTGGCACTTACAGCTCTGAAAGTAACACTAAATAAATCAAAGTCAGTCTAATTTGCATAATTTACGCACGAGAAAAAAACCTGTATTATATATGATGTATCCCATGGTACTAAACATTTATACAAAACTTTATTCAAATCAGAACTTTGATACAGAAGTTCTGTACAAAAAACTGATTTTTGCATCATCGGTACAAAATGGCCACTGGCAGCCATCTTGAATTTTGGACCACACCTAAAAACACTCGTTCCCGTCCCAGGGTCATAACAAAGGTACACAAGAAGTTTCGTAAAGATCGGTTCATAAATACGACCTCTAGCCAGAGCCATAGCCAATTGTTGACGTACGGACAGACGGACAGATGGATGGACGGACAGACGGACGACGGGCCATGACAATAGCTCAAATTTGACTTCGTCAAAGTTGAGCTAAAAAACGAAACCGAACCAATTTTTCGGTTAACCGCTCATCTCTAAACTTGACACAAACTCCCCCAAAAATTGACTGTGGACACAGAAGTCACATCTCACCAAATCTATTGAACTTGCACAGGTGACGATGATTACAATAGTTTGTTTAGTAATTAAAACCACTGGCAATAATATTTTAATAAGACAGTTACGACAGGGGGATTAACAACCAGTGACATAATCAAATGGCTACTTTTTATGGATTAAAGCTTCTTTAGTTCTCAGTCTCTTATGCAGCCTATTGTTTTGGACATGTTAACTTCAACTTAATATTCCAGCAGAATAACTTGGTGGTGTGAATAACTTAACTCTACTTTCATTTAACAGAGAAACTTAGCAATAAAGGTGGGGAGGGACGATGGAAGATGCGGCGAGGAGAGTGTGGTAATTTATTTTTATTTTTTTTTTGGGGGGGGGGGGGTGGAGGGGGGATTTCCACATCACTGGTTGTGGCGACTAATTGTTACAATTTCTGGGTAACATCTAAGGAACCACTGTCAACCATTTAAAAGATGACTAGCGTGTTTGCTAATTGATTAAACTTTTAGACTTTTTTTTTTTTCAAAAAAAGGTTTGCCCAAAAACATATGTTACCCTTCATTGGAATGAGTGCAGTTAACTCGTGCTATTGAGATGTCACCTGATCTGTTTTTCAGAAAAAATATTTTTTTAAACCTCAATTTATAAATTGCGTGGATCAATGCAGCAGATTTGTAAGTAGAGGGTCAACCCGCAAACGAGTGAAAATAGTAGGTCTTCAACAGCCAGTACTAATCAGACAAGTGGCAATGCCACATCATGATTTTCAATATTGTGGATGTGTGTGAAATTTTCTCCACAACAGTTTAAGTAACTATGGTCAGTTACTTGTGTTAAGGTTTGAACCAACATATAACTGTTATTTTGTTTTATACATGTGCTTTATCTTATGGTTTCTGTTTATAAAATGAGAAAGGTGAACTGTTGGGGTGGAATGTCAAGGTTCCGGATGAGTGAGAATGCCATTTCTATTTCGAACTGCCACATGTATATCGTGGCTGTATGTGACATTTATTTATTAAGGTTTAACGACACTTAAACCATCAAGGACATATCATGTTGGTGAGTTTTATGGGTGGAGGAAGCCGAAGTACCCAGAGAGAACCACCGAGCAATGATGAGCAGCTGTCAGCTCCCCAACAATGTAACTCCACATTACTGCACAGGCAGGGTTAGATTGGTTAAAGACATGCACACCATCGACATGCAGTACGCCTAAGTACACAGAGTCATCATGTGCCCCCCCCCCCCCCTCCAATGTGGACAATCAGGGTTAAGTGCCTTGTCCGAGGATATAACGCGGGAGTCCGAATTGATCACTCAGGCGGTCACCCATGCAAGGACTAACCGGGCTCGGGTTGCTTAACTTCAGTAATCTAACGAGAACACTGTATGTGACAAGTTCAAAACGTTTACTTTTTGTTTTGTTGAGTTGAAAAGTATAAATAAATAAGTATTTGAATCTTCGTTTTACTTTTTTCAAAGTACTCCTTCTTGATCGCTTTTCCCAGGAATGAAGATGATCAATTTTCCCCAAACTACACGTACTAGTCAGTCGATTGAGAGGAGGTGGTGACTAAGATTTGGAAACTTGCCTTCAATGGCATCATTGGCATAAAATGGATTTGTTTGGGTAGGAGTGGGGGAGGGCAGTAAGCGAATCTTCACACAGTGATGAGTGATGACCACTGCAAAGTGCATTACATGTTACATGGGAAGTGAACCTTGGTGTAATGCGGAAGGGGGGGGGGGCTATGTGGTGGTCAATTTGAGAAGTTCATCCCTTATTTATAGGGTGGCGGAGGCAAGGGTGGAACAGAAGCATGTCATATTTCGAAGGGCTCTGAGCCACTGACATTGGTTTTATTTTCTCAGTCCTTGTTTGTTAGCCTATCCATTTCAATTAAAAAAAGGTAATCTCCGCACCGAATAGATTACACACTCTGTGAAAAACGCAGAAATGTATAAATTTATATTAAATAATGTTGTGCTAAAGTCTTTATTCAATAATTAATATATACATGTAATCGTGTTTTCACAATTATGTTTATTTTTAAAATGGTTTTCATTTAAATCAGTAATAATAAATTGTGAAGCGTTTCACAAAAGAGGTTAAAATGGTCAGTGTAACTTTATTCAGTATTAATATTTTTGATAATTTCTTTTCACAACTTTGGGAAAGTTGTTCCTAATTCTAAAAAGGTTGTCGTTTAAATCTGTCGGCAATTAATATGAAGCATTTACACATACTGTACAGCAAATATCACTTAATCTTTTTCACAGTTCAGTCCATGAAACCAATCAAGTTGATAACCCATTCATCTCGTACTGTCCGAGTTTTTAATCAAATGTTGGACACAGATCACAGAAATACTCTCCAACAATCGTCGGCTATTTGTGAGTGATCTTGAGACATAGTTCCTCGGACTTGGGTGATTCGTGTAATCGTTGCTTGCAGCGTAATGTATGCCTAAGTTGGGTATAATCAGAGAATTCGAAATATTAATATTATATAAATTTTCTGATCAATCTTGTCGAGTGATTTCTCTCTTAGTAGATATATCAGATGTGTTGCTAAGGGGGAGGGGGTGACACCCCCCACTCAATCTTACAATCCCCCAATCTTCTAATAAATTTTGACACCCTCACCTGCCTCCATCCCCACAATCTTCCAATAAATTTTCTGGTGGTGACGTATTCATCAGGATTTCATTCGAAGGTATAGATTCTCTTATGCTATTAATTGTGTACTTTCTTAACATTAGATTTGATTTTTTGTCTTGTATTGCACAAACAGTCATACATGGAAGTCTGTAGCACCCTGAGCTGCTGCCGGCCAGGCATGACAAATATGGAATACTGGTATGGTAATACCCCCGCTTTGGGTTTTTAGAGGAATGCACTTCTGATCATGTAGGCGAAGGCCATAAGGAAATGTATACATAAAGATCATTTTTTGTTGTTGAAATTTGTATTTGCATGTGGCCTTCCACAGAACAGCACTGAATACTTAAAGAGCCCACACATATATGGTTTACATTTGGAAAAACACATTTACAATGTGCAACATGTATTCAAAATCGGTTCATTAATGTAGGAGGAGTTGCACACACAAGAATCCCATTTGAAAACCCATAATAAATCCAAGTTAAAGGGAGATAACCTGGTTAAAATTGTCGCAGATCAAAAATTTGGGAATATGCGTATGTTCACTTAGTTGTGATAATGTTTGAAAGGTTTCGTCAAAATTGATTGATAAATGTAGGAGGAGTTGCACGCACAAGAATTTCATGTAGAAACCCATAATAAATCTAAGTTAAAGGAAGATAACCTAGTTAAAATTGCCACAGCTCAAAAATTTTGGAATATGCGCATGTTCACTTAGTAGTGATGATGTCTGTAAACTTTCGTCCAAATTGATTGATAAATGTAGGAGGAGTTGCGCAAACAAGAATTTCATGCAGAAACCCATATTAAATCAAAGTTCAAGAGAGATAGCCTGGTTAAAATTGTCGCAGATCAAAAATTTTGGAATATGCACATGTTCACTTAGTAGAGATGATGTTTGAAAGGTTTCATCAAAATCGGTTCATTAATGTTGGAGGAGTTGCGCACACAAGAATTTGTTCGAACGGAAAGACATAATAAATCTAAGTCAAAGGGAGATAACCTGGTTAAAATTGTCGCAGATCAAAAATCTTGGAATGTGCGCATGTTCACTCAGTAGTGATGATGTCTGAAAAGTTTTGTCCAAATTGATTGATAAATGTAGGAGGAGTTGCGCACACAAGAATTTCATGTAGAAACCCATATTAAATCAAAGTTCAAGAGAGATAACCTGGTTAAAATTGTCACAGATTAAAAAGTTTGGAATATGCACATGTTCACTTAGTAGAGATGATGTTTGAAAGGTTTCATCAAAATCGGTTCATTAATGTAGGAGAAGTTGCGCACACAAGAATTTGTTCGGATGGAAAGACACAATAAATCTAAGTCAAAGGGAGATAACCTGGTTAAAATTGTCGCAGATCAAAAATCTTGGAATATGCGCATGTTCACTTAGTAGTGATGATGTCTGAAAAGTTTTGTCCAAATTGATTGATAAATGTAGGAGGAGTTGCGCACACAAGAATTTCATATAGAAACCCATATTAAATCAAAGTTCAAGAGAGATAACCTGGTTAAAATTGTCGCAGATCAAAAAGTTTGGAATATGCACATGTTCACTTAGTAGAGATGAAGGTTTCATCAAAATCGGTTCATTAATGTAGGAGGAGTTCCGCACACAAGAATTTGTCCGGACGGAAAGACGTACATACGGATGGATGGACGTACGGATGGATGGACGTACGGATGGACGTACGGACGTACAGGGCGATTCCTATATAGCCCCCACTTCTTCGAAGCGGGGGTATAATTAAACAACTACTATACATGCATATTTTATTTATTCAGCAATGAAATTTGAACTAGTCTGGAGTTTTATTTTGTATCATAATCACAACTAATTAATATTCCAACTATGCCAAGACACGCATTCTGCAAAGGCAACCATGAATAATCAAATCTTACCTGTTTGCAAATGGACCATCCCAGTTACTTGTGGATTGTTGTGAAATGGACGCGTTAAAAAATACATGCAAATTCTCATAAAGTAAGTTACATTCACAAAACGTAACAAAGGGAAATATACAGTTAAAACTAGAGGTCCTGTCCCATATTCTGCACTAATTTGAAATAATAGTGCATTAGGTTAGCGCAGCAAATCACCAGAGAATCAAATCTGATGCACGGTAGTGTATCGCGATTTCTGCAGAATAGAACGCACGACGGCTGATTGATAATCAGTACTTATAATAGGCAATCAGCAGTAATTAAGTCGCACCTCCTACTGACATAAGGTGGCAATTAAATATTAGAATGCAGATACTCAAGAGAATGAGATGATGTTCATTCATCTATTTTCCCCCTTTTGTCAATTCATTTCGCGGCAATACAAGAAGTATTTAAAAACGCGTATTGCGTGAATTTCATTTTCGAAGATTAATGAGAAGATCATGCAGGTTGATTCAAGAATTCTAAACATTGAGAAGGCTGAAGTAATGACGTTTTCATTTCGAGAATTTTTAGCCTACTGTGAATCGCAGCCGTTCTTAAGGAAGAACTATGGGAGAGGCAAGCGTGGTTGGAAACGAAGAACGTTCTCAACAGAATACTGAACTGACAGTTTTATCGAAAGTATTGCAAGAGCATTACGAATTTGCAATGCTCAGCTACTTATAAATAAAGTTTAAAATTTAAGAGATAGTTGGTGTTCTGTAAAAATAAAAATATGCATTTGGGAGAAAGCTGAACAAGAAATTAATTATTCACCCGGAATTTTGAAAATCAGAACAAAAAGACCTCCATACTCCCTTTCCTCAACAGAACATTGAAGTCCTCATGCATCCGTATCCCTACATAGAGGGAAGCATGGGAAGCAAACTGCCATTTTTTAGATAGATACCACAACCCTTCCTCCTCGCTAGCTTCGTTTTTTTAAGAAACAGGTAAACAAAAAGTATTCTCAAGTTGTGTGGGTTGCCAATGTCATCTTCGACCAACATGTGTGAAACAGGGTTAACATCAATTTAGTCAAGGAACGTTGTGTTAAAAACATTGATACGTAATTATTTTACCCATCAAGGCTGCCTGCTTGAGTTTGTGTGTGCGTGTGTGTGTGTGTGTGTGTTGTGTGTGGGTTTGTCTTACCAACTTGACGAGGTAACTGGACAAAAGAGTTTGCGTGTTTCGCCTTACCGAGGTACAAAAGACAAAAGAAACCCTTTACCTCGGTTGTTTTCCCAGAACTGTACCGGCAAAACGAGGTTGAAACCGTTAGTCCACACAAAGGACAGACAATGGGGTACCTTGGTATGTAGGGAAAACAAGACTCTGTGTGTTTGAGGTTAAAAAATCGCACTGGCACAGACATTTCATACTGAAACGTTTTTTTCTTTTTAATATGCCGCCGAAAAATTGTTTTCATTTACTGAACCCTGATGGGTTTCAAACATGACACAAAATTGATTTAAACTAAGTGATGAGCTTAGGAACTGGTTAAACTGACTGGCAATAATTGATGTTATTCATTGATGGGCTCTAATTTAGTCCTTACAAGGATGTTACGCAAGCTTTTGTTTTTCTTATAGGCGATGACAGGTCGAAGATTCAAAGGTTCATTTAATTTAGCATTGGTAAAATTGAATTCATCTTTTAACATTTTTGCTATTTCGATATTCATTCTGTTGTACGTTAAAGTGAAAGGAATGATGGACCTCCTTTCGCATTCGCCCTCTGATATGTTCATACCAAATGGCCAGAGGGTTTGAAGCGTATTGATCCAAAAAGCTTCACGTTTTTTTCTAAATTCATCCGTTTCTTCTAATGTGTCTTTAATTGGTGGTTGTTCAATAGGATGGATTTCGAAATCGTCCAAAGAATGGCCAGGAAGGTTAAAATGTTGTGCTACTGGGGCATCAGCATTATGTTTTATATCCTGTTTGTGTCTAGTAGCACGCTCTCGAAAAGGATTTTGACTTTGACCAACATACTGTTTCCGACATCACTTACAAGTGATAAGGTAAATAATGTTTGGTGAATCACAATGGAGGGGGTTACGGATCTGATAATGATTTTTCGTTTGTTCGGAGGAAAATTCCTCTTTCTGATCAGGCATAAAAGTATGCAGTCTACAACGAGGCTTTTTGCAATTAAATACCGCGCCACTACCATTCTGCAACGGTCTGTTGTGTTCAATCTTCAGTGGTTCGAAATCGGTAGTTTCAGCTGGACTTTCGAGCTTTTTCAGGGTTTGGGATTTCAGGCTACGCAAGAGGCGCAGCGAGTACCCTCTCGATCTGAGGGCGCCAAATAGAGTAGAACAAGCCTCATTGAAATTTACCTTATCACTTGAATTGCGGTGGAAACGAATGAGTTGTGATTTGATGATACCTTTAAATGTATGTTGAGGATGAAATGATTTTGTGTGCAACAATTGATGTGAATCAGTTGGTTTAAAATACACTTTATAATCTAAATGACCAGACGCCTGAAATTGCTTGCCTTTATACACGGTCACATCGAGAAAATCAACAGAAGTTTCACTGATAGTAGCTTTCAATTTAATATTTGGATCGTGATTGTTCAAAATTTCTAAAAATTCATCAAAATCTTCTTTTGAATGTTCCCAAATAATAAAAATGTCATCTAAATACCTGAGATATACGAGAGGATGCTTTGCACATTTGCTTAAGGCATTTTCCTCCCATTCCGCTACATAAATGCTTGCAAAATTAGGACTGAATCTTTTGCCCATAGGACAACCCATTATTTGTAGAAAATATTCTCCATTGAATTGAAAGTCATTACCTTTTAAGCTCAGCTCTAAAAGATCCAAAATTTGTTCATCCGGGCGTTTCGCATCCGGATATTTTTCAAATGCATTTTTAACTGATTTAACACCTTTATCAATATCAATGTTCGTATACATACTGTCGATATCCAAAGTAGCCAGAATTGCATTTTTCGATATTTTCAATTTCGAAATTTTTGACAGGAAATCCTGTGTATTTTTTAGATAGCTCGGATGTCTATTTGCTATAGGTTTCAGATGATAATCAATTAATTCCGAGATCGCATAAGATTCCGAATTACAATCTGATACAATTGGCCTCCCGGGTGGAGTTAAGTCATCCGTCCATGAAGAACGGTCCTTGTGGATCTTTGGTAGGATATAAAATTGTCTTGTTTGAGCACTGAGCTTAGCCGTTAAATATTTCAATTGTTTTTTGGTAATGTGACCTTCGTCGAGGAGAAATTTTAAGATCTTATTGAATTTTTCGATATTACTAGGCCAAATAAGTGAATCTATTTTCTTATAATGTTTAGTATTGCTGAGTTGTCTCATGGCTTCCTTTATATAATTATCCCGAGATAGAACAACTACCGACCCACCTTTGTCGGCTGGTTTAATTACTAATTTCTTATTTTTTCGAAGTTTCGTGAGGGCTCTCCGTTCACCAGCTGTTAAATTGTCTTTATCGGAGAGTATGTTCATGCTGAACACCTTTTTGATGATTCGTTTGCTAGCCTCAATAATTTCGGGATCTACTTCACTATCTGGAGGTGACCAACCAGATGATTCTGTAAAAGGAAGTTTCCGACTGCTGGAGTTTCTAAAGCGGTCTGCTAATTTCATTTGCCTAAGAAAATTACAGTTGTATGATGGTAAATTTGTTTGGTTATCAGTTTTAGGCTTTGGTGCAGGTACAAAAGTTAAACCGCGATCTAAAAGAGATTTCTCTTGGGTTGTTAGGTCATTGGTGCCAGACAGGTTAACCACATTAGTTCCTAATCCCACATCTGTTAGGCGGCTGTTACCTTTGCCTTTATTTAGTTTAAAATTAGGTGGTTCAACCAGTGATCGTACATAATATTGGCGGTTCTCGTGGTCCAATGGATTAAATCCTGAGCAACATCAAACCTCGCGTCATCAATTTTTGGTATCACGTTAACGTCCTTCACTTTCCGAATGGTTTCGTTGATGATGCTCAGGGTTCTCCTCTCAGCCTGAGGGAGTTTTTGCGAAAAGTTTAGTTCAGCGAAATAAATTTTTGCTGATCTAAACTTGACCCTGATATCGCTAAGCATATTCCGCAACTGCTTAACTACGAGATCAGAATTATCGTTTCGAGAATTCACGCCAATATTTAATAATATTTTTTGGGGACTGGACTGGCCCCTGTGCCCTTTAAACATAGAGCGTAGATGATTGAATTTGGCGCCGGGGTAACACTCCACCTGGATGTCCGGATGGGGATTTCGATCAATGCGTCCTAAATTTGAACTTCCAATCATAAGGATGTTTTTACAAACATCGGGGAGGCGCCAATTCCTTTTGTCAAAATTAACTCCGCTTTTATGCCGAAACTGGGAGAATTTAGAATCAAATGAGCGGCCCGAGTTGCGGCTCGGTGATTTGACTTTCTCTGAGTACGATATACCTGGTTGAACCACACTAGAGGCAGGAGAAGGGGGAGAGGAAACAGAAGCAGGAGAGGAAACAGAAGCAGGAGAGGAAACAAAAGCAGGAGAAGAAACAGAAAGAGGAGTTCTAGTAAGAGCACTAGGAGAACCAGAGAAGAAAGGCTGAGGAGGAGTAGGAGGTAGAGGAGCAAGACGAGGCGAGACAGCGTTACTCAATTTGCGAGCATCTTCAGTCACAATATGGACCGGAGATGTTTGCAAATTGAGGCGCTTACTCTGAGAGAAAGAAGAAGTAGAAGGAAAAGAAGAGGGAGAAGTGCTTTGCCTTGATCTTTTCTTATTTTGCTTTTCGCGTTGGGGTAGAGGGACAACATGGGCCGAAGTTTGCTTGCTCCCTCCCGTATTGTTCCTTACTCCAGACGCTGGGCGAAGTTCCGAAATGTAAGACTCATAGGCCGAAATCGTCTTATCTGTCAACTTATTTTTAAAGTTCTTTTTAGCCCAGATCAAGGCACGCGCCGAAGCGCTGTTGAAGTCTATTTTTTCGAGTCCAGGAGGTGGTCGCATAGCCAAAGTTATCTTAGACTTCAACTGGTTTAAATTTACCTTATAATGCTCAACTAAAGCATTTAACGTTTGATTGGCCCATCCCACACTAATCTGTCGAAAAACAGAAAAAATGTGTGGGGTGGGAAGAGCTGGCTTTAGAAAGCCACCTAACTCATCCACTTTCTTCTCCAGCTGTTTCGGGAAATCCCGATTTGCCAAATGGTGCTCTAATAGCCCAATGTGGTGCAAACATTGAAGCACCTGAAACAAAGCCTTAACCAGCCTAGAATAAGCCTGGAACGATTGTTCCTGGCCAGTTCCGGACTGGGCAACTCTCTGCCTCTGATGCCTCTGCCCTTTTCTTGCCATTGTTAAAGAAAGTAGTTGAATTAAGTATAAATAAAATATGAAAGTGATGAAATAAATAAAATTGGAAAATTAGATATTACCTATTAAAGAAGATACCTGGATTGGTTGCAGTCTTCAGCAAAGGTAGAAATAATCCGTCTGTCTCGACGCGTTTCGCTTGGTTTGGCTTTTTCAAAGAGACTTTGAGGAAAATGATTCCAACTTTGGGAGGGCATGCATGGTATATATCCATATGTGGGCTGGGGGTGTTTTTCACAGCTCAGTACATAATTAAACTCTTTAACAAGCTGACAAATGTCACTCATCTAATTAATTCTTTTCAATCTGAGATGTCCCAAGTTTGTTTTTCACAACTCAGTTTGTGTCGTCCAAACAAATTAGATGAAGCCCTATTGATTGGCTTCCATTGAATTTTAATCAGTCAGTGAGTGGTTTGCTTTACTGACCCCATGAAGCCCTATGGGTTGGCTTTGATTTAAGTAAAACCAATCGGGAGCGGTTTGCTTTACTGGCTTCAGAAGTATGTGAAAATAATATGAAAAAATGGTTTGATAAAATATATTGAGACTAAAGAAATAAATGAAAAAATAACGCCAAAGATCATGATGCCTCACGAATGTTATCAGTTGGAATGAATATCCCCCGACGGAGGTTTATGACGGAAAATATTTTACACCACGTAGAAATTGTGTGTTTTACCTTCTGAACCTCTACATTGTGTGAAAGGTATGAAAAATTAAAAATAAAAATAAAAATAATAATTTAAATAAATGAATCAACCAAATAAATAAATAAATAAATAAATAAATAAATAAATAAATAATAAAAAATTAAAAATAATCAATAAATAAATATATAAATGAATAAATAATAATTTTATTTAGGAAATACATACACATGATTGAAATTAGAACCTATTTTGTTTTTGGGCATATATGAACTCTGGCACTCGCCTGTGTGTGTTTGAGGTTAAAAAATCGCACTGGCACAGACATTTCATACTGAAACGTTTTTTTCTTTTTAATATGCCGCCGAAAAATTGTTTTCATTTACTGAACCCTGATGGGTTTCAAACATGACACAAAATTGATTTAAACTAAGTGATGAGCTTAGGAACTGGTTAAACTGACTGGCAATAATTGATGTTATTCATTGATGGGCTCTAATTTAGTCCTTACAAGGATGTTACGCAAGCTTTTGTTTTTCTTATAGGCGATGACAGGTCGAAGATTCAAAGGTTCATTTAATTTAGCATTGGTAAAATTGAATTCATCTTTTAACATTTTTGCTATTTCGATATTCATTCTATTGTACATTAAAGTGAAAGGAATGATGGACCTCCTTTCGCATTCGCCCTCTGATATGTTCATACCAAATGGCCAGAGGGTTTGAAGCGTATTGATCCAAAAAGCTTCACGTTTTTTTCTAAATTCATCCGTTTCTTCTAATGTGTCTTTAATTGGTGGTTGTTCAATAGGATGGATTTCGAAATCGTCCAAAGAATGGCCAGGAAGGTTAAAATGTTGTGCTACTGGGGCATCAGCATTATGTTTTATATCCTGTTTGTGTCTAGTAGCACGCTCTCGAAAAGGATTTTGACTTTGACCAACATACTGTTTCCGACATCGCTTACAAGTGATAAGGTAAATAATGTTTGGTGAATCACAATGGAGGGGGTTACGGATCTGATAATGATTTTTCGTTTGTTCGGAGGAAAATTCCTCTTTCTGATCAGGCATAAAAGTATGCAGTCTACAACGAGGCTTTTTGCAATTAAATACCGCGCCACTACCATTCTGCAACGGTCTGTTGTGTTCAATCTTCAGTGGTTCGAAATCGGTAGTTTCAGCTGGACTTTCGAGCTTTTTCAGGGTTTGGGATTTCAGGCTACGCAAGAGGCGCAGCGAGTACCCTCTCGATCTGAGGGCGCCAAATAGAGTAGAACAAGCCTCATTGAAATTTACCTTATCACTTGAATTGCGGTGGAAACGAATGAGTTGTGATTTGATGATACCTTTAAATGTATGTTGAGGATGAAATGATTTTGTGTGCAACAATTGATGTGAATCAGTTGGTTTAAAATACACTTTATAATCTAAATGACCAGACGCCTGAAATTGCTTGCCTTTATACACGGTCACATCGAGAAAATCAACAGAAGTTTCACTGATAGTAGCTTTCAATTTAATATTTGGATCGTGATTGTTCAAAATTTCTAAAAATTCATCAAAATCTTCTTTTGAATGTTCCCAAATAATAAAAATGTCATCTAAATACCTGAGATATACGAGAGGATGCTTTGCACATTTGCTTAAGGCATTTTCCTCCCATTCCGCTACATAAATGCTTGCAAAATTAGGACTGAATCTTTTGCCCATAGGACAACCCATTATTTGTAGAAAATATTCTCCATTGAATTGAAAGTCATTACCTTTTAAGCTCAGCTCTAAAAGATCCAAAATTTGTTCATCCGGGCGTTTCGCATCCGGATATTTTTCAAATGCATTTTTAACTGATTTAACACCTTTATCAATATCAATGTTCGTATACATACTGTCGATATCCAAAGTAGCCAGAATTGCATTTTTCGATATTTTCAATTTCGAAATTTTTGACAGGAAATCCTGTGTATTTTTTAGATAGCTCGGATGTCTATTTGCTATAGGTTTGTTTTCCCAGAACTGTACCGGCAAAACGAGGTAGAAACCGTTAGTCCACACAAAGGACAAACAATGGGGTACCTCGGTATGTAGGGAAAACAAGACTCTGTGTGTGTGTGTGTGTGTGTGTGTGTGTGTGTGTGTGTGTGTGTGTGTGTGTGTGTGTGTGTGTGTGTGTGTGTTGTGTGTGTGTGTGTGTGTGTGTGTGTGTGGGTTTGTCTTACCAACTTGACGAGGTAACTAGACAAAAGAGTTTGCGTGTTTCGCCTTACCGAGGTACAAAAGACAAAAGAAACCCTTTACCTCAGTTGTTTTCCCAGAACTGTACCGGCAAAACGAGGTTGAAACCGTTAGTCCACACAAAGGACAGACAATGGGGTACCTCAGTATGTAGGGAAAACAAGACTCTGTGTGTGTGTGTGTGTGTGTGTGTGTGTGTGTGTGTGTGTGTGTGTGTGTGTGTGTGTGTGTGTGTATGTGTGGGTTTGTCTTACCAACTTGACGAGGTAACTAGACAAAAGAGTTTGCGTGTTTCGCCTTACCGAGGTACAAAAGACAAAAGAAACCCTTTACCTCGGTTGTTTTCCCCGAACTGTACCGGCAAAACGAGGTAGAAACCGTTAGTCCACACAAAGGACAAACAATGGGGTACCTCGTTATGTAGGGTAGACAAGATTGTGTGTGTGTGTGTGTGTGTGGGTTTGTCTTACCAACTTGACGAGGTAACTAGACAAAAGAGTTTGCGTGTTTCGCCTTACCGAGGTACAAAAGACAAAAGAAACCCTTTACCTCGGTTGTTTTCCCAGAAATGTACCGGCAAAACGAGGTTGAAACCGTTAGTCCACACAAAGGACAAACAATGGGGTACCTAGGTATGTAGGGAAGACAAGACTGTGTGAGTGTGTGTGTGTGTGTGGAGGGGGGGAGGGTGGGGTGGGGGTGGGGTGGGGGTGGGGTGGGGGTGGGGGATATATAAAAAAATGTGCCCCCCCCCCCCCCCCCCCCCCCCCCCCCCCCCCCCCCCCCCGCCAACACGCGTTTCTGTCACTGTATGGTTAAAAGTGGAGCATTAAAAAAGCAAAGGCAACTGAAAATTGTCGACATGCACATGTTAGAAATCAATTAAATATCAGTTTTTCATTTTCTGTCCAGGGGCGGCTTTTTAGAGTGAATTGATATTCTGATGCGGTACATTTGATATGTTAACAACCAAAGGCATGTAACAACTATTTATTCATGAAAAATATCTGAAAGAACGTCTTAGAAAACTTAGTGGGCATGAACATTGTGGACAACTTTCTCATCCACATCATGACACGCGGTTTGAGAAGTAGCGACATCCTCTCTCAGTTTCATACTACAAGCAATTCCACCCACTGTTCATGTGAATTTAGCATTCTCCGACACCATAAACGACTACAGGTACTTTTGATTGTGGATATCCTGTAACCTGTCTAAAATCCATCCCCGGTACATGGTGGATGTTTTTTTGTACAGAAACACCAACAAAGTTGAATTTCCACCCACACTGGATTGTGTTATATGAAAGAAACACTCTCAACTTCAAGTGAGCTTTGAACCAATATAAAAAGCCCAAACTGCAGAACCATACTGTGAGTTCCTTGTGTTTGCTTTGTCACAGAAACTGAGTTTATCTTTTGGGTGGATATTCCACCCCTGGAGTGATTTGCAGACACCCCAATTATATGATAGGGAGTTCTTTGAAGAATAACTCAGGTCATCGTGCGAGTAGATGAGTACAAGTGGAGTTTCCTCGAGCTGAAATTTGCATAACTTCAGTCCGATATTTTAGAGACCAATTCCACACAAGACCCTATCATATCTCTAGTACAGGCATACAGTTCGTTTAGAGTGGACTGCCATTAAATCACCTGCACGGTGAAGTTTTTACCCTGCACACTTGAAAGTTGATGCAAAGAAGTTTAGTCCTCAAGCCGCCCTCAAACAGACTGCTGTGTGCTTTTCCTTGTTCATTTGTCCTTGTTGTATATATTTTTATTCTTCAACAAACTGTGTATGTAGGCCAACACGTAAGCTCAACTTATAAAGTTATTGCACTTTCACTTCTGAGGGAGAGGGCTTGTCACATTTTAATTTTCATAAATTGTCACCAATCCGTTGTTCCTTTGAATATTCTACTTTCTTGCTCCTCATTTATGGAACAAATAAGATTATTATTTATTGATGCTGAAGGCTACATCAGAAGCTTGGGCTATATTGTGGAGACGGCCACATATATGTGCTGTAAAGCACCAATAAATATGGTTGATGATCGCTATCTTTCTCGATGTAAACATTCTGGAACAGGGTTGGGGTATTCGTATTCGTATTCGGTATTCGAATAGTATTCAATTCATTTTTTGAAGTATTCGACTGTATTCAGTATTCATGCAATTTAAAAGTATTTGTATTCGTATTCGCATTCAAATACAGTCAAATATGAGGTGTATTCATGAATACTTTTTTGAATACTTTTTGAATACTTTTGAATACTTTTCAGCTGTTTTTTTTAAATGACAGAAATTTTCAAATTAAAAATCATAGATAAGCTGAGACTTAAATGAGTGTAGGAACCACCCCACCCCCCCCCCCCCCCCTCCTCCAGGGAAAAAACCTCCTTAGGAAAAAAACTCCTTGGTAAAAAACCCCTTGGAAAACACCCCCCCATGAAAAATGCAAGTGTGGAAAAAAAAAAAACACTCCCATTGTTATAAATTTATTATTATTTTTATTATTATTATTATTAATATTATTATTATTATTATTATTAAACATCTCGTTTCTTCACTTGAACACAACTAAATATGTCTTTGAATTAACAATTACTATAATAGTTCATAGTGAAATATCAAATTATTAACACCTTTCCTTTGATATGCTGCTGCCTTTTCTATAAAAAGAGATTGTTTCTGCCCAGAAACCAGTATGAATCCATTTGTCATGGAGATCATTAGGAATAATAAAGAAGGTCTAAAGTTGTGTTTTGGTGGCTACCTGTACACCAAGAAGAATGCCAACAAGTCCAAAATACGTTGGGAGTGTTCCCAGAGAAATGCTGAATCATGCAAGGGTTTTGATCATATAGACCTACAGATGCAGGAGGTTCTTACCACTACAACCCACAGTTAATGCAGACCCCAACCACGTGGCTGCTGTGAAACTGAAAGCAACTATTAAGGACAGTGCTCAGAGAAACAGTGCTCGACCTGGACAAATAGTGGCAGATGCACTTGTAGAGCAACCAAATGAAGTAAGAGCAGCCGTAGGACGGATGGATTCGTTGAAGCGTACTGTTCGAAATCATCAGAAAGGCTCTCTTCCCAACGATCCATCCACTTTGAGAGATCTAGTAGTTGAAGATACTTGGAAGACCACTGGACCACCAGACAACAACAGTTTCTTGTTCTATGATAATGCTCCGACAGCTACCAGGATGCTAGTGTTTGGAAGTGATGAGGCTCTCCACCATCTGTCCAGAGCTTCAACCTGGTATATGTATGGCACATTTCCTACTGCACCCAGACTTTTCCAACAGTTATACATCATACGGGCCCCACTGGGAAATACAGCAGTAACCTGTGTGTATGCTTTCCAATCAACTAAGACCCAGTCATGCTACGAAGAAATGCTTCAGGCTATTCTGGATAGGTGTTATGAACTTGGTTTTAATCCAGACCCAACCATTGTTATTACTGACTTTGAGCAAGCAGTTATCAACTCAGTTCGATCCACTCTTGCACCACATGTTACATCCAGGGCATGCTTCTACCATCTGACTCAAAGTACCTGGAGAAAGATTCAGAGTCTGGGTCTAGTTGAAGCATACAAGACTGATGACAAAATCAAGCATTTCTGTGGTATGCTTGATGCACTGGCCTTCTTACCAGAAAATGAGGTCAGTGATGGAATGAGCTATTTGATGGAGAACATCCCTAGTGTTGATGGTCTGGTTGATCTGGTAGATTATTTCAATTCTACTTATGTCTCTGGTACTTACAGAAGGATCCAGCCACCTGTAGGACCTGACAGACAGCTGCCTCCAATGTGGATGAGGAGGATTCCACCTCTATTTCCACCTAGCCTTTGGAATGTATATCAGGCTACTCTGGATGGCCAGGATCGCACAAACAACCTTTGTGAGGCTTGGAACATGAGTTTCAAGGAGCTTGTGGGCCATAACCATCCCACAGTCTGGAAGGCGATAGACAGTATAAGGAAAGATTAAGCCCTTGTGCAGTCTGCTCAACTTCAGCATTTTCGCGGAGAACCACCAAAGAAGAGGGTGAAGAGCGTCACAACTCAGAGACAGCAACGTTTGCTGAATCTTTGTGCTGATTTTAGAGAGTGCCGAAAGAATATGGAAGAACTCATCAAAGGCATTGCACATTATATTAGGTGGACATGATCTTGCCTATTTTTGTATTTAATGTTAGACATATTTAATGTATTTAGTGCTGTATTTAATGTTGTGAGGTCTATATAAAGTAATTAATGATTGAAAGTATGCAAATATGAATATCATTGAAATTAGCTGCTTCAGCCAGTTCCAGTGGTATCCATATTTGCATACATTCAAAAAAAAAGCTGCATTGGGTAAAGGGTTATTTAACGTATTCAGTGCTGTAGGGCATCTTGCCTTACAAATTAAATGTTAGACATATTTAATGTATTTAGTGCTGTATTTAATGTTGTGGGGTCTATAGAAAGTAATTAACGATTTTGGAAGTATGCAAATATGAATATCATTGGAATTAGCTGCTTCAGCCAGTTCCAATGGTATCCATATTTGCATACTTTCAAAAAAAGCTGCATTGGGTAAAGGGTTATTTAATGTATTCAGTGCTGTAGGGCATCTTGCCTTACAAATTAAATGTTAGACATATTTAATGTATTAGTGCTGTATATGAAGTGATTACCAGGTGAAAATATGCAAATTTGAATATCATTGGAATGTATTTTTTGCTATAGAACATACAGATATTTTGTATTATAGAACATACAGATAATATTATGTTAATGTATTTTCACTAATGAACATGTTGTCATACAAAAATAAAGTCACTAAAGAAAACGTTTTTCTGTTGTCAATATGAAGGGTTTTTTTTCCAAGGTTTTTCTTTTCTCGAGGGGGTTTCTTCCAAGGGGTTTTTTACCAAGGGGCTTTTTTCCCAAGGAGGTTTTTTCACAGGGTTTTTTTTTCCGTACCCCGACTTAAATCATGTCACGTTTTTTTTTTCTCCAAATAATAATTAATACCTCAGCTGAGCAGGAAAGTTCATTGTAAAGGTTGTTTGTTGGAAACATGTTTGATTTTAACTTCAAAGATTTTTATCTCTAACAGATGGTCAGTTTACTCAAGGGTGATATTTCATTTTTTTATTAATCCCAATTCAGTTATATCATATTTTATTGAAAAGTAGCATATTGATCAGAAATGATTGGGTATCGGGTCCAGGACATTTTCCCCTAGGACATTTTCCCCTAGGACATTACCCCCTTGGACATTTTCCCCTAGGACATTTTCCCCTAATTATTCATCCCCGGACTTTTTCCCCTAGACTGATTACTCCTAGATTTTTCACCCAGGACATGTTCTCATAGATTTTTTTTTAATTTCTCATGGAATAAAACAGAAAAAAAAATTGGAAGAATAAAAATAACAAGAGGCCCCACTGGGCCTGAAGCGCTCATCTTGTACAGAACACAATCTAAACAGAGTCCAAGAATGAGTCTACATTAAGCAAGCCATCTCCATAGGCTGCACTGTCAATCCTTGAGTCCCTCAGGAGTGACAAAAATAATCTGGGCATCATGCCTTTTCTTCAGTTGATCATAAGTAAAATGTAGAGCTCCCCTATGAAGCCCCTTGATACAACCTATGTGGATTAATCTTAGTACCTCTAGAAGGTACTGAATACAAAATTTTTAATTCTTCAGCAAAATGGCCAATTCCGGCTCCCATAGAGAGCCCAAATATTAACCCAGGCTCTTGATTTGAACACAGTTAAATCTGACTTCCCTAGAGATGTTGTGTACCGAATATGAAAGCATTCTGACTGTTGGATCTGAAGAAGAGAAATTGTAAAGAAATTTCTCCGAATTGCACTAAGTTCAAATTTGGGCTACCATAGCGAGCCCAAATATTGACCTATGGATCCGATTTGAACAAACTTGAATCTGACCCCCTAGAGATGTTGTATACCAAATGTGAAAGCATTCGGACAAGTGAATCTGAAGAAGAAGATTTTTGAAGAAATTCCCTCATATTGTACTAAGTTAAATTTCATGTTCCCATATGGAGCCCAAATATTAACCTAGGCACTCGAATTGAACAACCTGGAATCTGACCACCCTAGAGATGTTGTATACCAAATATAAAAGTATTCCGACTGGTGGATCTGAAGAAGAAGATTTTTAAAGAAATTTTCTCATATTGCACTAAGTAAAAATTTGGGCTACCATAGTGAGCCCAAATATATACCTAGGGAACTGATTTGAACAAACTTGAATCTGACCCCCATAGAGATGTTGCATACCAAATATCAAAGCATTCTGACTGATGGATCTGAAGAAGAAGATTTTTTTAAATTACCCTCCATATTGAACAAAGATAAAATTTGGGCTTCCGTAGAAGCCCAAATATTAACCTAGGGACTTGGTTTGAACAATCTAGAATCTGACCCTCATAACAATGATGTATACCAAATATTAAAAGATTCTGACTGGTGGTTCTGAAGAAGAAGATTTTTAAAGAATATTCCCCATATTACCCTATGTTAAAACTTCGGGCTCCTGTAGAGAGCCCAAATATGAACCAATGAGCTTTATTTCAAAAACTTTTATCTGACCCCCCTATGAATGCTGTATACCAAATATCAAAAGATTCTGATGATTGGTTCTGGAGAAAAGATTTTTTAAAATTTTTGCAAATATGCTGACTCGGCATTTTTTCGATGCCCATTACAGAACACCCTAACATAACCGATGGCAATTTTTTTTTACCATTCAATTCTACTGGTCATAAGGATACTTCATACCAAATACAAGCTCTCTGTTCCGTGGGGTTTGGGAAATATGGGCGTTTGAAAATATTTCTATTTTTAGCTCCCAGGGTTCCCATGGGGATGCGGGAATTTTTTTTTTTGCATGGGTCATGTACTTATGACCCAATAATACCACAAACCAAATTTGGTTCATACAGGACCATCGGTTCAGAAAATAGAAATTTTGGGTGGGGCCAAAAATCTTACCCCTCCTATTACAAAGCCAAATATTACTTCACGAACTTCGTTTGAACAAACTTGATTCTACACCTCATATGGAAGCTCCATAGCAAATATCAAGTCATTGTACACACTGGTTCTTGAGAAGAAGATTTTTAAAATATTTGGGTGCATTTTCCCCCACTCCCTCCCTATGGGGCTGGGCATGCTGAGTTGAACAAAAATGAAATGCCCCTTTGGGACCATCACTTACACAAACTTTCACTTGAATTGGCCCAGTGGCTTTGGAGGAGAAGACCAAAACATGGTGTTGACGGACGACGGACGACGGACGGGAAACGATGAGATTAGCTCAGCTTGACTTTGTCAAGATGAGCTAAAAATGTAATTGAGGTTTAATATAATAGTTAATTCTTTTTTAAAATAGCTAGCACAAGATAATAATATACATGTAGCAAGTAGCACAAATAAAACTATGATAAATCAAACAACGATAATACAGCTAAGAATAAATTTACAAGACGACTTAGTGGTACAAACCCATAAACTTATATTACGAGTTGCATCCATATATTATCATTGTGCCCCACCCCTCTCTGTTTCTCCCACCACTCTGTGTTTCTTCATCCTGGAGCAAGTACTTGTTGCCCAACCAATTAGCACATAGCTTAGAGCCTCCTCTAGCAGTTGGTAGCAACTCCATAGCAGAAATATAACTGTGGGAAAGAATGAATGAATGAATGAAAGGTTTTAGCATGCCGAAGGCACGCAGGGATGATGTGGGATTTACAAATCCCTTGCCACCCAGTTAACCTTATTTTATTTCACTTGGATCACACAGGCCTAGCTTTCCTATTGCCTCAAATGGGGTCTAAGGGGGTATGTACGCGGTTAGAATTCCCGGCAGTTTACGTTGGAGTGACAGATTGTCAATACTCAATCCCTCAACGCCATTAAGACTATTAGAGAGTGGGCTCTATTTGGTTCCAGCTCGGCAATGGTAAAGGTTTGAGTCCCACCATGGTGGCGAGCCAGAATATAATGTTGTGCAATGGCAAATTTAAGGGAAGACGACAATAGAAAACCAAACAGCAACGCCGGTTTGGTAGCGGCCCCGGTATATGGCCATAGCGGTTACAAAAAAGGAGTGGAGAAAGCTCCAATGGTTTTGTTTTGAAAAACTGGGAGTCATCCATTAAGCCTTCTGGGAGATAGAATGCCGTATGTGATTATGAGGTATCTGGTTATCCTTCGGGAATTCCAAATGACCTCCCCCTCCCCCACCCCCCCCCCCCAAAAAAAAACAACCAACCACACCCTCTCACAGACACACACTCTCAAGCAAGCCCTTAAAAGGGCTGTTAAATCTTTATTCAAATGTTCATTTATATAAAATGTACACTCGTCCCCAGCTGGACAAGCTTGTTTCAATCCTTGCCTGGTATTTGGTGGTTTCTTGTGTATGTTGCAGAAAGGTAGGGTGCACCAATTCCTCCTACGCTTTGTCTACCATTTCCATGCGACTTCTTGATAAGAGTGTTGCAAGAAAATTTGGGAATGTTCAATTCGAAAAGTTATAGGTAGAGAGAAAGGTAGGTATCCGCTATTGTATATTGTGACTGTGGTGTGATTGTTGCTTTGGATGGGGTAAGGGGTGTGTTTCTTCGGAGCCCACTCCCCTCACGCAGAGTAGCGAGGCAATCCTCACAGACTCAATCATAAAGATCTCAAAGAGTAGTGGGGCAATCCTCACCGACTCCACGCAGTTTAATTCTATCGAGTAATTTTAATTTACTGTGGCTTATTTTGTTTTTCTGTTAAGGGTTCGGTGTTCGTTCAGCTTCACCATTGATTCACTATCCTGGAGTATGTGGAGAGTTTTGTTATATAGATCTTATTAAATGCATTTCAATCGCGCTTCAGCAGAGTTGTGAGGCAGTCCTCACAGACTCTATCCTAAAGTTCTCAATGAGTAGGAAAGGATGGCTTCGTTGACGTATCTCGGTTGAACCCTCGGGTGAGGACCAGTGTGGGAGGTTGGATCCTCTCACAAAGGTACTACCTCTCCCCGAGGGTGCAGTGGTTCTAGGTTTTCAGGCAAGTGAATAGGTTTTCAGGCAAGTAAAGTCTGCCACTTCGAGGATGATTTTGAGTGATGGCCATCACTGGCAAGTATAATCTGCCTCAGGCTGTCTCTTTTTGGTTGGACTCT
Source organism: Pictodentalium vernedei (assembly GCA_031216915.1). NCBI lineage: Eukaryota > Metazoa > Mollusca > Scaphopoda > Dentaliida > Dentaliidae > Pictodentalium > Pictodentalium vernedei. The sequence goes on along the minus strand of CM062296.1, from coordinate 519,234,043 downwards.
TTGAAAGAAAAGAGCATACGTACCGCTGAAGCAATACAATGTCCCCTACCGGACTAATGAGCATTAATAATTATACAAATGTTATAACCTAGATGTGATCAGCATGAATTCCGTTGAAGCATTTCCAGAAAAAGTCCAGAAAACTGATATTTTGGCGCTTTTCCATATTTCCAAGTGCCATAACTCATACAAGAATAATGCAATCAGCATGAAACTCAAACTAGATCTGTAAGTCATCGTTCTATAGTAGGTTACCAAGAATGAAATCATTCGGTTGAAGCATTTCCAAAAAAAGTCCGGAAAACTAAAGTATGACTGACAGACTGACTGACAGATTGACGGATGGACAGAGTACAAATGAAACTTGATCTGAAAGTCATCGTTCTACAGTAGGTTACCAAAAATGAAATCATCCTGTTGAAGCGTTTCCAAAAAAAGTCTGGAAAACTAAAGTATGACCGACAGACTGACTGACAGACTGACAGATGAATGGACAGAGTGTAAATGAAACTTGATCTGTAAGTCATTGTTCTATAGTAGGTTACCAAAAATGAAATCATTCCGTTGAAGCGTTTCCAGAAAAAGTCCGGAAAACTGATATTTTGGCGCTTTTCCATATTTCCAAGGGCCATAACTCACACGAGAATAAGGCAATCAGCATGAAACTCAAACTTGATCTGTAAGTCATTGTTCTATAGTAGGTTACCAAAAATGGAATCATTCCATTGAAGTGTTTCCAAAAAAAACTCTGGGAAAACTGTTATTTTGGTGCTTTTCCATATTTCCAAGGGCCGTAACTCACACAAGAATAATGTAATCAGCATGAAACTCAAACTTGATCTGTAAGTCATCGGTTCTATCATAGTTTACCAAAAATGAAATCATTCCGTTGAAGCGTTTCAAAAAAAACTCCTGAAAACTGATATTTTGGTGCTTTTTCAAATATTTCCAAGGGCCGTAACTCACACAAGAATAATGCAATCAGCATGAAACTCAAACTTGATCTGTAAGTCATCGTTCTATAGTAGTTTACCAAAATGAAATCATTCCATTGAAGCGTTTCCCAAAAAAACTCCGGGAAAACTAAAGTATGACTGACAGACTGACAGACTGACAGACATACAGACTGACAGAGTGCAAACCTATAGTACCCCTCCAGCGATGCTGGTAGGGGATTAAAAACAACAACGACCCCTTTCGGGGGACCACCAGAAAGAAGACCCGAGCTTCCCTGTTGCAAAACTTTTCTCACCGATATAGGTCTTCAAAGGGGTCTACTAGGGGTAATTTTTTACCAGAAAAACTAATGGCGAGGTTTAAAACAAGTGCCCGGGTGGGGTGGGGATATAGAGAGGCACCAACAGTTATAATACTCTCCTCAGCCTGAGCAATGCTGGGTAACCCTGCTAGTAATACGTAAAATGGTATACAGTGGTATAATTTTCTGATAGTGATACCATGGTATTTAATTATCCTAACACTGTCCCACGCACTACCCTGGGCCCATATTGGACAGAAAACAACTGATTATAGAAGATTACATTAAAATTTTATTAATAATTTGTATAGAATGCATCAAATAACATTATTAACAAATAACACATTGAATATCAATTGTTTCAAATTGTGGGTGCATTTTACACCAGTTCCTTCTCATTTGGTCATGACACTTGATGACATACTTCAAAAGAAATCTAAATCTATATATTTCTTCAGTTTCTCTTCAAATATCAGTCTTAGGTACATCATGGAGAAGGAGGTTAACTATATCCTAACGTCTAGAGATAAACAAGCTCTTGTTGTTGACCATTTTAAATATTTGCAAATTCGTCAAGTTAACGAGTAAAATATACCGGACATGTGAAAAAAGCAGAGGCCTGAAATGTCTTGCAAAAGCTACAACAAGTGATGGTAACCTTACATCAATGATGGGTTATTACAATCACAGTCCAGATGTTGGAAAGATTTTAATAGACTCTACAGTGAGTGAGATGCGAAAAAGAGTTTTAACTGAGACATAACCTATTCCGAGAATATATGATAAAGTTGTGGAAGATGTCATTAACTCTCAAAATGCCCGGTTACATGAAATTTCCACCGTGTTACCAACATTTGATTTTGTTAGAAGCAGTTTGTACAGACAGAGACATAAAAAGTATCCAACATTGCCAAAAGAAAGATCAGATATTTGTCTGGAGGGTGAATGGCGGACAACAGCAGAAGGTGAGAACTTTCTCCTGACATGTAGTGCGGATAAAAACATACTAATATTTGGAGCTGTAGATGCATTTTCTGAGCTATGCTTAGCAGACACTTTATATGTGGACGGAACGTTTTATGCCTGCCCAAGTATTTTTTGTCAAGTATTCACGTTGCACGCATTTATTGAAGGACAACAATTTCCACTAGTTTATTGTTTGCTGAACAAAAAATCAAAAGAAACTTACAACCAGACATTATTACTTTTAAAGGAATTAACACATCAGACAGGAAAGGGGTTTAATCCTAGGGAAATAATGTCCGATTTTGAATCAGGTCTTATTGCATCAGTGAAGATAAGTTTTCCGTCAGCAATACACAAGGAGTGCTATTACCATTTTTACCAAAATTACCCCTAGTAGACCCCTTTGAGTATATGGAGGAAAATACAAGGTGTTGGTCTTTCTAGTCCATACAGAGATGATTCTGATTTGAGAGATTCAATCAGAAAAGTGATTGTGTTAGCTTTTGTTCCAATTTTATGTGTCAGAACCTCGTGGGAGGAATTAAAAGAGGAAATTCAACATCATTCTTATTCTGGCATCAATGAATTCATTGACTATATGGAGAATACTTGGATTCTTCAGACAGCCACCTTTCCTGTGAAATTGTGGAACCATAATAAGACCGAATCCTGTAGAACAAATAATCACGTAGAGGGGTGGCATAATAAACTGAATAAAGTTGTAGGAAAGGCTCATCCAAACATATACGAACTGGCAGAAATTTACATATACGAACTGGTAGAAATTTTTAAAAGTGAGAGAAGAATGAATAAACTTAAAATTACACAATTACACTGTGGTCAACCACCACAAAAATGGAAAAAGAAATATGTGGCTGTTGATGAAAAACTGAATAAGCTCAAAACTAAACTTTCAGAAGGTCAGATTTCTGTAAAAGAGTTCTCGGATAGAGCCAAATATTTATGGTCACTTTGAGTAGAAAAAAGATGTGTTTTGTGTATTCATTTTTGATCATTATTTTCACAAAAACCTAAAACAGTAAATTGTCCCTATTATTCTATATTTACCCCCTTTAGGATCATTAAATATGTTTCGAAAGACAAAACATGCAAAAAATAAATGAAATTTGTCGCCGATTACTCATTATTTAAATTTTAATATTTCTCCAGTTTTATTCATTTTTTTTCTTCCAAACTGCATCTTATTACCCTCTAATAGGGTCATAAAATAAATTTTGGAAGACAAAACATGAATAAAACCAGAAAAATATTAATTAGTGACCATTTGTCTCCAGTTATTCATAAATTATTATTTCTCTAGTATTCATTTTTGATCATTATTTTCACAAAAACCTAAAACGGAAAATTGTCCCTATTATTCTATATTTACCCCCTTTAGGATCATCAAATATGTTTTGAAAGACAAAACATGCAAAAAATAAATGAAATTTGTCGCCGATTACTCATTATTTAAATTTTAATATTTCTCCAGTTTTATTCATTTTTTTTTCTTCCAAACTGCATCTTATTACCCTCTTATAGGGTCATAAAATAAATTTTGGAAGACAAAAAATGAATAAAACCAAAGAAATATTAATTAGTGACCATTTGTCTCCAATTATTCATTAATTAATATTTCTCCAGTTTTTTTTTCATTTTTTTCTTCTAAACTGCATCAACAGTTCTCAAGTTAGCTTCATTTTTACCTATACCTATCATGTTCTGAAATTTCTAATAAATATGTTGAATATAGTTACCACATAAACAAAAAGAGTTAATAAATATGAAAAGTTATTAAGATTTGTTTTCTATTCTATTTGACATCTCCACCTCCCCATAAATCTCAGAAAATTTTCAAAATGTTATTGACCAACTGGGATTTGACCAACTGGGATTTGACCAATTGAGATTTGACCAACTGGGTTTTGACCAAATGAGATTTGACTAAATGAGAAGACACCATTACACCCGCCTCTGATTTCACTGGTGCAAAATTCTGCACCCATAAAAATCGTTCACACGAAACACCGATTTTATAAGATATGCTTAGCTCATGGTGAGGACAAGACTGTTCAGAAAAGTTGAAGAGCAAACTGATTCAAATTAAACAAATCAGAATTACGAACACTCACTAAGCTTCAGAAAAAATTATCTCAAAGTGCCTGACTGTGGTGGGGGGGGGGGGGGGGGGGGGGGGGGGGGCACATGCATGTTAACGTCATGTAGGCCTATGGCCCATTTTTAACCAGTCTGCACAGGAAGGGGGGGGGGGGGGGGGGACATTTTTCAATCAACATTCAAAAATTGTTTATTTAGCCCTTAGGCTAATATGTACACACACGCCGTTTGCTAAAGCAAGAAAAACTACACCCCTCTCCCCGCATCAAAAACCCAGCTTGTGACCACCCAGTCATGATTTCAAAATCTTGTGGGGGAGGGGGGTGTCGGTCAAAATATTCAGGCGAAAGCTTGACTCAGGGATGGGCAGGATGAAATCGTTCGCCAGCCTTACGGCCTAGTCACTGAAAGTCGGTTTGGGTCAAACAGCGGACACGGTTCGGATCAAAATGATGCAGATCGATTAAGCTAGGGTACACTCTGGGCGATACTGAATAGTGAGTCGCGGTCTCAATGTGTCTGTTATTATTGGGTGTAGCCAGTGATATGAACAAGGCCTCATAAAGGAATGAGAAGGTTTCAAATGATACTGAAAATTTGTTGCGAATTTCTTGTTAAAAATTCAGCTGGAGACTGAGCGGTATTTGGATTGGATTTTTTATGGTGATTTTACGAACAAATTTATGTATGTTTTACAAGTCGAACGAAGTCACAGATATTAATTGATAAAATGTTGGTGTCAAAACATTTTTTATTATGCTAAGGCTATTTCAAAATGATCACATCTCACACAACACAAGTCTCGTCCCCGTGTTCAACAATAGAACCAAATAAATCATTTAAAAGACTTTGATTTCACTGTCTGGACTTCTTTTGAAAATTAAAACTGGTCATTTCGACACTTTTTTCTGCATTTTTTCTTTCACTTCCACTATTAATTTACCAGGTGAACCTGATTCGAAATGATATCGACAGATGTTCGAGTTCAGATACAACACATTTCTTTCCTAATGATATGTGTCGGAGATCAAAGTTAACGCCCATCGGGAATAGTGCACTACATTCTGTGTTACATAGTGCAGAAGTTATCGCATGTTTAACAGAGCTTGCATTTTAGAACCGTGGCCAGGCTGATGAATAGGCCAGGTAAAAAGGGCCACCAGGCCTGATTTGTACTGTTCAGGGCTGATTTTGAAGATTACATAAACTGTGGCAGATGTATTTGCCGGCTTGATAGATTGGCGACCAGACTGACTATCAGCCTGGTGAGAAATGTTTTGAGGCTGATTACCAGGCCTGGGCTGATAGGCTTGGTGAAAATGCAAGCCCTGGTTTAACTCTGTTTACTTGACAGTTCTGCACTAGATAGTGCATTAGCTAACGAGCATTTTCTGCATTAGACGTAACAGGACTTCTAGTTTTAACTGTTTACTGAGTCAAAAAAGAAAGTATAATAGAAACAAATGTGAAAAAAAAACCATAAAGGATGAAATATAATAGTTCTAATGTTGCATGTTTGTGGACAAGAAGTCATGCAAAGAATTTAATGACATGTTGTTGTTGTCCACCCAACCATATAGAATTTTGCTACGGATTTCAAAATAGCATGTACTACCCGAGAATGTCAAATTGAATGGGTGATCGATGATTTTATTTGTGTTATGTTGTGCTCGAGAGCCTGGGTTATTGAGAAAACATGCTAGTTTTTGTCTTCCGACATTAAAAAAAATGTCAAGGTTAAACGAAAATCAGAGTTTGCGTGCCACTGGTATGCATGAGGCTGGGATACCTCCAGATGAGCGCGCTGCCGAGTTCGAAGTCACTGTGGCCACTATTTACCGTCTCATTGAAGGTATAGAACCACTGGATCTACTGCCGACTGACCGCATTCAGGTCGACCAGGAGTTGCGACCCCTGAACAAGACCGACACATCAGGACATCTCACTTGTGAGATCACTTCCTTCCGGCGACGAGGACAGCAGCAATTACTCCTGGTAGAACTAACAATAGAATCAGTGCACAAACTGTCCGCAACAGACTCGCTGAACACGACATCCACAGTAGGTGTCCATACCACAGACCAATCCTTACCCAATGTCATCGTATCATCAGAATGGAATGGGTACATCAGCGTGTTTGCTAGACTCAGCAGCATTTGAGCACACTTATTTTTAGTGATGAATCACGATTTTGTCTACGGCGCGCTGATGGTAGGGCAAGAGTGTATCGCCGATGAGGAGAACAGTTTTCTGATGCTTGTGTGCGGGAATGCAACCATTTTGGCGGGGGTAGTGTAATGGTTTGGGCAGGAATTTCCTTGTACCATTGAACGCAGTTGATCTTCATCGATGGTAATCTGAATGAACAGTGATATAAGGACGAAATTCTTAATGCTGTTGTTGTCCGATTGTTCAACGCTAACATTGGATTGCAGTTATTCCAGCAAGACAATGCACGATGGCAAGAGGCACGCATCTGTCATGACTTTCTTGAGGAGCTGAGCATCAAACTTCTTCTCAGGCCCCCACTTTCGCACGATTTGTCGCCAATCGAGCATCTTTGAGATCAATTGGACCGTCGGGTACGAGTTCATGATCTTCAGACGTTAGGCGATTTGCGTAATGTTCTTAGGCAGGAGTGGAACGCAATACCACAGGGTGACACCCAGAGTCTTATCAGGTCCATGTGCAGTTGATGCCTTGCCATCCATGAGGCAAACGGTGGACATACACGCTATTGACTGCATGTGTGAACTTTTCATTTCACCCCATGTCTGAATTGCGACGTCCTGACGTGATGCTGGCAACAGTAAGAACTTGAGATTAATTCAAATTCATACAGCTAAATTCGAAATAAGAATTTACAATGATTTGTTTGGGATTAAAGTCAATAATACTAAAAAAATTGCTCCTCAAAGTTTATTATACTTTCCTTTTTGACTCAGTATAATACAAGTAACTGGGAGCCGAAAACTAAAATATAATTTCTTGATTTTGTTTTATTCCCGTGTTTATTTATTTGCAGAGGAATTCAGAACAGACAGGTAAGCAGTGTACCACAGGAGTCTGGAACTTGTCATACAGGCCATATAATATCATACATATATATACTACCGAGCGAAGTGAGGAAGGAGTGCAACGGGCCCTGGACTCGTCATATCACATTCACGCCTCGCATTACGATTCAAATAAACTTACCTCTTGTCTTTATATTCACACTTACTCACAAATGATTTATCTATCTAACGGCTGAAAGGTTGGATTCACAATTCTCGATTGCATACTTTATTACACGATTTTCCTCAAAAAAATGACAGAATTTAAATCTGCCGCAACACCATGTCACTCAACGTGAAAACGAAAATAATCTTTCAACAGTTTTACTTCACGGGATCAACAAAGCGAAACGAAGCGGGTTTATCGTATGACAAAATCCCCGCAAAATTTGAATCGCTTTAACATGTCTGATGCGAGTGCAGTTTTCAAAATATTATTGAACGCCCCCTATTAGCTATATTTGACTGCGGGAGCCGATAAAGTGTTCATTAGCTCTTATGAATCGCAGAGAACTACAGCAGAGAAAAGTTTGCAAGATGTTAACCTTCTGCGATGGAATAATAGAACATTGATACTTTTCGGAACGCAATTGAAAATCTGTTTACCTTTCACGTTTTACAAGGAATATTCGCATTTATCAACAAACACACCTCCCATAGTTTGAGTCCTAACACAGGAATCTGGAGCTTGTCATGTGAGCCATATATAAGACCCTCTAGAGGATATTATATAGCTCATAGGACAAGTTCCTGACTCCTGTGGTCCAAATTGGAAAAAGATCGACCACATTTTTCCAGTAGTGTCTCGTAAGCTATATTTTGGCGTGTTGATATTTTCGTAATTCGGCCCTAAACCATAGCTCATGCCACGATATGACAACAGGTGTGTCAATCCTTTTGTTATAAAGACACATAGGCTATAGATATTTTGGGGCCAAATTACTGAAAATGTTCAAATCTTGTAGCATTGTATTGTCTGTTATTCCATAACCATTTTTCGGGTTATCATGTGAAAATCAACTGTGGTATAACTCTTTTTCAAGTTTCCCCTGCGCCCCCCCCCCCCACACCCTCCCCGAAAAAACTCACAAAATCAAGACCACGTGATTTTATTGTGATTTATTTTTAGAAAATAACTTAAATAAGTGCATACAACTGTAATCAATACAAAACACTAGGTGCATAGCCAGGATTCTATAATGGGGGGGGGGGGGTCATACCATGCAAGCTATTTGTAAAGTTTTTGTGGGGTTTCGGGGGGTCCTTGCCTAGTCCTAGCTAGGGCCCTCCCACTGTTACCCCCTCCTCCCACTTCACTTCATGGAAGTGGAAGGAGGGGGGTAACGACCAGAGGGTCCTAGTTAGAACAAGAAAGTGGGAGGAGGGGGAGACAAACAGAGGGTCCTAGTTTGGACAAGGCCTCCCTCAAGAAAATTTTGCAAAATTTATTGCTCCAAGATCGAATCTGTGGCAATTGTAGCATGTGCAGCCCTACATTGGAGAGCATTTTTGGGCTCTTAAGTTGTTTGAAACTTGCAATGGATCAGTGTGGGTTTTGGGGGGGGGCGGGTTTTTTTTTTGGGGGGGGGGGGCTTGCAAACGCCACTGCAAATCACCAGTACATTCTATATTTATTGATGTTTAACATCACTGTCTGCATCTGGGCTACATCATGACACAACAAAAATGTAAACGCAAGTTTTGCCACTCGATTGTGCTTATGTTGCCCCATAGTCCCCAGCGTGATTCATTTTGAACTAAGTTATAATTCAGGCTCCCACAGTGAGTCCAAATATGGATCTTGGGACATGGCTTGAACAAACTTGAATCTCACCCCCCTATGGATGCTGCATACCAAATATCAAAACATTCCAACTGCTGGATCTGAAGAAGAAGATTTTTAAAGAAAATTCCAGTATACCACATATCAAGTCTCTGCTACTGGTGGTTCATTAGAAGATTTTCTAAAAATTTGGTCAATTTTTCCCCACCCCTCTGCTCATTATGAGCCGAAACCTAATTTGCATAAAAATCAAAATGCCCCTATATAACCACTACTTACATGAAATTTAATTAAAATGTGGCCAGAGGTTTAGGAGAAAGAGGCTCAAACACCACCTTCACGCAGGACGACAGACGGACAGACAGACAATGAATGAAAAGTGATCAGAAAAGCTCACCCTGGCTTTCAGTCAAGTGAGCTAACAAACTAACATGGGCAGTAAAATACACTTTGACGACATGTTCTGTGAAAAATTAAACAATCCAATGTCATTTCTTCAGTGATGGTTGTATTGTTTTTGAAAATTGTTCAACTCAAAAAAGTGCTAGAAACTATAGCTTGGTGGTATACTGTGTATCCATACAGTATCGGTACATTTATTATGCATTAAATCTGTAGGCCTTATCAGTGATCATGAAGCACTTCATCAGGAAAAATAAAAGCTCTGCATCCCCGCTAAAAATATCCTAGTTAAGTCCAGTAGGGTGTTATTTATTTCTTCTTGGGTGTTTTTTTTTATATCCTAGAAAAAATCACTTGAAGGCCACATTGAGCAAAATTTTGTTGGTGGTCGGTTTGGGTGAAAATGTTGGCGGCCGGTTTTGGTAAAATTGTGGGAGCCGGATTGGGTCAGGTGGAGGCCGGTTCGGACGAAAATGTTGCATGTTTGGGCATCTTCCTCCACATTTGACCCGGACACAGAGGACAAGTCCCATATTTATATGCTTACATTAATTATAGTGCCGATAATGATAAACATTTTTTATTTTAACACTGTAAATTGATGTCAAATCAAACGCCGCAATTTCATCAGATGCATAAATCAGTTTTATAGTTCTCTTAGGTCAGTTTCCAATTCCGACTTATTCGACAAGTCTACTTTTGTTTTCGCATTGGGTGACATGGTGTCACAGCAGATTTAAATTCCGTCATTTTTTGGAGGAAAATCATGTAATAAAGTATGTAATCGAGAATTGTGAAACCAACATTTCAGCCGTTAGATAGATAAATCATTTGTGAGTAAGTGTGAAGAGTAAAACAAGAGATAAGTTGATTTGAATCGTAATGCGAGGCATGAATGTGATATGACCAGTCCAGGGCCCGTAGCACTCCTTCCTCGCTTCTCTCGATAGTATATGTAGGTATGATATTATATGGCCTGTATGACAAGTTCCAGACTCCTGTGAGTGTGCAGACAAATTACAATACAACATTTAGTCAGTGCTTCACGTTTGCCCAGACAAGGGGAGCTGAAAATAGTGCTCCTAAAAATGCTAAGGAGAGCTGCTAGGAGAGCTAAAAATTGTGCACCTGAAATTTTTAAGGCGAGCGTTTTTTTTTTGTTTTTTTTTTTGGGGGGGGGGGGGGGGGGGGGGGTTTGGAGTGTTGAAATATTACTTCATTAATTAATGATTAGAAGTTTGTTCTTAATATTTATTTAATTATTGATGTTTAAGGTCACATATTTATGCACAATGGCTAATCATGACCGTGGCAGTTTTATGGGTGGAGGAAGCCGGAGTACCCGGAGAGAACCACCGAGCAATGACGAGCAGCTGCCAGATCCCCAACATCGTAACGCCGCACTGCAGCACAGGCAGGGTTAGATTGGTTGAAGACATGCGTACCATCGACGTGCAGTACGCCTTAGTACACGGCGTCATCGTGCCCCCACATGGGCAATGGGGTGAAGTGTCTTGCCCAAGGACACAACGCGGTTGCCGCAGGTGGGATTCGAACTGAGGACCTCTCGGCTTGCAGCCTGCACCTCTACCTACTGAGCCACCGTGCCCCATTAGTTCTTAATAAAACATACAATGTGAATTATTAACAACAAATGAAATTAATTTGTGAAGTAATATAACATAATTACATTAGTGTTCATCTCTTTGGTTGGCTTAAGTTAAAGCTTGGGTTAAACAGAGCTGATAGGACATTCCTCAGTAGACTGTAGTACATGTAGTGTAGAGATTACTTGACATGTAATTGAACTTGAAGTAACGTGTCAACAAAATTAATAATTTGTATTCTTTATTTTGGGCAAAAACAGTCACATCTTCATGTGAGGGGGGTTCAGGTGGATGAACTTCAACTCTGTCACTCAAGAGTCAGACACTGGGTTCATACACTTTTGAGTTTCTCATAAAAATTGTAAAATTCAACCACAGCAATAACACGTTAGTGGTTTCTAGTCATGGTTTGGCTGTATACAGGTGTACAGACGGCCAAAGCATGGTTAGAAACTACCAGATGAATTGCTCAAGTTTGTCCACGTTAAAAAAGAATCAACTCAATAATTGCAACGTGCAAGCATGTAAATTATGTATATGAACCCTAGTCATCAGAAACAAAATAATCAATTCAGTGCTCAGTCCTGTGGGGAGGGTTACGGTACTGGGTAAAACATAAACTTGATCACTGCCAGGAGAGTCTGATTCAGTGTCAAAATCAATCATTATCAGAGTCGATGCTCTCTAGTCTGGTTAAAGCTTCATCGCCAAACGAGGATCCCATGTCATTGTCACTGTCAGAATCTGATTCAATTTCACTGTCACTTGGTGGGTTATCATCTTGGTTTATATCACCATCAGATTCACTGCTACTCGTAATCATATCATCCGATTGCAAATGTGTTGGCCATGATTTGCGTTTCTGGCGCTTCTGTTTAAACTTCCCTAAGACTGAATAAGAACATTCATCTAATTTCATTTTTCGTTTTTTGCGAGATATGAAATTGTTCACAGCCCTTTCAACTATGTTTTCCCTGTTCTCATCACTCCATACCGTATCATTTATCTTTATAAGTAGATTTTCCATATTTCTGTGAGTTAATGAAAGACGTCTATCGGACATCATATTGGTAAGTGAACTGAATCCATTTTCCACTGGACTGTTGCTAGGGCCCAAACACAACAAAACCTCAGCCATTTTACAAATATTTGGAAATTCTGACTTTTTGTTAGTGCACGGAGGTTTTTTTTTTCCAGGTTCAGTTTCGGTTTCATTTTTGTTAAAACCTCGGTTTCGGTTCGGTTTTTCGGTATTATTTCCAGGCCCTTCAATTAATCTAAATCACTATCGTCTTACTAGAAAAGGTCATAGAAATGTCACATGAGAGCTATTTAAAGCGTGCTACGTCCTACTGGCAGTACTGAAACATAGCACACTTCACTAGCACTCAGTCAGTTAACGAAGGGTTAATATGGGGTAGATTGTTTGTCAGCTGATTATTTTCCTGTTGTATATGTTCTATTTGGTAAATGCTATACATCAGTGGTGGGGGGTAGTGCCCCCCCCACCCCCCAAAAAAAAAAATAATCAAAACAAAAAACTTCAAATTCCTATCTGACACAACCTGTGCGCCTTTGAAGGCCACATTAGGCATTGTAAGCATCTCGACCTTGGACTCCCACATCTTACTTAGCACCCCCCCCCCCCCCCCCCACCACCACTATACATTATATACCTGCTTTATTTTGTGTTCAGTTTTAATTTCGATCAAATAAATAATTTTCACTTGTAACTTTTAAGTTATGTTTAACATCGCCTTAATACAGGGACTCCATTCACTGTCCTGTTCCTTGATCCCTCACTGGACCTCTCGCCTCCTTTCGAAGTACAGAGTACGAACTCTCCCTCATGTTGTTATGTGCAAAATAAAATGGATTTACGGCATCAACGAGTATCACATGGGGAATAAATGGTCAAAGTAAATAACCCTATATAATTTTGATTACTAATTTAATATTATCATGCATTTAATGTGAGATAAATATGACTGGAATTGAAAAATATAAAAAAAAAAAAACGTTCACATGTTCCAACACTCACCTAATTTCATGCAGTAAAAGCCCACACTCACTGGCCATTTTCGTTCTTGTGTAGGCCCACCGGCTATTCTCACAGTCGGGGTGCGACTTATACAAAGGTACATGTTATAGTCGCAGGGGAGGTATTTTGGTTGAAAATATTGGGTGCAACTTATCCGTGGGAGCGACTAAAACACGGATATAATTATACGGAAATAATTGCTTTTGGATTTGCCCGTTCTGCTGACGTCTGTTGTCATTTTAAAAATGAGATTACGAGGGGGTTGTAAATTTCGAAGTTTAACGTCAAAGTATGCAAAAACCGTATGGACGGTTGTTTTGGCCCCTGTCGGTTCGGTTTTTCGGTTTGCGGCAAAAACCGAACCGAAAAAACGAAAAACCTCCATGCTCTACTTTTTGTATTGAAAAATTTTATCCCACATATCAACTGCTTTAACCCTGTCATAATAGAGCTTCATGGTTAATCGTAAATCTTTGAATTCAAGTCTAATTCTAGATATATCAAAGTCAGAGTATGTCAATGTTTCTTTGAAATGCTTTGCAATAAACTCAAGTCACTGTAAGTCCTTGTCGAAATCAACCCAATTCGCAGGATCCAACCACTGCAAATGTTTAAATATGGGTGAACTGAATGAAGTGAATCTGTCATCTAAACATTTGTTACTGTCATTTATAGCTTTGGAGACAAGCTCTTTGATGTTCGCGGGTTTATCAACATTAGAAATTCCATGCATTGAAACAGTTACGTACTCCAGCTATTACTGGATACTTTGCGTTTCATGTGACATGTGATTAAGTTCTTCTGCAAGCTATAGACCACAGGCATGACAGGACCTGGAACAGTATTATCTGAATGATCAGAATTTGAAACCAAACGAAAGTCAAATGGTTTAATGAAGTCTGAAGGGTTAGTACAGCTTTGGACAGTGGTCAGTAGCTCTTCAAACCGGAGTTTTGTTTTCTCTACAGCTGGCTGGACTTCGGTTACAAGAATATTTTCTTTCTGCAATGTAAGTGACATTTGAGAAATGTTATCTAGAATTTTCAAATATTGCACACATACGGACAGAAAATTAGAGTCCCAGTGTTTTTTGAGAATGCCTCTCAATTTAGCAGTCACATTTGTTAATCTGTTATTTTCTATGCAGTCTTCTGCCATCAGACTGAACACTATCCAGTTGTGTAGGAGGCCTGAAGGCCACGTCTCTGGTGTGACACAAAACAGGTTCCGTGAACCTTTGGAAAGCAGAAAACCTGTACATTTAGTATTTCAGCCATTTTATAAAAGTGACGCTATAATTTTCCGGACCGCTTAAAAAGATAGTATATAGAAACCATCATATCATTTACAGCAGAAAATTGCTTCAACTTGAGCAATGAGTCTTTGACAGACAATTCAATACTGTGCAATACACAGTGCATAGAGAAAAGCCATTCTCTGTTTTGTTTCATTCTTGTGAACAGGCCACTGTGGATACCCGTATTTACCGAAGTCCCATCACTCGTGAAAGCAACTAACTTATTGTTGTAATCAGTTAGGTCTTGTTTTAGTTTTGAATTTTCAGAAAGAAATACATCGTCAATTGCACTTTTCAGATTCATGGCATTTGTGTCCCCATAATTTATCAATATTTTGAAGTGCAGCACACAGAAAAATTGGCTTCCCTTCCCTTATTACCCTCACAAAAACTATTTCTTTTTCACAGTTTGTTTTTTGGGCTTGTGACCCGTCACTAAGCAGGGAAAAGGCATTGGTGCCCTTAATGATTTCACTGATTTTGCCCCTCACAGAAATAGCTATTTCATTTACGAATTCTACAGCCTTGTTGATGTTGTCATATTTTGATTTTAGTCGGACACCATTTGCTTTTTGTACACTTACAAGAGTTTGGAAGTATAAATTTTATAGTAAATTTCCTTTCTTATTATACCTACCGAAATTGTTTACAACAGGCTTGCACTACAGTGGATTGATTTATTGATGTTTAAGGTCACATATTTATGCACAATGGCTAATCATGACCGTGACAGTTTTACGGGTGGAGGAAGGCGGAGTACCCGGAAAGAACCACCGAGCAACGACGAGCAGCTGCCAGCTCCCCAACATCGTAACTCCGCACTGCAGCACAGGCAGGGTTAGATTGGTTGAAGACATTCGCACCATCGACGTGCAGTACGCCTTAGTACACGGCGTCATCGTGCCCCCACGCGGGCAATGGAGATGAAGTGTCTTGCCCAAGGACACAACGCGGTTGCCACAGGTGGGATTCGAACCGAGGACCTCTCGGCTTGCAGCCTGCACCTCTACCTACTGAGCCACCGTGCTCCCCTGCACTACAGTGGAAGAACCTAACTCAGATAAAATACTCTCTATTTTAATCTTTCCCAAGATTTGGGAAAGAAAAGTGGTGTAAAAACACCACGAAAAAATAAGCCAAAACTGGGCCGAGCGCCATCGGCACACACCCAGTATGGGACGCTCTTCCATAGTACAAATCCACGACTTCCGTAACAGTGCGCAATGCATCAATTCGTCATTCTTTTGATTCCGAACAACACAGGAGTTATGTGATCAGCGGGGAGGAAGGATTCTTACCCAAATAAGAAGACGGGAGGGCCTCCTTGTAAACAATTTCGGTAGGTATAATAAAAAAGGAAATTTACTATAAAATTTATACTTATCAACCTACCTCAATTGTTTACAACAGGCTGAATAGACAAAAGGCTGGAGGGAATCACATAACCAACCCACACATAACTCAATAGCACTGGGACCATGGACAGAGGAAGAGATCCCTAGGCCTATCAAACCATAGCATCACAAACATTAGAAAAGTCAATGAAAGATGAGGCGTATGGTGAAGTGCGACGCACAGACAGAAAGGGCAGTAACAGCACAAAGCTGGAACTGACCCTGAAAAGAGCTGAAAAGCTTGGATAGACAACATCCTGAGTCGAAGAAAGAGGGCCCCAAGGTTCTCTGTTCGCTCCTGCAACTGTCGCAGATAAAAGGAGAAAGTAGCATTTCTCCAGAAGGCTGCCAGTATAACATCAGTCATCCGACAACATGACAGAGTTATTAAAAGAGGAAGACAATGCACGCACCTCGTGGCAGAAAAAACAATTGGTAATACAATCACCAGTAGCTAGACGAGCGGAAGCTGCACGAATAGCAAGACAAGTCCATCAAGAAATGGATGCAGGAGAGATCTGGCATGTGGGAAAACGCATATTCATCCAGGATAAAGGCGTGAACACCCCCACCCCCAAGCAGAGCAGCGCCCAAGAAAGTGACCATCTTGGAGTAAATTGCAAAGTGATAGGTCTTTTCAAAGAAAAGAGCTGAACAACCTTGGAGAGGCAAGGATGAGTGTCGAAACAATGCAGTATCACAAAGGAAAAAATGTCTCCGAAGCATGGACAAGTACTCATTGCTGGAGACCCCCAGAAACAAACATATACCAGAAACTCCGCAAGAGGTGTGATCGAAGGAGTGACAGAAGCAACAGAGTGATCGCACACCATCGACAGAAGAACCTTCCACTTAGCCACAGAGGCTAAACCAGTGAAGTGAGTGCCTCCTTGAAGAAAAGCAACTCCACTGCGTGTCTCGAAAAACCACTACGGAGGAGACAGGACCCGATAAAAGACATATGCGAAGGCACAATGAAGTCGGGTCAACTTGAAAACCTCCTCAGGCGACTTTGGCAAAGAAAGTCGCAAGGTAGAGGGAGACATGCTGAAACCGACGCTAACAGAGAGCGGAGCAGATTGATCCACACCCACCGAAGCGACGGGTGTGATCGAAAGGATTCGACGACTGCAGGTTCATATCTGGGTGAGAACCTGAGGCGGAATCGGAACCGGTAGGAAGGCGTAGCCGACAAGCCCATCCCAAAGGAGGGCCAGAGCGTCCACGGCGAAAGCCAGAGCATCTGGACACGGGGACACGAAAGTGTCCACCGGATGGTTCCAACGAGTCACAAGAGATCGATGGAACCCGCCATGTGGAGCATCCACCTGGTGGAAATGACCCTGTCCCGACGGGACAGGGAGTCAGCTAGGACGTTCAGGCAACCGGGAATGTGACGAACAGCTATCCCGGCGTGGACATCCTGAGCGAGCAGTAGAAGATCCCAAGCCAATTCGTACATTGGAACAGAGTGCGTGCCGCCCTGGTTCCGATTGTAAGCAACCACCGTCAAATGGTCGGACAACAGAAGGACCTGGTGAGTCGACAGGTGAGGGATCCACTGCCTGAAACGCAGAAGAAGAGCAAGAGGCTCCTTCTGGTTGATGTGTAGAGCTGCATGATCCTGGTTCCACATCCCGTGAATGGAAAGACCTAGAGGATCCAACGTCGCACCCCATCCGATATCGCTGGCATCTGCCGTCAGAACGCGATCGGACGTGGGTAAGTCCAACGGAACACCCTGCGAAAGCCACTGGACATCCGCCCAGAGGAGAAGGTGAGGATAAAGATAGTCTGAAAACTGAAGCACCAGATCCAGAAAATCTACATTCGGCCTCCAACGACTGAGCAGAAAGTGTTGGAGAGGTCTGACACGCAGCCGACCTAGAGGAATGAGATCCGTCACCAAACAGCAGAGACCGATTAGCCGGAGAAAACTCCGAGCCGTCGCGGATGTGGACTGGGACAGAGTCGGAGCAAAAGCTGAGAGAATCACAGCCTTGGCCTGGGGAACCGCCACCAAACTGAATTGTGTGCGGAAAGCCATCCCCAGATGATAAAACGACTGAGAAGGGACCAGGTCTGGCTTCTCCTCATTGACTCTGAAACGTAGCGACGTGAGCAAGCTCAACAGAGTGGCGACATCCGACTCCAGTAAGGCAGCATTGGAATGCCCCTGGAGGATGTCGTCCAGATATGCCGAAGTAGTCACCCTGGACTGTGTGCGATGGAAAACTATCACATGCGACATCAGTCTGGTGAAGGCCCAAGGAACCAGGTTGAGGCCGAAAGGCATGGCCTTGAACTGGTAAACTCGCCCCAGAAAAATGAACCTGAGATACTTCCGTAACGCCCAATGAATCGGAACGTGAAAGTAAGCGTCTCGCAGGTCAAAACTGGAAGCAAAAACTCCCTGGTGAATTGAACGGAGGACCGACCTGAAAGTCTCCATGCAGAACTTGGGAGCAATGATAGACTGGTTCAGGAAACTCAGATCGAGAACCGGTCGGAGTCGGCCGTCCTTCTTCGGCACCAAGAACAGGCGGGAATAGAAACCCATTGACCTAATGTTCTTGATGACCTCAATCGCCCCCTTTGTCAGGAGATTGTCTATCTCTGTGGACAAAAGTTCCCGACGTAAAATGTCAGAAGGAACTGTGGTTGGAAAAGGCACCCTGGACAGAGTGGAGTGCCGTCGGAAGGATATTCGCAGCCCGGACCAAACAACATCTAACATCCAAGGATCGGATGTAATGGTGGCCCACGGTCTGCGAACTCTGCTATCCTTCCTCCAACCTGGGACGAGTCGAGGTGAGGACCTTCATTGCGAATCCCGACGAGGCTCGCGAGAGGAGAAAACACCTCTACTGAATGAAGAATCCTGGGAGTTCCCTCAAGACTGCCGACGCGTACCGTTACCCCTTGAGTAAGAAGTAGAAGCGGTGGCAGAAGGATCAGCCCCTTTTGCTTCGCAGAGGAAGCAGAGGGTACTTGTTAGGCTTGGAACGGCCCGTGCCTACCCTAGAAGGCTGATCAAGCTGAAGAAACAGCAGCTGATCATTGGAATGACGTAGGACGTCATCCCGGACCGTCAACACAGAATCATGGAAAAGTTGCGGACCTGCCAAAAAAGCAGATCGAAGAGTAGCGTACTGCTCCTCAGGAAGGGATCGGCCTGTGTCCCGCACAGAGTCCCTTCGAACTAATTCCAGATTAGCCGTGTTACAGGCATGCATGTGCACAATGCCATTATGTGATAAAGAATCACTGAAAGTTTCATCAAAATCCATTCATAGGTTAAAGAGGAGTGGCGGATAAGAGAAAGTGCACAATGCCATTATGTAATAAAGAATCACTGAAAGTTTCATCAAAATCCATTCATAGGTTAAGGAGGAGTGGCGGATAAGAGAAAGTGTGACGCGGACGGCGCAGACGACGCAAGACGACAAAAGTAATCCCTATATGTCGCTCCCCACTTCGTGGGGCGGCGACACAAAAATACCATATGACAGATTTCTGGTTGAAACAGTATAAATAATACATACCCGAAGTTTGGGATTAATATTCCAACTTTAAACCCTAAAATTTCACTATTATTGTATACTGCGTATTGAAACGAACAAGACTCATTTTTCGCAGCACGGGACAAACCGCAAAAAAACTACTAGTCCTAAACATACAAAATGAACGGTTTCTGGTTGAAAACAGTATAAATAATACATATCCGAAGTTTGGGATAGGATAGGGCTGGGCGATAATGTGAAAAAAAAATATAGCAGTATTTTAAAAGAATACCGTGATATCCGATATTATCGCGATATTATCTGGTATGCATTTAAAAGATGTAGGGATAATTTGCATTTGTACATGTACGTTTGTTTTGATCACGTCAAGTATTATTACAATGACAAATACTCTCGGCTAGATCTTAGAGTATTTTTTCAATAAATGCAGAACGGTTCACCCCCCCCCCCCCCCCCCCCCCTTCTCCCGTCATAGAACTCCGCCGTTTTTATTGGATGGCTTCACTCATCTTACGAGTGTGAAATGTCCTTGGCTCTTTCTGGCATAGGTGGCTCAATTAACATTTACATAACAGGGGCGATGCCAGAAAATGATGGTGCTGACAGAGGTTGGGCTACGTGAATTCCGACAACCAGAAGGGGGCCAAAGTCACCCCCCCTCCCCCCAATCCCCCCCCCCCCCCCCCCCCCCGGTCCTGTCAGCGCAATCAGCCGGCCTGTCAGAACTTAACTGATGCCACCCAGCTGGATTATTTTTCCTTCCCATCTGCAGCTACTGAAGGTACCACTCAATTCATTTATTAAAGTCCCGGTTTCAAAAAAGGATTGGAAAGTTTGTGAGCTAGTAATAACTTTTCTAAACTAATGAAACTGCCAGGGTGCCATCTCACGCGTGTACCCTAAGTTTGGTGTTGATATTTCAACATTAACCCCTAAAATTTCTCTGTTAAATGTTTTGCGTGTTTTCAAAGTTACGGACTCATTTTTCGCAACACGGGACAAAGAATCCGCAACTGAAGTACTAATCCTAAAAATGAACGGTTTCTGGTTGAAGACAGTATAAATAATACATACCCAAAGTTTGGGATTAATATTCCAACTTTAACCCCTAAAATTTCACCATCATTGTATACCACGTATTGAAACAAACGGACTCATTTCTCGCAACACGGGACAAAGAGTCCACAAAATAACTACTAGTCCTAAACATACAAAATGAACAGTTTCTGGTTGAAAACAGTATAAATAATACATATCCGAAGATTGGAAGTGATATTCAAAAATTAATCTCTAAAATTTCACTATTGACTGTATAGCGCGTATTCAAACTTACAGACTCATTTTTCGCAACACAGGACAAAGAGTCTGCAACTGAACTACTAATCCTAAAATTTCCAAATGAACGGTTTCTGTTTGAGAACAGTATAAGTAATAAATATCCGAAGTTTGGTACCAACAGTCCAACTTTAACCCCCCTAAAATTTCACTATTAATGTTTACCGTGTATTGAAACTTGCAGACTCATTTTTCGCAACACAGACAAAAGGACCGCAAATTAACTACTGGTCCTAAAATTACAAATGTGCCGTCCCAGTGTAGAAACACAGGCACCAACATTATCGGCACTGTATTGTTCCCTTTCCGGTTGAGATCGTTGTTCTTGAAACAAATTGATAAGAAAGCATGTGCCAACATTGAATGTTCTGTCCAGACCAATAATGCACCCATTTTTTATAGACGTTTGAAGATTAGTCAACTACTCATCTGTATAACAAATAATGCAGGGTGGCTAGTCAGCCTCCACACAAGCCACACGTCTTATAAAATCCTTTCTGCCCGAAACGGAGTTAATGACTGTCAGCATGTCATCGGCAGTATTTTTTTGATGACTGTCAGAACAGTTAAAACTAGAAGTCCTGTCATGAATAGTGCGCTTATCTAGGCTTAATTGCACGTTGGAATTGCGCGCAATTGCCATATCGAATGGCATCAAAAGCATGACAGGTTCTCCTGGTTACTCATAGCAAACACATGCAATGTTTCTGCCAATGGACCTCCGGGTTACCCGGAGGTCCATTGGCTGAAACATTGTTTGTGCACAGGCCATATGTACAGAATTTGATAGCTTTACTTGGGCCATAATGCGTACATTAACGCGCATATCAACGTGCTGTTTGTGCGCATTTCATGACAGGACTTCTAGTTTTAACTGTATGTCATCAGCAGTATTTTTTCGTCGTTCTCCAGCTGGTCTGATTTTTCTCTCCTCATTGTATTTCTTATTATAAATGAATTTAAGATCGATCGCTTCCTCGTGACACTCTCAGTTCACTACCTTTTTTATTTTCCTAGGGGGGTCTCCATGTTTTAATCCTTCCTCAACAATTCTTTTTTGCTCAACTGTTTTCTGCGTACATGGTGCATTGGTTGTTTTTGCATTGCCATGTAGTTCTGAAGTTTTAGGGTACTTAACTATATATTCTACAACAGCATTATGAGTTGTTTGACCTTCAAACCACGATACCCGTGTTTTGTAAGAATTATCCCTTGCCAAAACAGAATATTTCCTTTTTATCCCATGTTGCGAGAAATGAGTCTGTTAGTTTCAATACGCGGTATACATAAATAGTGAATTGTTAGGGGTTAAAGTTGGAATATTTATCCCAAACTTTGGATATGTATTATTTATACTGTTTTCAACCAGAAACCGTTCATTTTGTATTTTTAGGACTAGTTATTTTGCGGACTCTGTATCCCGTGTTGCGAGAAATGAGTCTGTTAGTTTCAATATGCGGTATACATAAATAGTGAATTTTTAGGGATTAAAGTTGGAATATTCATCCCAAACTTCGGATATGTAATATTTATACTGTTTTCAACCAGAAACCGTTCATTTTGTATTTTTAGGACTAGTAGTTATTTTGCAGACTCTTTGTCCCGTGTTGTGAGAAATGAGTCTGTTAGTTTCAATACGCGGTATACATAAATTGTGAAATTTTAAGGGTTAAAGTTGGAATATTAATCCCAAACTTTGGATATGTATTATTTATACTGTTTTCAACCAGAAACTGTTCATTTTGTATTTTTAGGACTATTAGTTATTTTGCGGACTCTTTGTCTCGTGTTGTGAGAAATGGGTCCCTTAGTTTCAATACGCGGTATACATTAATAGTGAGATTTTAGTGGTTAAAGCTGGAATATCGATACCAAACTTCGGATGTGTAATATTTATATTTACTCTGTTTTTAACACTAATGGACACAGCATGTCCAGGGGGTTCACCTGGGATTTTCTTCAAAACCCAATGAGTATTTAGTATGACACGGATATAAAGATTATTGACGAATTAAGATTAAGTGTGGGTATGTACTTGAACGGTATTAACTGCACTCTTGAAACCCCCTGATAAATTGGTAATGGGAAACCAGTCATCAGAGCTAGCGATAATCCAATATAATTTTGACACCTACTTAATTGTTAATTTGACCAGTGGTTTTCTTACGGTATCTCTGTCTCCTATCTTGCAAAACCAGAGACTGCGAGTCGGCCTTCAAATCCTAGTATTGCTACCAGTGGCCGGACACATATTAAATATAATTAAACTGACCAGAGAGTGCGGATTTGAATTTTCGAAAGTCTGTGGTTCACTTGCGGTCTCTCTGTCCCATATTGCAAAATTTGAGTCCGTAAGTATGAATACGAGCTATACATTAATAGTGAAATTTCATGGGTTAAAGTTGGAATATCGTTACCAAACTTCGGGGAAGTATTAGTTTAACTATTCTCAACCAGAAATCATTCATTTGGTATTTTTAAGATTAGTAGTTCAGTTGCGGACTCTTTGTCCCGTGTTGCGAAAAATTAGTCTGTAGGCCTAAGTTTGAATACACGCTATACAGTCAATAGTGAAATTTTAGAGGTTAAAGTTGGAATATTAATCCCAAACTAGAGCTGGGCGATATACCGGTTTTTTGAAAATGGCGATATTAAAATCAATACCGGTTTCAATATCGAGGCCTTTTTAAAATATCGAAATATCGAAATATCGGTATGTTTTCGGTATGATGGTTGGAGATCATGACTCCATTGATAGTGATATACTAGAAATATACTGCTGGCTTTTTATTTAAAAAAAACCCCCATCTTTTAAAAGTCTGTTACATCACCAGTTGTGATGATACATGCATGTATCTCCGTAAATAAACAACTCTGCATGTCGGGATCGGGTACTTTCGTCCTGGAAACTTTTGTCCTCAGTTGGTGGGAAGTTTCGTCCCTGGGAATTTTTTAATGATTAGCTTTGGTATGGTGTGTGCTGTATTATGACATACAAACTAGACAGTATTAGTGTCGGGAGGTTAACCGAAAATACAACTCAGTGGCGGTATTAAAACACCAAACAGCCTGAACACAAAACACCAGCGTCTCGGTACACATGCAGTTATTTTTCATTTATTTTTTTACTCGCATGCCCCATTGTACTGTTACCCATGCAAGTCGTGGCCATGCGATACTTCAGTCCAGTTACGTCAGGTTGCACAAAAACGGCTTCACCATGAAGCAACCTGTTATACATCTATGGATTACTGGATTCTTTTTAGGTTTAGCTGTAAGATTTCCAATATAGTTTTGCATTGCGCACTTGAAAACTACCCCACTGGTAACCCCTTGGGGCCTCAACCATGTGCTTTTGAGTTTTGTCACAATTAATTTTGTTACATGACAATTTATCATGGGTTCATTTGGCTGGGTGTTATTTAAATGAAGAGTCATATGCTCACGTTAGGCATTTGGCATGTTTTAACAAACATCAATTTCCAAACTCATCTTTAATAAATATTATTTGTGCCTTGGTGGGTTCATGACATACTTTCTTACGCAACAATTTCTGTGGCGCATGAACACACCTTATTTGTAAATCCAGATTCACATGACGATGGCAATTAAACTATCACCAATGAGAAGTCAGAAACAATAGCTTTGTTTGCATATTGATAGCACTTTATGAAACAGTGCATTTCAATTACTAGCTCACAAACTTTCCAATCCTTTTTCGAAACCGGGACTTTAATAAATGAATTGAGTGGTACCTTCAGTAGCTGCAGATGGGAAGGAAAAATAATCCAGCTGGGTGGCATCAGGAAAGTTCTGACAGGCTGGCTGATTGCGCTGACAGGAAGGAGGGGGGGGGGGGGGAGGGGGGACTTTGGCCCCCTTCCGGTTGTCGGAATCCACGTAGCCACACCTCTGTCAACACCATCATTTTCTGGCATCGCCCCTGTTATGTAGATGTTAATTGAGCCACTTATGCCAGAAAGAGCCAAGTGACATTTCACACTCGTAAGATGAGTGAAGCCATCCAATAAAAACGGCGGAGTTCTATGACAGGAGAAAGGGGGTGGGGGTGAACCGTTCTACATTTATTGAAAAAATACTCTAAGGTCTAGCCGAGAGTATTTGTCATTGTAATAATACTTGACGTGATCAAAACAAACAAACATGTACAAATGTAAATTATCCCTACATGTTTTAAATGCATACCAGATAATATCGTGATAATATCATATCTCGCGGTATTCTTTTAAAATACTGCGATATTTTTTTTTCACAATATTGCCCAGCCCTATCCCAAACTTTGAATATGTATTATTTATGCTGTTTTCAACCAGAAACTGTTCATTTTGTATGTTTAGGACTGGAGTTATTTTGCGGACTCTTTGTCCCGTGCTGCGAGAAATGAGTCTTGTTCGTTTCAATACGCAGTATACAATAGTAGTGAAATTTTAGGGTTAAAGGTTGGAATATTAATCCCAAACTTCGGGTATGTATTGTTTATACGGTTTTCAACCAGAATTCTGTCATATGGTATTTTTATGACTAGTAGTTCAGTTGTGGACTCTTTGTCCCGTGTAGTGAAAACTGAGTCTGTAAGTTAGTGGACACGCAATGCATTTAACAGAAATTTTAGGGGTTAGAGTTGGAATATTGATTCCAAACTTTGGGTATGTATTATTTATACTGTCTTCAACCAGAAACTGTTCATTTTAGGATTAGTAGTTCAGTTGCGGACTCTTTGTCCCGTGTTGCGAAAAATGAGTCTGTAAGTTTGAAAACACACAAAACATTTAGCAGAGAAATTTTAGGGGTTAATGTTGAAATATCAACACCAAACTTAGGGTATGTATTATTTATACTGTTTTCAACCAGAAAACATTCAATGTCCTGTGTAGTGAAAACTGAGTCCATAAGTTTGTAAAGGCGCAATGCATCTAACAGAAATTTTAGGAGTTCGAGTCGGAATATTGATTCCAAACTTCGGATACGTATTATTTATACTGTTTTCAATCAGAAACTGTTCATTTGGTATTTTTAGAACAAGTAGTTCATTTGCGGACTCTTTGTCCCATCTTGCAAAAAATGAGTCTGTAAGTTTGAAAACGCGCTATACATTAATAGTGAAATTTTAGGGGTTAAAGTTCGAATATCGATACCAAACTTCGGATGTGTAATATTTATAACTCAAAGAACCAGAAACCATTCATTTCAGGACAATAACCTCCATAGTTTACTTGCGGTCTCTTACGGACTCTTGCGGTCTCTTTTTCTACCTGCGGACTCATTTTAGAACTACCGCAAATAAATAATCATTAAATTTTAATACACCGGAGTGCCGATACCCAGTTAAAATTGTCCAAGATGAAAGCCAACCATAGTTATTGATGCTGCTGAGCACGAATGACGAAAATCGGAGACGGACAAATTCAGTTTTTTTAGGTGTGCAGAAAAATGTGTACCTCGATTGAAAACTGGGTGCGCGGTAGGTGCGGTTGCACGAAAGGAAGCACTGTTTAGTAATGTAAAGCCCTGTGCTCTGTTTTGGACATACTCATACTAAATGAAGCGGGAATTATTGAATTTTAATACAATTTAGTGGATTATTGCTGTAGGAATGTTTCAAAAATTATTATTATTATACAGCTTATTACAAGAAGCTGGCACTTGGGGTAAATCGATGTTCCAATCTTGTCTCCTATTTTCGCCTTTTAAAAAGTTATACCCGGTTTCTTCTTCTTTTTCTTCTTCTTCTTCTTTTTGGTGCTTTCGGATGAAGCGTGTTGTCCCTCGGTGACAGAATTCTCAACCATCACTTGGGCATTCTCAAGCTCTTCACCACCCGCGATTTCACAATCAGACATTTTCTCGTTTTGCGTTCAGCCTCAATGTCCCTGGTTCAGCGTGCACCACTCTCCGCTGAGGATGTGAACATGGCTATCTTTTAAAAATAAAATATAGATGAAATTTCAAACCTCTGATATTCTATAAATTCAAAATGAAGACACACGGGTGCTACTAAATAACGAAAACAAACGAACATAAACATAAACGAACACAAACGAAAACAAGTAAAAAATGGCAAAATACAGTCTAATAAAAGTTTAAAAAGGGTAATAATAATAACTCTTTGGCCAGCCGCTGATTTGTCGCGATCCTCATAAGAGAAGGCCATCATTCCCCCTGCACCCCACCATCTCTTCCCCTCCTCTCCTCCCAGCATTCAGATATAAACTGCTTAATAGTGTCCCTCACTTCCTCTTTTTCAATTTCTTCAATAAGCATTATTACCCTCTCCCTCGTGTCCCCCTTCAGCCATCTATCCTTTGTTTCTTCACCCCACTTCTGCATTATTCTTCCAGTAAATTTTATTCTATGAGGTATATACTGTGGGCATTCCAAGAGAAAATGTTCCAGGGTCTCCACTACTCCAGAGTGGCACATTTGGCATCCCTTTTCCCCATCTCTCCCAATTTTTCCCCGAAGCTCCAGTGATCTTGATCTCAGTTTGAACAGCAGTGACCCTCCAAAGGTGCCATCTAGGTACTTCTCAAAAGCTGGCTTTTCTTTATATTGTAACCCCTGCAGTGATCTTTTCACGCTAACCCCTGCTCGCCAGTTTCGATTGCGATCTTCCATGACTCTCTCTTTGACAAACCTTTTGCCTTCTTTCATTCCTACTTCTATGTTTGTGACCTCTATAGAGTAATTGTCCATTAGTTCCCTCACATGTTTTGACCACCCCGTTTCTATATTAGAGTTCCAAATGGTATCGAGCATCAATTTGCACCACCGGTTGTCAGGCAGGTTTCTCAAGTAGTTAAAGTAACACAGTTTTCCCAAATCTACCCTGTCCTTGATTTTCATCCACCCAAGCTCCCCCCTTACTGCTTCCAAAGCTGCAGCATTACTCGACCCTGTTATCCATCTGCCGGCATCATTCTGAGTACTTTCCAACTTCTTAATAACGGTTTGGTTTAATGGAATCACGTCCGTGCCATACGTTATACTTGGTAAACCCACCCTCTCCCACAGTGTTTTCCCCACAAAGACCTTATTGAAACTATTTTTCCCTAAAAGTTTTAGTTGGTTCAGAATTCTTTTTCCCCTTCAGAATCAGTTTGGCTGAGTAATTTCTGTACACCCCTCTTCCCGTTATATTTATGCTTACCCCTAGACACTCATACTCTCCCGTTTCTCCTACAGTGATTTGTTTGCTTTCCCTTTCGGGGATTGAGAACTCCCCCACTCTCCATCTCTTCGTCATATCTACCTTGCGTCCAACGGGTATTACCTTGCTTTTATTTTCATTTAGTTCGAGCCGCCAAGTGTTCCCATATCTACCAATAATTTCCAGCAGTTTCTCTAGCCCCTGTTCAGTTCTAGACATTAACACCATGTCGTCCGCAAAGAATAAGCCTGGTATCTTTATGTCTCTAACATTTACCCCCTCCGCACTCTGAATTAGTTCGTCCCCTAAATCTTTAACATACGTAGAGGGTGTGTGTACGGGTATGTTTTACTCTTGTGTGAAATTTTATCCACTTTTGATGAGTATTTTGGTCATTAAGTGGATTTAATAATAATAACACTTCGGCCGACCGGCCGCTGATTTGTCGCGGTTCTCGTATGAGAAGGCCTTGGTTACCCATGTTCTACCAACTGCCTCCCTATTCCCGCGCTTCTTCTCTCCCCTCCCAACATTCGGAGACGAACTGCTTCATGACATCCCTTGCCCCATTCTCCCCAATCTCTCCGATTAGTATATTAACCCTCTCCTTTGAGTCGCCCCTAACCACATGTCCTTCATTCTCCCATCCCACTTGAATTACACCCAAACCGTCCTCTGGCCAAACCATCCTCTGCAATTTGACCCAAACCGTCCGCTACATTTTGACCCAAACCGTCCGCTAATACACCCAAACCGTCCTCCAGTGAAAATAAGTTGAAAATGAAAAAAAATTGAATGTTTCTATAATTTTTTTAACATGTTGAATAAACTTTGAAACTATTATTGTGAGAACATGTTTTTTCAGTTTACATTTGATTATATTATTATTTTTATATTAACTCTTTGGCCAGCCGCTGATTTGTCGCGGTCCTCATAAGAGAAGGCCATCATTCCCCCTGCACCCCACCCCCTCTTCCCCTCCTCTCCTCCCAGCATTCAGATATAAACTGCTTAATAGTGTCCCTCACTTCCTCTTTTTCAATTTCTTCAATAAGCATTATTACCCTCTCCCTCGTGTCCCCCTTCAGCCATCTATCCTTTGTTTCTTCACCCCACTTCTGCATTATTCTTCCAGTAAATTTTATTCTATGAGGTATATACTGTGGGCATTCCAAGAGAAAATGTTCCAGGGTCTCCACTACTCCAGAGTGGCACATTTGGCATCCCTTTTCCCCATCTCTCCCAATTTTTCCCCGAAGCTCCAGTGATCTTGATCTCAGTTTGAACAGCAGTGACCCTCCAAAGGTGCCATCTAGGTACTTCTCAAAAGCTGGCTTTTCTTTATATTGTAACCCCTGCAGTGATCTTTTCACGCTAACCCCTTAGTAGAAGTTCTTTGATTTTTGATTGTGAAAACACAAGCTGAGTTCAGTTAATCAATTGTCACCCACTCTTTGGTATTTTAATTATTACTAATTATAGTAATTACAAAGATTGTAATTTTCCCATCACATTTTTTGGTGGATGACATCAAAGTCGATAGTGCTAGACATTTAGTTTGTTTGTTGGAAAAAATGGGTGGTGTGATGGCAATCAAAGTACAACGTGGCAGACTTTGAGATAGGAGTTTGGAATGCGGCAAGAGAACTCCTACCAAACATAGAATTCCGTGGCTGTACTTTTCATTGGCAGCAAGCTGTGTAACGCAAAGTTCAAAGTCTAGGTTTAGAACTTGACTACTGCAGAAAAACCGATGTATACCGCCTTATTAAAAAACTTATGGCACTTCCTTATCTGCATTATAGCCACATTTCAAGTGAGTTTCAGCATTTGAAAGAACAAGCATCAGGGACAGCTTTAGATCAACACTTCACATATGCCGAAAATCAATGGGTTTGTTCGACGGTGTGGCCATTACATACTTGGTCAGTATTTGGACTAACTGTGCGCACTAACAACGATTGTGAGGGGTGGCACAAACGTATCAATGCTGCCGCTGGCCGTAGAAATTTGCAGTTCTTTTTGCTTGTGGAGCTCCTCCAAAAAGAAGCCAGTTACCTTCCATCTGTGAGAAACTTTCTGAACTGGAGTCAGCTGGGCCGCCATGTTAACCCCAAAACTAAAAAATTCAACAAAGCTTTAGAAGTGATATGGAGAGAATATGAACTCAAAGAAAAGACACCGAGACAAACTCTGTCTGCTGTAGCAATTCTAATTAGCAAATCATAAAAGAAACATTGATAATGTGTTATACAACTATTGTTATTTTGTATGTTATGTTGTATGTTAATGTATTGGACATGTGCCTGTTTAAAAATATTATTTTTTGTTATCATGCATTGAAAATCACTGCCGATAATTTTCAATGCATGATAACAAAAAAATATATTTGTAAACAGAATCCACCCTCCTGTAAAGAAACAATACCTGCTTAAAAATATTATTTTCTGTTATCATGCATTGAAAATCATTGCCGGTAAAATTTAAACAGAACCCCCCACACCCGTAAAGAAACAATGCCTGTTTAAAAATCTTATTTATATAAGATAAGATATCACAAATATTGTTTTGTTATCGTGTATTCATGTCTTCTCTTTATCACGCAGGCCACCCAAAGATCTCTTTGATTTGACCCCCTCTCGCCAATTACGGTTACAATCCTCCATGAGCCTTTCTCTGGCGATCTTTTTGCCCTGGTTTGCCCCAGCGTCAAGGTCCGAGATCTCCAATGAGTAGTTGTCTATTAGCTCCCTCACTTGGACCATCCACCCCGTCTTGATATTTGAGTTGAAAGTTCTCAGGAACATTACTTTACACCATCGGCTACCGGGGAGATTTACCAAATATTTAAGATAACCGAGTTTCAATAGGTCTATCCTGTCCTTGATCCTCATCCACCCAAGCTCACCCCTGATTGCTTCTAGCGCTGCGGCATTACTCGAGCCTGTTATCCATCGGCCTGCATCGTTCTGCAGGATTTCCAAGCTCTTAACAGCTGTCTGATTTAGGGGTACAACTTCCGTACCGTATGTTTATACTTGGCAGACCCACCATTTCCCAAATGGTTTTCCCCACGGAAACCTTATTGAAACTGTTTCTCCCTATAAGTTTCATTTGGTTAAGGATTCGCTTCCCCTTCAGAATCAATTTATTTGTGTGGTTTCGGTAGATGCCTCTTCCTGTGATGTTTATATTTACCCCCAGGTACTCATAGTCACTAGTCTCTCCTACACTAAGAAGTCTACTGCTACCTCCCGGAATGCAGAACTCCCCCACTCTCCACCTTCGAGTGGGGTCCACTTTAAAATGTGTTGTGTGACGCAGAACTTGTGTTCGTTAATTAGTCGCAGTTGACCTGCCCTACTAAATAACGAAAACAAGAAACGCAGTGGATAATTAATTAGCTGTCAATATTGAATCGGATTAGCGCTTGCATAAATGGCTGATTTGAAATTTTGTCTCTTTTATATATTTATCACTACTTGCATGACAATTCACATCACCAATTTACCCGGGCTTTGGACCGGTGTGACAGGAATGGAAGTCCGTAGGAACGTTAGTTCCTCTGGACTATTATTCCGCGGAATTATAGTCCTAGGTCTAACATTTCTAGGAATAGTAGTCCGGCGGACTACTATTCCTAGAAATGTTAGACCTAGGACTATAATTCCGCGGAATAATAGTCCAGAGGGACTAATTATCCTACGGACTTCCATTCCTGTCACATCGGCATGTCAACACAAGTTTAACGTGGCTGGTTTAAAATTGTCTTTTTTATTTTCATTTTTTCTGATATAGAAGTCAGCACCACATGTACCACAAGGATACAATGTGGAAGACATCAAAGATCAGACTGAAAAGTTCAGACGAAAGGAATGATTTCACGCGTCGAAGGCGCGCAGGGACGGCATGGGAAACAAGCCCCCTTCGACTCTCAATGACTGTAAATGATCAATTCGCACATGTCTAGGCGTGTTAAAGGAGGAACAGGTTCAGGTACTCGGCAGGTGTCACCGGTTGCGTCGCGATGGTCTCTTGGCTGATGTCGGTTGAACCCTCGGATGAGGACAAGTGAGAGAGGTTGGGTCCTCTCACAAAAGTACTACCTGTCCCCGAGGGTGCAGTCGATCTGGGTTTTCAGGCAAGTATAGTCTGCTATTTCGAGGATGATTTTGAGTGATGGCCATCACTGGCAAGTATAATCTGCCTCAGGCTGTCTCTGTTTGGTTGGACTCTTTGGAAGAAAACAACAACGACCCCTTTCGGGGACCACCAGAAAGAAGATCCGAACTTCCCTGGTTTGGGGGCAGGCCTGCATTGTAATCCTATTGGGTTGGGACAAAAGATGCGGAATGCGCTTACAAAAATGGGCAGAGGCGGGACGCAGGATCAACGCTCGCCTCCCTTAAAGTGGTCGACCACTTTTGGGGATGGAGTGGAGGATGTTCAGGAACCATGGGGGTTACTGTTTCCATAACGGTTATAGTGTCCATAGCGGTTATTGGGGTGCTGGTCAAAAAGTATCTTCTTTGTAGCTGCTTAAAAGAAGAAGGCAGAATTAGTTTTCATTAGAATATGTAAAATATAAAAAGATTAAAATAGCACATTTTGTTTAATTTATGATCTAGTCTTTAGCTGAGTCGGTGAAGGCAGCCCTTTCTGGTAGAAGGCCACAGTTAAGCTGTTAATCTGCCTGTTAGCTCACCTTCTTAGGCTGATAGTGAGTTTGCAGTGGGAGGGTAACAGGTTTAGCACACTAAACCACACCCGAGGGTGTTTCTTTCCTGTTGTACCCTTCGCTGGTTGCGACCATATTTAGGTTTGTTTGAGTTTGTTTGGAGGTGCTGGGGATCGCGAGCGTATTATATGGGCTGGGCTTCCCCGACTGGGGATGAGATTACAGCGAGAGGGTAACAGGTTTAGCACACTAAACCACACCGAGGGTGTTTCTTTCCTGTTATACCCTTCGATGGTTGCGACCTTATTTGGGTTAATTTGAGGTTATTTGGAGGTGCCGGGGATCGCGAGCGTTTTATGTGAGCAGAGTTTCCGCGACTGGGGATGAGATTACAGCGGGAGGGTAAC
Source organism: Pictodentalium vernedei (assembly GCA_031216915.1). Lineage (NCBI taxonomy): Eukaryota > Metazoa > Mollusca > Scaphopoda > Dentaliida > Dentaliidae > Pictodentalium > Pictodentalium vernedei. Next base: position 519,201,009 of record CM062296.1, on the reverse strand, counting down.
AGGTTTAGCACACTAAACCACACCGAGGGTGTTTCTTTCCTGTTATACACTTCGATGGTTGCGACCTTATTTGGGTTAATTTGAGGTTATTTGGAGGTGCCGGGGATCGCGAGCGTTTTATGTGAGCAGAGTTTCCGCGACTGGGAATAAGATTGCAGCGGGAGGGTAACAGGTTTAGCACACTAAACACACCCGAGGGTGTTTCTTTCCTGTTGTACCCTTCGCTGGTTGCGATCTTATTTAGATTAATTTAAAGGTGTTTGGAGGTGTCGGGGATCGCGGGCGTTTTTGTTCAGGGATAACATGTTTACACATAAACCTAATACAGTGTTTGAACGTGATGTAATTTTAGTTGAGTTGGTGAAGGCAGCCCTTTCTGGTAGAAGGCCACAGTTAAGCTGCTAATCTGCCTGTTAGTTCACCTCCTCGTTCCCTAGTTCTTTCGAGCGGTCTTAGTTTTGGTTGGAATTTTGGGGCTTTTGTCGGCTATCGCAAATGGCTCCAAGTTCGGAAATTAGTTCACTGTCGACTAGCCGGTCACGAATTGTCGCGGTCAGTGTGGCTAGGCGGTCTTTGATGGTGGGGATATCGGCCCTGTCGTGGAGTGTTTTGATGGGTGTGTCCCATGGGGCGCGGAGGGCGACTCTACTGAAAAGTTGGGCGAATGATCTATGTTATATACTGATGGGTATGCACATGAGTTTGAAAATTGTTATTGCCAGAACAACCAAGCTTTTGTTAAAAAGAAACTCGCTATCAAATATGCAAACCAATATCAAGAGTTTTCTTCAAGCGATCCTACTTTATCGTTATAAAAACAAGCAAGCCACACAAGAAAACTGCATGTAAAAATCAAAAGTGCGTCGCTTATTACAAAAACAACTAGGTTGTAATCTGTAGAATTGTTTGACAGACAATAAAACATCCAACATAGCAGATAGGCAACAACAAAAAAATTAAAATAGATCCCAGTTAAAAAAATAATAATAAATATTTAAAATATGAAAAAGACAAAATTTCAAACCAGCCATTTGTGCAAGAGCTAATCCGATTCAATATTGACAACTAATTGATCATCCACTGCGTTTCTTGTTTTCGTTATTTAGTATGGCAGGTCAACTGCGACTAATTAACGAACACAAGTTCTGCGTCACGGAGCAAAATCCTCTTTATGACCAAAATACTCACCAAAAGTGGATAAAATTCCACACACGAGTAAAACATACTCTTACACACACCCTCTACCCCTTTTAAACTTTTATTAGCCTATATTTTGCCATTTTTTACTTGTTTTCGTTTGTGTTCGTTTATGTTCGTTTTTTTTTTCGTTATTTAGTAGCACCGGAATACACACACGTAAAACATCAAAGGGGTTGTAAAGTATGGAACACGAAAAAATATATGCAGTCAACTCACAGAGTTAACAGCATGTACCTATGGTTCCTGGAAGTCTACTTACTACCGTATTCGTACTAGTGTAACATGAGGAGAGATAAGTGCGGGAGCCGGGGTTCGAACCGTCGACCCCTAGCACACAAAGCGACCGATTTACCGCGAGACTAAGAGATCCGGACCAACCAGGCTAGTTGGTAAACGGCCTTTATACCTCGACCGCTACATTACTCTCCCCTTCTTTTGAGATTCACCACATGTGAATCTCACCCGGGTTCCTCATTCAGAGCGGTCGAAACACCCGCAGTGCCACATACTGCCGAGGATCGGACGAGCCCCCAAATGTAACAAGAGGAGAGATAAGTGCGGGAGCCGGGGTTCGAACCGTCGATATCTAGCACACAAAGCGACCGATTTACCACGAGACTAACAGATCCGGACCAACCAGGCTGGTTGGTAAATGGCCTTTATACCTCGAGCGCTACACTAGAACTGGTGATAAAATAATATTTCAGAAAAACAACTCATGGCATGAATATTAGACATGAGAATTTCAAAGTGAACTAATTTCCTTACTTATATAGCACCTTAAATTTTCAATTTATTTTTCTGTGTTTTTATGACGAATAAGTTTCATGTTTCCATCCCATTTTTCCATTAGTTTCCCAAGTGTCTTGGTCTTCTAGCCAAATATTTGGGGCATTCTAAAATGAAATGTTCCAAGGTATCCATCTCACCTAAGTTACACTTCTGGAACACTCCTTCCTCCTCTTTCCCGATTCTCCTCTCTACTCCAGTGACTTTGTTCTCACTTTAAATAACAATGATCCCCCCACCCCCGCAAACGATCCATCCAGGTACTCCTCATAAGCTGCGCATGTTTGTTTTTTTTTTAAGTCGGCCCACGAAAGAAGTCAACCCAAATCAAACTCGGCCCACAAGAGAAGTCGACCCATGGGAGAAGTCGGCCCCAAACGAAGTAGGCCCACGAGAGAAGTCAGCCTAAAAGAAAGTCGGTCCACAAGAGAAGTCGGCCCATGGGAGAAGTCGGCCCCAAACGAAGAAGGGAGAAGTGTTATAGAATAATTTTTATTAAGGTTGTACTCACTTTTATGTTAGAAATCAAAAAATTGATGACATTAAATAACTTATCCAACATTTTCAAACTAAACTTATCCAACATTGAATTAAAGCATAAATCTTCCACGAACTTTCACGTCTATACAGTACAAGTTTGCACACATTTCTGATCACAAACATTACGGCGAAATACAGAAATAGTGTATCGGAAATTCAGTGAATAATAGGTGATAACTCTGTCTTGTTTTTTATCACTGATAATACCACTACCTAACATCAGTTCCTATAAGGTCCTTTGGGCTTTCTAGGAATTACTGTTACGCACTGGTATTTTGAATAGTAAAAAAACAAGGCTACATTTTTTCATACATCTCAGAGGTGTACTTAAGGATCGACATTACGGCGAAACACAGAAATAGTGTATCGAAATTTCAGTAAATAATAGGTGATAACGCTGTCTTGTTTTTTTATCACTGATAATACCACTACCTAACATCAGTTCATAGAAAACTCTTTGGGCTTTCTAGGAATTAATGTTACGTACTGGTATTTTGAATGGTTAAAAAAGACTACATTTAGTAGTTACGCTACTCTTATTATAGGGAGGCAGATTTTTCGCAGCATTTTATTTCATCAAATGGCCGAGACCAGGTCCCAAGACCATTGGAAGTAGTCCTGTACTTTATGGGGCCGACTTCTCTCGTGGGCCGACTTCTCCCAAATCGTTGGGGCCGACTTCTCCTTGGGGCCGAGTTCTCCCGTAGTTTGCGGGGCCGACTTCTCTCGTGGGCCGGCTTCTCCGAAATTGTTTGGGCCGACTTCTCCCGGGGCAGACTTCTCCGGGGCCGAGTTCGCAATAGGCCGACTTCTCTGCAAACCGTCTAAAGAACTCTTGATCATAATTCCAGCTCGCCAGTAACACGCTTTCTCTTATAAAGCTATTTCCCCGCTTCAGTTTCCATCTAGATCTTCAGTCTATATAGAATAATTCTACATTAGCTCACTCGCCCTCCTTAACCATCCTGTCTGAATTTTATAGTTCTGTGCATGGTTATACGGCGCTTTACACCATCTGCTGTTTAGGAGGTTTACCGAGTAATTTAGGTAGTATAATAATAACACATTGGCTGGCAGCTGATTTGCCGCGGTTCTCACGTGAGAAGGCCTCGATTAGCCCTATACTCCAAATGCCTCCTTATCCCCACGCCCATTCTCTCCTCCCAACAGTCGGATACGAACTGCTTGATGACATCCCGTGCCCCATTCTTCCCAATACCTCCAATAAGCACACTAACCCTCTCCTTTGTGTCGCCCACTAACCACATGTCCCTCATTGTCCCATCCCACTTGCCTGTCATAATCTCGGTGAATCTTATTCTGTTAGGCTGGTATTTTGGACATTTTAATAGAAAGTGTTTTCCAGGGTCTCCACTACACCTAAATTACATATTTGGTACCCCTTTCTCAATTTCCCCCAAGCTCCAGCGACCGATACCTCAGCTTGAACAAACCCCCCCCCCCACCCAAAGGTGCCATCAAGGTACCCTTCAAAGCCTGTCTTCTCTTTATCACACAGGCAACCCAAAGACCTCTTTGCTTTGACCCCCTCTCGCCAATTCAGGTTACAATCCGACATGGCTCTTTCTCTGGTGATTTTTTTACCCTGATTTGTGCCCACTTCTAAGTCCGAGATCCCCATTGAATAGTTATCTATTAACTCCTTCAACTGGTCTATCCGCCCTGTCTTTATGTTTGAATTCCAAATATTCTGAAACATTAATTTACTCCATCGGCTGTCGGGGACATTTACCAAATAGTTAAGACGGCAGAGTTTCATTAAGTCTATCCTGTCCTTAATCCTCATCCATCCAAGCTCACAACTTATTGCTTCCAGTGCTGCAGCATTACTCAGCCCAGTTATCCATCGGCCTGCGTCGCTCTGCAGGGTTTCCAAGCTCTCTAAAGCCATTTGGTTGAGAGGTATAACTTCCGTACCATATGTTATACTTGGTACACCCACCATTTCCCAGATTGTTTTCCCCACGAAAACCTTATTGAAGCTGTCTCACCCTATCAGTTTCATTTGATTAAGGATTCGCCTCCGGTTCACAGTTAGTTTATCCGTGTGGTTTCGGTAGAGGCCCCTGTCCGTAATGTTTATATCTACCCCTAAATACTCGTAGTCACACGTCTCCCCTATGAGAAGTTTGCTGCTACTTCCCGGAATACAGAACTCCCCCATTCTCCACTTTCGAGTAGGTTCCACTTTACGGCCCACTGGTATAACTTTGCTTTTGCTTTCATTTAATTCAAGTCTCCATTTGTTCCCGTATCTCCCAACAATTGCCAACATTTTCTCTAGCCCCACTTCGCTTTCTGACACAGGTATCATGTCATCTGTGAAAAATAGCCCTGGAACCTTCAGGCCCCAATTGCTTTCCCCTCGTCGTTATGCGGGAGCTCATCTCCGAAATTTTTGATGTACAATGCAAAAATAATTCCTTTCCCGAAGCCATTCTGGATCTCTTCCAGAAACCTTTTCCCTTCTAATCACCCATACGGGACTTTGTAGGAAACCTTTCTAATGTTGCTACTGACAGAATTTCCCCGATAATTGTCCAATACATCACCCCCCCCCCCCCCTTTTGTGTATAAGTGTAACCTTGCTTTCTTTCCATTTTTTTTGGAACCTCTTGTTTTCTAGCTACATTGAATAGGGTTGTTAAGCTTTTTCAGAGTTCTTCTCCACCATTTTTGAGGGACTCGTTGGGAATTTTGTCCATTCCTGCCGCTTTTCGGTTCCTTAATTTTGAGACCACTTTTTCGTACCTCCTCGGTTTTTATTTCGCTGCACACGAAGATCGATAAATTTCCCCGGACCTCAAAGTGGCACTCCGATGCGTTCCCCATAAGCGATATGTCAATAGACTCAATGTAATGTATTATACTTGATACATGTCAACTTATGACAAATAACAGACATGAGACAGGAATTCACTTCCGGTGCTAGAATCGTGGGGAAACCCATATATATAAACTGGCGATATATCTTCTATGTATACTCAGTAGTCAGTTGTAGAATAGCATTCAATAAAGAATGGTGTAAGAATCCAATGTGTTTAAATACAGTTGATTTAATTCAGTGACGGCAAGTGACAACATCATAATTGGCGACGGGATTAACGAATTTTCCTCAGAATACAATGGCTAGTGTGTTATTACACGACATTGTTTCCATTCCAACATTTGACTGTTTAAATACGTCGGGAATTGCATCCAGATGGAAACGTTGGATTCGCTCGTTCGAGTTGTATGCTGCTGGGCGTGGAGTTACGAAGCCTGAGCAGAAACGCGCCTTGTTGTTACACACGACGGGCGTGCATGTGCAAGACAGTTTTTCACGCTAACGGAGGAGGACGGTGGTGATTGCTACTCAAAAGTTGTAAAGACCTTGGAAAAACATTTTTCTCCTCAAAGTAACGTTCCGTATGAAAGACATTTATTTCGGAATTTGTGTCAAAACAGCACCGAAACTGTTGAACAATTCGTAACACGGCTACGTCAAAAGGCAGAAGCAGGTGAATTTGGTTCCGTATACAACACGAACGAACAGATACGAGATCAAATTATTGATAAATGTAAATCGTCAAGGCTTCGTCGAAAGTTGTTGGGAAAAGGCAGAAGTTTAACACTCTCTACTGCTTTGGAAATAGCTAGAGTATTCGAAGCGGTAGACGAACAAGCCAGAGAAATGGAGGGAGAGACTTCTGAAACTTCACACATGAGTTCGAGCGTAACTGAACAAGTCAACCGTGTGCAATCGCGCAAAAGTGCAACTCAAAATCAAACTCAAAAGAGAACTCAGAAGAAGGGATTGGCACTATTTAAAAGACGAGTCGTGTCCAGCAAAGGGTTTGAAGTGCAAAAAGTGCGGACTTGTTGGCCATTTTGCCAGGGTATGCAAAACGAAGGAACATTCGAACAGACTATCAAGCACGGACAGAAATAAAGCGGCCTACAAATCTAAAGTTAATGCAATAGACTGGAACAATGAATATGTTTTTTTCTGTGGAGACTGTAAGCGAAAATTCTGCTGAAACTGATTTAGTGGTTGGAGGAATTAAATTACGAAATGTTCTCATAGACTCTGACGCAACGTGTAACGTTATTGATAAGGACACTTGGTTGAAATTAAAACAGCAAACTATTAGATGTCAGACAGAAAAATCTACACTTGAACTGTATGCATATGGCCAAGAAAAAAACATTAAAAGACTTGTAAATTCCAAGCACAGTTAGACATGAACAATCATAAATCTTATGAAGAATTTGTCGTAATAGACGGTAAAGGTCGTTCACTCATCGGTCGTAAAACAGCTGAAAGAATGGGTGTTCTGAAAGTAGGAGCTCAAGTTAACCACTTGGCTATCAAAGACATTATCTGTAACTATTCAGATTTGTTTAATGGTTTGGGGAAATTAAAAGACTATCAGTGTAAATTGCACATTAATGATTCCGTACCAGGAGTTATTCAAAAAGCAAGAAGAATTCCCCACCATTTGCGTGAAAAAGTAGACATCAAAATCCAGGAACGTCTAGAAAAGGACATCATCGAAAAAGTTGACAGTCCGGCTAAATGGGTTAGTCCGTTAGTGATAGTGCCAAAAGCATCAGGTGACGTTCGTATTTGTGTCGATATGAGACAAGCAAATCAGGAGGTTGTTCGGGAGAGATTTAAAATTCCAACTGTTGATGAAGTACTCAATGATATGAATCAAAGTACCGTGTTTAGTAAACTTGATCTTAAAATGGGTTTTCACCAGACTGAACTCACCGAAGACTCGCGTGAAATAACTACATTTGCTTGCCACAATGGATTATATCGCTATAAACGGTTAATGTTCGGCATTTCTTCGGCTCCTGAGAAATATCAGCATGTCGTTCAACAGACGTTATCAGACTGTCCAGGCGCGCACAACATCTCTGATGATGTGATAGTACACGGTCGTAATGCTCAAGAGCACAACGAAAGATTAGTTAAAGTTCTTGAGAGATTAAGGGAAAAGAACTTCACACTTAACCGAGAGAAATGTGTGTTTGGCATGCAACAACTCGAATTTCAAAACATCAAAACCGTTGGACCGACCGTCGCAAAAGTGAAAGCGGTGCTTTGTTCCAACCCTAAATGTAATACGACACTAAATGTAATAAATTTATTACAGATGGGGTTGGAGTGCAACTTGCATTTCAACGCTAAATGTAATAAATTTATTACAAATGGGGTTAGAATGCATCTTACATCTCAACGCTAAATGTAATAAATTTATTACAAATAGGGTTAAAATGCATCTTGCATCTCAACGCTAAATGTAATAAATTTATTACAAATAGGGTTAGAATGCATTTTGCATTTCAACGCTAAATGTAATAAATGTATTACAAATAGGGCTAGAATGCATCTTGCATCTCAGCGCTAAATTTAATAAACTGGTAACTCACATCGATGTCGGCTGATGAGGACTTTGTATTCAATATAGCTCATGTACAGAGCTCGTACTATTTTCGCCACGGCTAAAAAGGACTGCGAAAACAATGTTTAGAACATTGCTGTCTTTGAAGCATTTTATACTTCCACGACAATTGTAATAAACTTTTACTAGTGCTCTGCCAGTTTCCGCGACCGAGCAGGAAAAGATTACCGAAACTGGTGAACATATGCCCCTTAGTGTTTTTAAAATATATGTGTTTAAAGCGCATTAACGCTTACCAAAACAAGCAAACGCATATCTTAAGCGAAGTACAAAATGATTCGCGCAAAAACCCGGAGCAAATCGCAGTGGACCGGCCAATAACAGACGTAAAGGAGCTCTGTCCCCTCCACTCTCCCAAATGTTCAGGGAACATCAAAATTCAGAAAAAATCCTAGCGAAATTCGTGCAACAGTTTACTAATATATCAAAGCAAACCCCGTGCAGATTCGGCGGTTAAATTTAACAAACCACAATCAACACAACATCCCAACAGTGCTAAGGCCATATAACAAGAGACCCTTCCGGCCTCTTCCCAGAGGTTTCGGCCCCAATCAAGACATTTGAGAGGATTTAGATCAATCCCTACTAGTAGTAATGCGGCCGACCACTACCACACGCGTCGCAGTCTCGCACTTTTGTTCTCCACAAACCCTCACAGACTGAGGGGGATGGGGCTAGGGAAGAAGGTTGCTGACCCTGTCAGGATTGTTACTCATGCTGGGTTAGTGTCAGCGTCATGACGCCCTGTGGTGGGTGACAAGTTCGAAGATGGTTAGGTTGTCGGGTTAGGTTGCTATTTATGGTGGACAGACTGGGCAGTTAAGCCACTCATTCTTCCTCCAGCCTGTGCAGTACAGCTGTTTTTCAACCCTCTACAGAGTGTCTCTGTTCTGAATGTTTTATCGGCTGGGACACTGACACCCCCCCCCCCCCCCCCCGTCACTTGTATGCTGTGTCGAGCTTAGAACTTTGTGTTATAATGCGACTTGTTGCGTCTCCGGGCCAGGGGCAGCGGCAAGGGGTAAGGGATAGAATAAGACAAATACTGAATGCGTGGTTGTTAATTGCATTCGCCATCTTGCGCTCGCACATGGAAATCGTTCAGTCTGACACTTGTCATCCACGTTTCGCCCGAAGATAGGTAACTGGCGTGCGAGAGGGGCAAACCCTATAAATGATGGTTAATCATCCTCGAGTTTTGTCAGGAGCATGAAGACCTGGGTCAGGTGGCTGTTTCCGGGCTTGGTGGGGCCATTGGAGTGGTTATTGGTTGTTATGTTGAGTGGACAGACTGCCTAGGTGAAGGCGCAACGGGGTGGTTACAGCTTTTTATCGGTTCTGTGTTCTGGGAACTTTGGTTCTTCTTCCCAGCGCCTATGTTTATCTAAGTCAACTTAAATTACTAAGCTTGTTTGTTCCCTTAATTGTAATACGACACTAAATGTAATAAATTTATTACATATGGGGTTGGAATGCATCTTACATCTCAACGCTAAATATAATAAATTTATTACAAATAGGGTTAGATTGCATTATACATCTCAACGCTAAATGTACTAAATTTATTACAAATAGGGTTTGAGTGCATTTTGCATCACAATGCTAAATTTAATAAACTGGTAACTCACACCGATGTCGGCTGATAAGGACTTTGTATTCAATATAGCTCATGCACAGAGCTCGTACTGTTTTCACGACGGGCTGAAAAGACTGCGAAAACTGTGTTTAGAATATTGCTGTGTTTGAAGCATTTTATACTTCCACGACAATTGTAATAAACTTTTGCTTGTGCTCTGCCAGGTTCCGCGACCGAGCAGGAAAAGATTACCGAAACTGGTGAACATATGCCCCTTTGTGTTTTTAAAATATATGTGTTTAAAGCACATTAACGCTTACCAAAACAAGCAAACGCATATCTTAAGCGAAGTACAATATGATTCGCGCAAAAATTCGGAGCAAATCGCAGTGGACCGGCCAATAACAGACGTAAAGGAGTCCCTTCCCCTCCACTCTCCCAAATGTTTGGGGAACATCAAAATTAAGAAAAAATCCTAGCGAAATTCGTGCAACAGTTTACTAATATATATACTAGTGTACCAATGCAAACCCCGTACAGATTCGGCGGTTAAATTCAACAAACCACAATAGCCCAACAGTGCTAAGGCTATAGAACAAGAGACCCTTCCGGCCTCTTCCCAGAGGTTTCGGCCCCAATCAAGACATCTGAGAGGATTTAGATCAATCCCTACTTGTGGTAATGCGGCCGACCACAAACACACGCGTCGCAGTCTCGCACTTTTGTTCTCCACAAACCCTCACAGACTGAGGGGGATGGGGCTAGGGAAGAAAGTTGCTGACTCTGTCAGGATTGTTACTCATGCTGTGCTAGCCTCATAGTCATGAAGCCCTGTGTTGGGTGACAAGTTCGAGGATGGTTAGGTTGTCGGGTTAGGTTGCTATTTTTGGTGGACAGACTGGGCAGTTAAGCCACTCATTCTTCCTCCAGCCTGTATAGTGCAGCTGTTTTTCAATCCTCTACAGAGTCTCTCTGTTCTGAAAGTTTAATTGGCTAGGACATTGACCCCCCCCCCCCCCCCCCTTTGCGTCACTTGTATGTTGTCTCGATCTTAGAACTTTATGTTATAATGCGATTTGTTGCGTCTCCGGGCCATGGGCAGAGGCAAGGGGTAAGGGATAGAATAAGACAATATTGAATGCGCGTTTGTTAGTTGCATTCACCATCGCACATGGAAATCGGTCAGTGGGACACTTGTCATCCACGTTTCGCCCGTAGATAGGTAACAGGCGTTCGAGAGGGGCTGGCCCTATCAATGATGGTTAATCATCCTTGGGTTGTGTCAGGGCATGAAGATCTGGGTCAGGCGGCAGTTTTCGGGCTTGCTGGGCCATTGGAGTGGTTGTTATGTTGAGTGGACAGATTGGCTAGGTGAAGGCGCAACGGGTAAACTTCTGTGTTCCCTTAAATGTAATACGACACTAAATGTAATAAATTTATTACTGATGGGGTTGGAATGCATCTTACATCTCAACGCTAAATGTAATAAATTTATTACAATTAGGGTTAGAATGCATCTTACATCTCAACGCTAAATGTAATAAATTTATTACAAATAGGGTTAGAATGCAACTTACATCTCAACGCTAAATGTAATAAATTTATTACAGATGGGGTTGGAATGCATCTTACATCGCAACACTAAATGTAATAAATTTATTACAAATAGGGTTAGAATGCATCTTACATCTCAACGCTAAATGTAATAAATTTATTACAAATAGGGTTAGAATGCATCTTACATCTCAACGCTAAATGTAATAAATTTATTACAAATGGGGTTAGAATGCATATTGCATCTCAAAGCTAAATTTAATAAACTGGTAGCTCAATCCGAGGCTGATGATTACTTTGTATTGAATATAGCTTATGAACAGAGCTCGTACTATTTTCGCGACCGTTTAAACAAAATTTGCGAAAAGTGTTCATACAATTGCCGTGTTTGAAGCATTTTATATTTCCAGGACAATTGTAATAAACGTTTTACAGCCTTGATTTGAATACATCTTTCATTTCAACACTAAATGAAATAAGCCTATTATTCACACCTGTGGGGTGGGGGGTGGGGGTGGTGGCGGGGGGGGGAGGTGGCGTTGCGGTAACCGGTTCTCGTCAGATCACCGAAGTCAAGCAACGTCGAGCCCGGTTAGTCCTTGGATGGGTGACCGTCTGAGCGATCGATTCGGACTACCGCGTTGTGTCCTTGAGCAAGGCACTTAACCCCGATTGTCCACATGAGGGCAAGATAACGCCGTGTATTAAGGCGTACTGCACGTCGATGGTGCGCATGTCTTCAACCAATCTAACCCTGCCTGTGCTGCAGCACGGAGTCACGATGTTGGGGAGCTGGCAGCTGCTCGTCGTTGCTCAGTGGTTCTCTCAGGGTACTCCGGCTTCCTCCACCCGTAAAACGGCCATGGTCATGATTAGCCATTGTACATAAATATAGGACCTTAAAAACACCAATAAATAATAAACACATCGGTGGTAACCGTTTAGGACTTGGTATTCGGGTCTGTTTACTGGTTTGTTTGTGCTCGGCAATGTCCGCGACCAGGTGGGAATAGATTACGGAAACTGGTGAACATATTCCCCCTAGTGTTTTGAAAATATGTGTGTTTAAAGCGTATTAACGTTTACAACAACAAGCAAAAGTATATCGTAAGCGCAGTTAAGCCACTCATTCTTCCTCCCAGCTTGTATGTTGCAGCCGTTTTGCCATCATTTACAGAGTGCCTCTGTTCTGAATGTTTCGTTGGCTGGGACATCCCCCCCCCCCCCCCCCCCACACACAAAAAACAAATGTTGAAGGCGTGGTTGTTAGTTGTATTCGCCATCTTATGCGCGCATGTGGAAATCTGTCAGTAGGACACCAGTCATCCACATTCGTTCGTAGAAAGGTAGCTGGCATTCGAGAGGGAGGTGACCTTATCAATAATGGTTAGTCATCCTGGGGTTGTGTCAGGAGAATCAAGACCTGGGTCAGGTGGCAGTTTCAACGTTAAGAAAACTTTGTTCAGAGTTGCCGTCTATAGTCTAGCTCCTGTTAGGTTAGGCTACAGTCGACACACCAGAGAACACATTCCAAAATGGTGTGTTCTCTTAAATGTAATACGACACTAAATGTAATAATTTTATTACAGATGGGGTTGGAATGCATCTTGCATCTCAACGCTAAATGTAATAAATTTATTACAAATAGGGTTAGAATGCACCTTGCATCTCAACGCTAAATGTAATAAATTTATTACAAATAGGGTTAGAATCTTTTCCTGCTCGGTCGCGGAAACTGGCAGAGCACAAGTAAAAGTTTATTACAATTGTCGTGGAATTATAAAATGCTTCAAAGACAGCAATTTTCTAAACATTGTTTTCGCAGTCCTTTTTAGTCGTCGCGAAAATAGTACGAGCTCTGTACATGAGCTATATTGAATACAAAGTCCTCATCAGCCGACATCGATGTGAGTTACCAGTTTATTAAATTTAGCGATGAGATGCAAGATGCATTCTAGCCCTATTTGTAATACATTTATTACATTTAGCGTTGAAATGCAAAATGCATTCTAACCCTATTTGTAATAAATTTATTACATTTAGCGTTGAGATGCAAGATGCATTCTAACCCCATTTGTAATAAATTTATTACATTTAGCGTTGAAATGCAAGTTGCACTCCAACCCCATCTGTAATAAATTTATTACATTTAGTGTCGTATTACATTTAGGGTTGGAGGTGTTTGTGTTTACAGTGGCGACAAAATGTGTCATGCTTACAGTTTGGCATATAGGCAGTGATGTGTGTTTAGAGCAATAAGATGAAAATAGAATGAAAATGTCCACGTCTAATGGTAAATCATTTGGTGTGGATGTTGTTTTTCCTACAATTACTCAATATCATGTTTTAACTGAAATAAAACATCTCGCTCTCAACCAGACGTTTGAAGTATTATTCGTTTAAACGGGATTAATTTTTACTTCGACATACATAAGGCTTGAGCCATGTCAGAGCGGTTACCTGTCACACACCTATTAATGTAAAACACGGGATTTCCATTGTATGCCTGTACGATAAAAATAAAGTTTTATCGCACATGCGGCGATATAAAACACGTTCGATTTCGTTTCCACCGTGAACAGAGAAGGAATCCGTCTAAATAAATCACGTCATCGTTGGTCGAATGCACCGGAGTCGAGATCACTTGGAAATTCCAAGTTCCTCATTTAGATTTGTTTACCAGGGATATTTAAACAATCAGATTCGAATCAAAACTCTACAAAATAAAAATAACATTCTGACTGTTTATTCCTTGACAAATACTTTCCACAACTGGTCATATAATGTTGGACTGTGCTGAACTTATTAGCTATTTAAAACATTTTTGTTGTGTTATTCCCTGCAGATTAGTCAATATTTGAAGTTCGATTAACGTGACTGTGACACTGATCGGCGTCAATTGGTTTCCACCAATTGCATGCCGTAAAAATAAAAAAAAACAAATCAGGGTTGGTACTCCACCCCCTGACAGTGATGTCTCGTAACAACGAAGGAAACGCAGCAATTATCCGGTTGCAAAATGCTTTTAGTTCAATTTCGTGTAGACTGGTTGTTACATGGGAGGTGTGTGATAAATACAGAACCATACATATGTTTGAATGGGTTAAGATTTATCGCACGAGATTGCTTTGGCCGAAGGATATCATGAGAGCCGAAGGCAATCTCGTGCGATGATTCTTAACCCATTCAAACATATGTGCGGTTCTGTATATTTCCATCACACACATCATCAAATCATTCACACCTTGGACCCCAAGGTGTCAGACAGATCAAAGCTCCCACTCGACATGCAAGATACACTGGTCAGATTGAAGGCGACCATTGCTACCACGTGAAGTATCTAGGTGCGGAAGGGCAAAATTCATATGGCAGTGGATTTTGATAGAACACCACTCCAAGGTGTAGCACCTTTCGTGGGGAGGGGGGATTTCTCCCACTCTGGTCATCCTCCATGCGACACGGACAAGCAAGTTATGATTTATCTAACCGCCGGAACCGTACAGAGGAACAACAGTAGAAGAAGAGGAATAGAAAGAAGAGACCTTCTGCTAGACGACGCGATGCTCACCGACTGACAGAGTTCATGGGTAAGAAAAAGAGGGAAAGGGAGAAATGGAGGCAAGAGAGGGCTTTGAAAGCTCAACACCTAGTACCCCTGACCCGTCCACGACCTGCTCGGGACCCACCACTCAGGTCGAGGGTCCGGAGGACACTGATTCATCAGGAAACAATCCAATATCTAGCCTATCACAATCTTCACCGGAAGAGGAGATGGAGGGAGGGTTGCCTTTGGTACAGGAGGTTGAGTCGACACTGGCCCTTCCACCCCTCCTGTTCTTACTTCTCCAGCTTTTTCCGACCGGAACCCCAACCAAGAGGTGGTCATCGCGGAGTCCGTGGAAGCCATCCTGGGAGAGAAGGTCAGAGATGACGGCCACCTGGAACACTCGCTAGGCGCGATGAGAACCAAGCTCAAATGTGATTTTAAAGACAGCGACATCAAAAACATTCTACCGCGAGTCAGCAATATCTATCTCACAGACACACCACCTGAAGAGAACACCTCAACCACGGCAGCCGCGAGGTCTAGATCCTTCCAACGAAGTAAGTCCTAAGGCACTCCACCTACCACACATACAAAGACAGTATTACCATCGAAGCCTCCTTCTCCAAAAAAGAGCAAGAAAAAGCACAGACGCCGAGCGCTAACTTATCTCTTCTCCTTTCCTTCTTTGACAAGCCCGGACATGATGCAGTAAAATTCTATAATATACAGTTAAAGAGGGTCGAAATGGACTTGCCGCACAGTGTCCCTGTGCGCCTTCGGCTCGCGAAACCAATGAATGGTCAGTTACTTCCATCATCATTTATCTCTTGGTTCTCCGAGCGATCACACACATCTACGAGAGCTCTTTATTAGCGCATAATTATGGATTACCTGCCACCACAGATTAGAGACTGGACTGTCCATGCTGGTGGCGACTGTGTGCAGCTTTCCATTAGGTATAAAATAGAACCTTCCAAGGGTAGTGGTAGCACACCGGTCCACACCCAAGGGAGGGTCAAAAATCCATGTCTGGAAAACCAGAAAAGGGCCAACAACAACAGCAACAGAAAAAGAAGAAGGGGAACCACCATCAGCCAGACACCGGGATGCCAGGCGAATGGAAGACTGGCTGGAAAGGAGACGAGCTGAGAAAATGAAACTGGAGAAAAAGAGTGAGACACCCGCGAATCCATCTCTACCACCTAATCCACCCACGCCAAGCCGCACCTTCTCACCAAGGAGGGTTAGCTGGAGGAGGAGGAGGGAGAGATGGAAATCAATAAATCTGATCACGGGTCTCCCATCAGCTCTAACAACTCAAGGATGGATCAAGACTCCATGTCTGGAAAACCTGAACAGGCCAACAACAACAGCAACAGAAAAAGAAGAAGAATAAGCCACCATCAGACAGACGCCGGGATGCCAGGCGAATGGAAGCCTGGCTGGAAAGGAGACGAGCTGAGAAAGAGAAACTGGAGAAAAAGAGGGAGACATCCATCAATCCATTTCCACCACCTACTCCACCCACGCCAATCCGCACTTTCTCACCTAGCAGGATAAGCTGGAAAAGGGGGAGAATGGAGAGATGGAAATCAATAAATCTTATCACGGGTCTCCCATCAGCTCTAACCACTCAAGACTCAACGCCTGTTCTAACCAATCCACTGTCTCGGATTCCGAGAACGTTCAGGCGGACGACAACACGGTATTGGGTAACTTTATAGAAGAACTGGATCAGAACACCATCGAACTCTTCGGGACTCTCAAACATGATTTTACTGGCACCATCAACGACCATAACAAATTCGTCAACAACAATTACAGCAAGAAGAACCAAGACATAATAGAACCTACGATCTAAAACATCTTGAGGCACAGAAGATCCGTGACCAAAACTTCCACCGCCACATGAGCAAAACACCTACTCCTGCACCTAAAAAGCCAAGAAAAAACAGAGACTCAAGTAACCTGGATTCGGCCCCTTTGCTCCTTTGCCTCGGGCAGACGTGAAGCGGGATAAAAATTATACAGTTACAGAGGGCCGGAAGGTGCTTGCCCCACAGTGCCCTGCGCACCTTCGGTGCTCAAAAATTACTTGATTTGATTTGATTTTAGTGGTTCCTTGGGCCTAGAGAAACTGACTGGAAGACACTATCTGAAGGAGAATAACTTCCTCCACCTGAACGCACAATTTCAAGGAGATTAGTTTTGGATATAACTTATTAAGTTGAAAGACTTTTGTCCAGAAAGAAGGGGAAAAACATGAGTTACTTCCTAATTCAAATTCTTATTATTTTGTATTTCAGCAGACATTTTTCTCTATTTTCTTCCCTCATAATATTATATATTAGAATATAATATTATGTAGGAACAATATAGAGAAAACCATCTAATATGAAGACAAAAAAGAGTAAACAGGGAACTACTGTAGTGGGCGGTTTGAGTCTCTGACGCTGCGGGGACAATACTATGTCAAATGTGATCGCGTGTGCTTTCATGCGAGAAACATCACGGGGGAATTTCTTACTCTTACTACAAGAGTACTTATATTTCAGTATGTAGTGGATATCTTCCTGTGCGAGTCCTTTACCACAGAACATGCACTGTAGCTTGCGACGACGACCTACGATGGCTGGCTACATGCCTGTGGATGGAGGTCAGAACATGCATTGCATGCGACGCCGTCTCCATCCAGCGTTTGTTGAAACGAGAAAGCTGCATCGTGGACTACGACGTCTTTATCAACAGTCATACTAATAATGCTATCGCATTAAACTGATTTGAGTCGAGAGAATAAATTAAGAATTCCATTATACTAGAGAGAAAAAAAATTATCTCGTGCACCTAATTACCTAAAATAATCAACAATCGCTCACGTAGCTCACGTAAATTTCGTTAAATTGTTACTTTTCACTCAGTTGGGGGCATGTAGAAACCAGTTTTGAAAAAAAACAGCTTTTGAAAAAATAAAAAAAAATTTAACTGGTTATTTTTTTTTCAAAACTGGTTGTTTTTCAAAACTGGAAATTTGTTTTATCAAAAGTGGTTATTTTTTTCAAAACTGGAAAAAAATGAATGGAAAATAGTTCTTTTTTAGTTTCAAACTTTTTACCAATCTTCAGCCTTCAAAACCGGATGTCGCCAGTTTTGAAAAAAAACAGCTTTTGAAAAAATAAAAAAAAATCAAAAAAATCGCCAGTTTTGAAAAAAAAATCACCGTTTTTAAAAAAAAACAGCTTTTGAAAATAAATTTACCACTTTTGAAAAACAAATTCTAACCACATTTGAAAAAAAAATTACCACTTTTGAAATAAATTGTCGTTTTTTCAAAACTGGAACTTTTTTTCAAAACTGGTTATTTTTTCAAAACTGAAATTTTTTTTTATCAAAAGTGGTTATTTTTTTCAAAACTGGAGAAAATGAATGGAAAATAGTTCTTTTTTAGTTTCAAACTATTTACCAATCTTCAGCCTTCAAAACCGGATGCCGCCTGGTGCCGACTTGAATCTGTCTGACATGTGCAGGATGCTGGATGTCGACTGTACAGTTGACAGAAGATATCTGCATTGTATTGTACGACATCGAAGAATCGCCACCTCTTCTAATACTAACTCGTTAAAACAAGAGCAACGCGAAGCGTGGCATATGCCCCCTCACAAAATCCGAAGTGTATCAAACGTCAAATTTAAAGAAGTAGCTGTAACCTAAAAAGAACTAGAGGGGGCCGCCAAGGTGGCTAATTCTCCCGAATTAATTCCTTGATACTGTAATGCCTCGATACTGTAATGCTGTGATACTATAACTAATAATACGGTCTAGCAGAATTTTAAGCCTCTTACTTGCCAAAAAATCAGTAATTTGACCTTCGTGTCAAAGGTCAGTGTTATATGTGGGTCATGATGATACGCGACACATAATCTCATGGTGATACACCCAGCTGCCAAATACCATAAGCCTAGGTCAAAAGATAAAACAGTTCTGAGCCGGACACGAATTCCGTCCTCAGACGGACGGACAGAAGGAATTGGGTTTATGTGTTTAAATTTATGTGTTTATTCTAAAAAACATGTCCAAATAGTCAAAAAAGTGATTTTTATGAAATTTTTCGGGTGGTAGCTAACCCTAACTTAGAAGAGGTGGCGGTTCTTCGATGTCGTACAAAACAATGCAGATATCTTCTGTCAACTGTATAGTCGACACCCAGCATCCTGCACGGGTTACAAAGATTTAAGTCGGCACCAGGCGACATCCGGTTTTGAAGGGGCTGAAGATTGGTAAAAAGTTTGAAACTAAAAAAGAACTATTTTCCATTAATTTTCTCCAGTTTTGAAAAAATAACCAGTTTTGATAAAAAAAATTTCCAGTTTTGAAAAAATAACCAGTTTGAAAAAAAGTTCCAGTTTTGAAAAAACGACAATTTATTTCAAAAGTGGTAATTTTTTTTTCAAATGTGGTTAGAATTTGTTTTTCAAAAGTGGTAAATTTATTTTCAAAAGCTGTTTTTTTTTTTAAAACGGTGATTTTTTTTTCAAAACTGGCGATTTTTTAAATTTTTTTAAAATTTTTTCAAAAGCTGTTTTTTTCAAAACTGGGTTCTACATGGCATGTTTACTACATGTTTACTGCGTTACAAATGTGCACAGTGGTGCCCACTGAAATGGATACCTGTTAACTGAATATTCCTGCTAAGTGAACTGTTAAGTAAATATGACTTCCCAACACCAAACTATTCACCATACTTTCATTACAAATTTGACTGCTAATTGCTGATAGGTAATTGAGTAAACTCCTGTTAATTGAATAAAAATATCTTGTAATCTGTCGAAGTATTACTCTGACACAAACTGAATTCCCACAATTATAGACATTTTTGGCCTCAATCCATCCAATATAGGCATTTAATCTATTATATCTTTGACAAAGCAGGAGCTCTGTTAAACAATATATAATAGAACCAGATGGTTTTGAAATAATAAAGCGAAATTCAAGAAGCTTCCCAATGAAGCACAGCCAAAGCCATTTGCGTCCAATGCCATTTAGACAGCCAAGCCTGATGCATATTGTGATCGAATTTTCCAAAATTTTGAAACAGAAATGTTAAAAATGAGGTTGTATAGAGAAGGTAAACACAAAAAACGTTGGATTAGTAAATGCGACGTTGTTTACGTCATATCACCGGTATGTAACGTCTGATTTACAAAATGTTTTCAACTTTGTATTAGGGACCGCGAGAAACAAAGGGTCCTAGGATTTCTCCTCTGTGCGTGAAAATTGAATATTGACGTTTTCCGCCCTAGATAGGCACTTATGTCATAGCTTCACCACTTTGTGGGCAATGTATATACAATCTGGTAAAGTTTGCTATCACTTCTTCTTCTAGCTGTCTGTTATATAGTGTTTGGTTTTGTAGTTTTGGGGCTGACAGGAAATGGGAGATGTGTACCCCTGACGTTGTTTACGTCATTTGTCTGGTGTCAGATTTCTTTTTTTCAATTTTTGGAACTTTGTATCTGGGACCATGAATACTAAAAGGTCACATGGTCAAATCTTCCGAACGAATTTAATTTTTATGTTCTTTGCACCTCCGTCACATTTGACGTCATGGCGTTCAGTTTTCTGCGTCAATGACCATACAAATGCACTTCAACATCTTTCCAGGTATCCCCTGCGCTGTGTATTTACATTGTATAGAGGTAATCATTTGCAGTTTTTTTACTTACGGTTGTCACAAAAAACTGGAGAAGTTTAAAAATATAAAGTGACGTAAAAACTATGTCTATGCTTTAATTTTTTAGCTCTTTTACACAGTATAATTTTATATAAATCGGAGTAATTTTGATTTTTTGAACGTTGATATCCTGACGTCACCCGAACGGCAGCCCCAGACGAATTCTTTGTCGACTGACAACTGGTGGCAGTTTTGATATTGTTTTTATTGGCGAATATATTTCCAAAGTTTCTGGAGTGAGCATTCAAGAATCTGGTAGATACTAAACGTTAATGAAAACAACGTCAAAGTGACATTGTTTTTGGATAATGTGTTAACTTTGAAATTGTAACAAATGCATTTAATAGATCCATCATGGAAGTGAAGGCCTGTGCAGTTCCATAGCTCTGTTATTTAATTAAACTGAGCTGTGCGCTGCTGAAAATCAGTGTTTTTGCACTGTACAACATAGTAAAATTTAAAAAAAAAATCGAACGCATTTGATTGTTTTAGTCTATGGCCGCCTATGACGTCACCTCAGAACTCAGCCATACGGGTTGGAATTTTCCAGGACTGCACCACATTTTGGATATGATTTTTGTTGCCGATATTATTTCCAAAGTTTGAATGGCGGGGCCTGATACAGGAGTGGATATTAAAATATTAAGAACAAAAATATTGAACCGAAAATTGTTTTAGATTGAGGACTAAGATAAACAAGAGGCCCCACGTGGCCTTAATCGCTCACCTGACAAAGTGACTCTAAGAAGTATTTTAGGTCACCTTCACCATGTCATGCCTCATCAACATTAACTGGTTGAGTGATAGATTTTGTTTGAAGTTCAACATTTGTTACCTAAAATTAGTTTTATTTAAAATCGTTGGTGTGTGGCCAATCTCCAATGATTTTTAATAAAGCAAATTTATCTCTGCAGACAAACTGGTTTAGCATGAAGCACAAACAAGGAATGTGAAGAGATAGCCTTGGACATCTCTCCCCAACTGTGGATATCTTCCATGTGCTACATGTATATATTTGCATGCAAGAAAACAAAAATTTTCACAAATTTTCCAAAATATTAGTTTTTTTTATCATCATTGGAACAAGCTCAAACAGCTTATTCCAATAGGGGTATGGGAAGATCAGGTATATTTTTGAGACAGAAATGTGAATATATAAATAATGGTGTTTTTTTGTGAATGATGCTGGAGAATTTTGCGTAAAGATATGGTAAATGGTTTGTTCTAGATACAGAATGATGCAAAAGTATTTAAATTTGATTAGGCAAGTTGTTCCTATAATGCATTTAAAAATTAAAGTAACTGTTTTTTTGCTGACAAACTTTTAGATGTGTGTGTCTGTGTTTGTGTGTGTGTGTGTGTTTGTGTGTGTGTGGGGGGGGGGGGGGGGGGGGGGTAAGAGTGTTCTTGCAAACAAAATTCCTGAATAAATGGAAAATTTTATTTTTTGTGTGAAAGACATAGTGCGTGAATGTTGATTGGAACAAGCTTAGAGAGCTCATTTTAATGTGAAGTCATAAAGCTGTGTTTTACGTACGAAATTCTGGAATAACTAAAAAAATTGCTTTTTTGACTCAAAAAGCATGGTATGCGACCTCTCATTGGAATGAGCGCAAAAAGCTCATTCCAATGGGGTATTTACAAGCGATAAGTACATGTATGTTTAAGAGACAAAAATTAAAATTTGAATAGCGATTTTTGCGAAGAATGCTGACAAGTTTTGGCAGTTATGCTGGTAAAAAGGTAAGATATGCAAAGTGGTTGTTTTTTAGAGGCGACATTTAATTAAGGGGAATTAACCCTTGATTACTGAGGTAACTTCTAAAAGTACTGAAATTTCATGAAGCAATGTGAATAACAGACAACAGTTGCCTAAAAATTTCATGAATAACTAAAATTTTTATTCCTTTGTCTCGAAAACATGGCATATGACCTTTGTTGGAATGAGCTGAATGCGTGTGTTCCAATGAGGGGGTCATAAAATTTGAACGGAGATTTGTGTGAATAATGCATTAGTACTGCTAGATTTGGGTAAACGGTTCACCCTGGATACCACCCCTTCTATAGTAGATCTTTTCTGCAAATTTTGTCTAAGATTCTATCAACTTTACAAATAAATACGTTCATGAATCACAATCAGATCCACCCCACAATGTTGCATACCAAATATCAAAAGATTCTGCCTGCTGGATCTGGAGAAGAAGATTTTTTAAGAAATATGCCTGAAATGCACTAAGTTAAAATTTGGGCTCCTATACGGAGCTCAAATATAAACCCAGGGGGCCGATTTGAACAAACTTGAATCAGATCCACCCCACAATGTTGCTTACCAAATATGAAAAGATTCTGAAGCTGGATCTGGAGAAGAAGATTTTTTAAGAAATTTGCCTGAAATGCACTAAGTTCGAATTCGAGCTTCTATAGTGAGCCCAAATATGAAACTAGGAAGCCGATTTGAACAAACTTGAATCAGATCCACCCCACAATGTCGCATACCAAATATCAAAAGATTCTGCCTGCTGGATCTGGAGAAGAAGATTTTTTAATAAATTTGCCCGAAATGCACTAAGTGCGAATTCGGGCTTCTATATTAAGCCCAAATATGAATCCAGGGGGCCGGTTTGAACAAACTTGAATCGGATCCACCCCGCAATGTTGCATACCAAATATCAAAAGATTCTGCCTGCTGGATCTGGAGAAGAAGATTTTTGAAGAAATTTGCCGGAAATGCACTAAGTTTGAATTCGAGCTTCTATAGTGAGCCCAAATATGAATCCAGGGGGCCGATTTGAACAAACTTGAATCAGATCCACCCCGCAATGTTGCATACCAAATATCAAAAGATTCTGCCTGCTGGATCTGGAGAAGATGATTTTTTAAGAAATTTGCCTGAAATGCACTAAGTTCGAATTCGAGCTTCTATAGTAAGCTCAAATATGAATCTAGGGAGCCGATTTAAACAAATTTGCATCAGATCCATCCCACAATGTTGCATACCAAATATCAAAAGATTCTGCCTGCTGGATCTGGAGAAGAAGATTTTTTAATAAATTTGCTTGAAATGCACTAAGTTCAAATTTGGGCTCCTATACTGAGCCCAAATATAAACCCAGGGGGCCGATTTGAACAAACTTGAATCAGATCCACCCCGCAATGTTGCTTACCAAATATGAAAAGATTCTGCCTGCTGGATCTGGAGAAGAAGATTTTTTAAGAAATTTGCATGAAATGC
Source organism: Pictodentalium vernedei (assembly GCA_031216915.1). Classification (NCBI taxonomy): domain Eukaryota; kingdom Metazoa; phylum Mollusca; class Scaphopoda; order Dentaliida; family Dentaliidae; genus Pictodentalium; species Pictodentalium vernedei. The sequence continues at coordinate 519,177,369 of CM062296.1, read as the reverse complement.
ACTAAGTTCAAATTCGAGCTTCTATAGTGAGCCCAAATATGAATCTAGGAAGCCGATTTGAACAAACTTGAATCAGATCCACCCCACAATCTTGCATACCAAATATCAAAAGATTCTGCCTGCTGGATCTGGAGAAGAAGATTTTTTAAGAAATTTGCCTAAATGCACTAAGTTCGAAATCGGGCTCCTATACTGAGCCCAAATATGAACCCAGGGGGCCGATTTGAACAAACTTGAATCAGATCCACCCTACAATGTTGCATACCAAATATCAAAAGATTCTGCCTGCTGGATCTGGAGAAGAAGATTTTTTAAGAAATTTGCCTGAAATGCACTAAGTTCGAAATCGGGCTCCTATACTGAGCCCAAATATGAACCCAGGGGGCCGATTTGAACAATCTTGAATCAGATCCACCCCACAATGTTGCTTACCAAATATGAAAAGATTTTGCCTGCTGGATCTGGAGAAGAAGATTTTTTAAGAAATTTGCCTGAAATGCACTAAGTTCGAATTCGGGCTTCTATAGTAAGCCCAAATATGTATCCAGGGGGCCGATTTGAACAAACTTGAATCAGATCTACCCCGCAACGTTGCATACCAAATATCAAAAGATTCTGCCTGCTGGATCTGGAGAAGATGATTTTTGAAGAAATTTGCCTGAAATGCACTAAATACGAATTCGAGCTCCTATAGTGAGCCCAAATATGAATCTAGGGAGCCGATTTGAACAAACTTGAATCAGATCCACCCTACAATGTTGCATACCAAATATCAAAAGATTCTGCCTGCTGGATCTGGAGAAGAAGATTTTCAAAGAAATTTGCCTGAAATGCAGTAAGTTCAAATTTGGGCTCCTATACTGAGCCCAAATATAAACCCAGGGGGCCGATTTGAACAAACTTGAATTAGATCCACCCCATAATGTTGCATACCAAATATCAAAAGATTCTGCCTGCTGGATCTGGAGAAGAAGATTTTTTAAGAAATTTGCCTGAAATGCACTAAGTTCGAAATCGGGCTCCTATACTGAGCCCAAATATGAACCCAGGGGGCCGATTTGAACAAACTTGAATCAGATCCACCCTACAATGTTGCATACCAAATATCAAAAGATTCTGCCTGCTGGATCTGGAGAAGAAGATTTTTTAATGTTTTTCCCATTGCCTACAGTGTTAAAAAGTGCTGACTCAGCACTTTTTCAAAGTCCCGAAACTGTACCCTATGATAAAACCGATGGCAATTTTTTTTTACCAATCCTTTCTGTTGGTCCTAAGGAAGCTGCACACCAAATAAAAATTCTCAGTGCCGTGCAGTTTTGGAGATATGGGCGTTTTAAATTTTTTCTATTTTTAGCTCCTGCGGTTCCCACGGGGCTGCGGGAAAATTTTTTTTTGCATAAATCAAGTACTCATGACCCAATAAGCCCTCACATAAAATTTGGTTCAAATCAGCCTCTCGGTTTGGAAAATAGAAATTTTGGGCGGGGCAAAAAATGTTGCCCCTCTCATAACAACGCCAAGTATAGCCCCACAAACTTCTCTTGAACAAATCTGAGTCTACACCTCAAAAGGAAGCTGCACACCAAATATCAAGTCTCTGCTCCTGCTGGTTCTTGAGAAGAAGATTTACAAAGATTTTGGTGCCCCTTGGGGGCGTGGCACCACCCAGGAGGAGGGGCAACTTCATTTGAACAAATCTGAATTGGCATTAGGTAGTAAACATTTAGCCAACATTTGAATAAAATTGGGCTAGTGGTTTAGGAGGAGAAGTCGATAATGTAAAGTTAACGCCGGACGGACGACGACGGACGACGGACGACGGACGCCGGACGACGGACGACGGACAGAAAGTGATTAGTAAAGCTCCCCTTGAGCTTCGCTCAGGTGAGCTAAAAATCGGGCTCCATGACATTTCAATCCAGATCGTCCTAAATGGATGTGCCAGTTTTCGTGAGTATATCTTTAAAATTGAGGCAATGAGACCCTCAACAAGAAAAAAAATAATAAACGGCTAACGGACGCAATAAATCATTCCAACTTCGATGAATGACTTAATAATGTTGCGGTTATCACTGCAAGACCGCAAAATGACCCATTTACTGTCAATTGTATTCTCTGTTGACTGAATAGTTTTCACTGAGAAAGTGTGGTCATACTAAATACCAAGGAATACCGAAGAATACCGAAGGATACCGAGGTGAAGGAAAATAGGGATGGGAATGGGGTTAAAAACTTTGAAAAGGGTATGGGGTTGTATATTATGAACACATAAAAAGATTTAAGCTGTATGTGCATGTTTTTAATGTCATATTTGAGAATTATGGGCGTTAATGTAATAGCGTTCGTTGAAAAATCTCCCCCTCGGTATTTAGTAGGTAGCTTGGTAATTAGTATTTACAGCGGTAAGCGACAGTGTGAATTGTTAATCACATTGAGACTTGTTAATTAGTTCTCTTTGTCGACAATTGCAATGAAAGCCTGCTTCCCAAACTCAACACACGTTATGTGCCAGGCATTTGAAGGAGAATGCGCTCCACAATCTTCATAAGATATATAACAAAGAAACCGTAAATAACATGCTCAGCATTATCTCCAATTCAGATACATGGCTTTTCACGACTGAGGACTCTGTTGTATACGAAGAAATTTCAACTGATGTATTGACAATTTACTTAGACTGCAAATATTTGGCATCGACATTTTACCAAAACTAAAATCCAAAGTATTCGAACCAAGACAGACACACACTGATCTCCCAAAATTATGGACAAATAACAAATGGGAAAGTATGCTTAATATTATAAAAATTGGAAAATGAATGGAGAATTTGAAATTGTCAGATTTGACTTAACAGACTTGAAGAAATTGTTATAGACCAATATCCTTACTTTAGGAATTGAAATTTTCGGAAGTGAATTTTCATTAGCCAACGATGCCAAAAACTTGCAGTAAGACAAGAGACGTGGTCAACACTCATGGCTGACCAACGGATCGACGAATTAATAACTGTCTATTTCTAAAACGGCTACAATTGCAAAAAAAAAAAAAAAAAAAAAAAAAATCAGGTAAAGAGGATGAATACCTCAAAACAAAAAGTGTTAACAAAAAACCAAGGCTAAATTAAAGCCGTTGACTCTGAGTCGAAATAGCTAAAAAAATATACTGTAAATACACATACACTAAATACAAGCTGTAGCTTTGAGTGCATAGCCGAACAATACTTATCACAGTACGCCACAAAACCCCAATAAAGCATAAAGCCAACAGTGGCAGTTGCCAAAAGTTCTGCCTATCCAAAACCGAGATAAAAGTTGATGGGAGTTTTACTTTTATCAAATATTACAGTGATCTGTCTTGTGATACCCAATTAGCACTTATGCACTTCATCCGGATACCGAGGTAGCCTATTAATTACAAAGCTACCTACTAAATACCGAGGGACAGTTTTCGGCGACAGCTCGGTCTGTATATCTTGCATTTACTGGAATAAATCAACGGTCATATCACATATTTTGCTTCAATGGACTAAATTATATGTCTGCACATATATTTAAACCTTTAAACAACTCTTGCTTACTTATTTTCGATCACCTTGGTATCCCTCTGTATTTATTATTTTTTTTATTTTGTACAATTTTGTACAATTAACTGAGTTACAATCTTTTAACTATTTAGTTTTTCCGATGCGGGGGCCAGCTTGTTAATAATAATATTAACACTTTGGCCGGCCGCTGATTTGTCGCGGTTCTCGGATGAGAAGGCCTTGGTTACCCCTGTACTCCCAACTGCCCCCCTATTCCCACGCTTTTTCTCTCCTCCCAACACTCGGAGACGAACTGCGTGATGGCATCCCTTGCACCATTCTTCCCAATCTCTCCGATTAACATAATAACCCTCTCCTTTGAGTCTCCCACTAACTACATGTCCTTCATTCTCCCATCCCACTTCCCCATATACTCCCAGTGAATCTTATTATTTTAGCCTGGTATTTTGGGCATTCTAGAATAAAGTGTTCCAAGGTCTCCACCACGCCCAAAAGTCACCCATCAGAATTATACCGAGCCCTCTGTTTTCAAGTTCTGTGATATTGGATCTTAGTGTTGAGTATATCGAGTCATTCCACTCGGGATTGCTTCCCTCCACCACACAGTACACAATCCCAAGGGCAATACTTTTGTTTCGTAGATTGATATTTACCTATCCAATTTCTTTCGATATCTCAGCCGATGTGCTGACATCTTTCAGGTCTGTGTTCAGTGACGGTTTTAAATCCTCTTTAATGTACATGCTTACCCCCCCCCCCTTTTCTGGCCTTCCGTTCGCCCTACACACATCAACACGCACCCCCTTACTTGGTCTACCCGTTCCACGTGTCTTACCCACGTCTCGCTTAAGCCCATGACATTAAAGTCCTCTGCCTCGATCAATGTGGCAATTTCACTTATTTTCCGGAGAAGACCTTGGATGTTGCTATAACCCACTTTCAGCGTACCGAAATTCATTGGCTTCCGCCTACTGGTCCCATTGTTTTCTGGCTCTAGCCTTGGTAAACTTATTCTTTTCCCTCGCTCTTGTTTACCCAACCTGTGTCCACTCTTGTTATACTTGCCTCTGGCCTCCCACCCCGCTCCTCTCCAAAAAAGTCTCCGCTACCTGTAGAATTTTATCCCCCAATACCCGTTTCCCCATTCTCTAAGATGCAGCCCGTCGCGCCCGTACATGCTCGCGTTGCCCCAAAACGTGTCCCAATGGTCGATAAAGGATATTCCCAGGCCAACACAGTAGTCCTCCAACTCCTCATTCAGCGCCAAAATCCTTGAGTTCCGTTCATCCCCACCTCCCAGGGCAGAAAGGACCCCGGATACAACTACTCTTGCATTCCTACTAAGCAGTTTGCTGACGAAACCTCTATACGACTCCACCAAACTTACTGACCTTCTCTCCCTGATATTGTTGGTCCCCATATGGACCACCACTACCGGTTCCGTTCCTGACCCTGCCGCAATACCATCTACCCGGTCCCTCAAATCCTCCATCTTCGCCCCCGGAAAGCACAAGACTGTTCGATTAGAGCTATCAGGACCACAAACCACATTGTCAATCCCACGTACAATGCTGCTCCCCGCTACAACTAATTTCCTTCTTCAGCCCCCAATTCCTATATCATCTGCAATTCCCCGCGTTTTGCATACTTCTGTCCCCTCTTTCTCCTCACCGTCCTCCTTACCCCATCTGACCTTCAACATCAACAATCATCTCGCTCCCCGCAATTCCCCCCTCACTCTCATCCCCCAGGGGTATCATAATCTAAAACACTAAACCTGTTTTCTAAACACCGCCTAGCAACCTTGGCAGCCTTACACCGACTCTGGCTTCCCGACTCTACGCAGCCCTGTCCTGACGCCACCTTCCGAATTTTTCTACTAGACCCCCCCCCCCCCCCCCCCTCCTTAGTTACACCTCCCACATCAAGCATTCTTCCCCCACGTTTCCTGCTTCCCAGTTTCCTCCTTGAGTCCACAACGACCTTCCACCTCACCATCGTAGATAACCTTCAACCGTTGTTCCCGTTGCCACATCCCTTTCGTTCCATATTCGTTTTTTCTAGCGGTCTCTTTTTCACGTACTTGCGGTTATTTTAAAACGACCGCTTATAACAACCAGGAAGTGTTGGGTGCCTATTTTCACCTGAGGCTGAACGCTGATGCTTATTGCTATCCATCTCAGATCGATGAGTCATCGGAATGGAATTTATGTGTTTGGATGTTTGCAGGATGAATGCAGTATGTAGTTTTTTCTACAGCAGTTGCCTATGTTGATGGCACAAGGGGGGACTCTGTATCTCAGTTCGCAACCAAAATGGGACACTAGAAATTTACACCGAAACCTTCCACTGTCAACATGATGTAGTTTCGCAAATGGCCATGAATCTTGCATTGAATGATCGAGAGTTCGATGTTCCTGCAGTGAACTACAAACGTACATTTGTGAAGATTGGAGAGTTGCTACAAACGGAAACGACAACTACAACGTCAGCTGGGTTCTCGAACTGGGAAATAACAGCAGAAATATTGGGGTTTGAGCCCAACCAAATAAATAGTTACAGTGCAAAAGCTGAAGTTAAAAAATCGTTCCCAGGTACCCTTGTTTTGGAAAACTGGGCTTCAATGGGACCTGACAGAACATTATTTGTGCTTCGTCAGGTTTTGATGCAACAGGAAAGGTTGGATTGTGTGTCTGTCATTGATGCCGCTGTTCAAGGTAGGACACTTGACAAATAATGAAATATTGCCATTATTGGCGTTTTCTACTTTCGTTGTATGATACCTAAGCTTCTGTGTTGTCTAGTTTGGGAGATGTGGATGTAACAACATCCAGTCAATTGCCCCCAAGATAATCCGAATCTTCCGCTTGCAATTTTACCCATTTCGAGCACTAGCGCGCCAAATCGTCCGCTAAAAATTTTGCCCAATTCGTCTGCTTGCAATTTTACCCAGTTTGTCCGCCAAGGGTTTGAATATTATAAAAACATGGAAAATGAAATTAATGATATGTATTCAGTATCAAACGAAGTATTGATATTTATTGAATACACATGATTCACAAGATAATAAACATCATAGCATAGCAAATATTTTTCAATGAATAATTGCAAAATTATAAGATTGTGTTACGGAACTTAATGTAACAAGTTTTGATGCATTTCTTAATATAATTATAACAAGTTTTGATGCGTTTCTTAATATAATTAATTCTTATAATACATTTGCTAATAATTTTGCAATTATTCATTGTAAAGTGTCGGTCAGTGGCGGATACAGGAATTCTCAAAGGGGGGGTGGATCGTGCAGATGCCGAAGGCATCTGTCGCAGTGCCGAAGGCACAAGCTTTTGTAGGGGGGGTCTGGGGAGGTTCTCCCCCTAGAAATTTTTTGGACATGAGCGACCAAATGGGGCATTCTGGTGGTTTCGGGGGTGGAAATCCTCTTGAATTTTTGAACGGCTAATTAACACTTTTTTAACAGCATGTTTCAGAATTTCAAATTCTGTCATACGTTCAAGACAGAATTAGAAAATTTGAAATGTGCTCTTCAGATCTGTTTACCATAATATTGTATTTTGGACACATTGTTTACAGTCATAACCGACTTAACCTCAGGAGAACATTGCGATCTGCCAAGCGTTTGAAAGTTTTCAGCAGTCATGGTACGCCATGGCTATGCCAATTAAGATCCTGACCCATAATTGGCATAGCCATGGGGGTACCTGAGGCTTGGGGCATGTAACACCACAAAATCATGCTGTGTCGGTGACGCTATAAATGGAGGCGACCAGTAGATATATTTTGCATAATTTCAACGGTATATTTGTTTTCCATAGCGAATGGTGATGGAGGAAATAAATGTCGCTGTATGTTTTTACTTCAATTCATGTATTGTCCCCAAATGAAAATCCTGGCTACGCCCTACATGGGAGACAAACACGAGCTAAAGGGGGGGCAACCACCCCACCGCCCCCCCCCCCCCCCATCCCTCTGTATCCGCCATTGGTGTCGGTGGTGGTCTCAATGAAAATTGCAAAATTATAAGATTATGTTGCGGAACTTAATATAACATACATATATATATTTAAGAACTTTTGCTGTAATAATATAATTATTATAGCTGATCCATTGAATAAACAGTAATCAGAGCCACCTTAAACAGTGTCGAAAATTAATTAGATGGATGACTCATCATGAGTAGTTTATTTTGTTCTGACATGTCTGTTTTCACTATTTCGTATAAGTATATGAAATTTTAATGCAAGGAGGTACATTAAGATATATTACAGTAGATGATATACAATAAAATTATTATATAAATAAATAAAAAATGATTCAAAATACAATACTTGAATACTTTCCCACAGCGGACGAGTTGTGTAAAATTGCAGTGGACGACTTGGGTAAAATTGCAGCAGACAATTCGGTTAGCGGCTGAATGAAATGGTGTAATTCAGCCCATCCGCCCACCCCCCAAATACATGTATTGTCCTCCCAGACTTACATGTATTGAAAATATGGACAATTGCGCGAGGATCCCCCACCCCAGGTACTTGTAGATGTACATTTGTAGTTACCCCCCACACTTTTAATATATTCTTACTTTCGATTTCCAGTCAACATCATCGGGCGGAAAAAGCATTGAAAAACAATGCCATCTAAAATCAAATAATGAGAAAGATTGCCTTAATACAGCAATACTATTATTGTATAGAGACTGTACAGTTGCCATGTTTCATGCAAGATATCATGACACCTGGTGAAATGTCTTAGGATTACGATTTTGTTTTTTGATGAAAATTCATTGGTATTAAGTGATTTGCGCATCTTCATTAAAAAAAGCAGACAGTTTTGTCCTATTCCCGAATGCAGTTCTATCTCTGCATCCCAAAGTATTTTGAATGCCTAGCTTTGTTCTTCTTGAATATGTCAAGCACATTTGGCCACAAATTGTTCTCAGGAATTAGTATTTTATTATCAGTTCTGGTACGAATATGGTAAACAGACTTCCAGGAACCATTGGTGCCTGCAGTCAACTCTGAGAGTGATTGTATATATTCTTCATTTTCTATACATCCCAACCTTCATTTTGGAGTATAATTTGTGTATATTTAATTTGAATTTATGGAATATCAGAGGGTGGGAATTTCAAAGTAAACAAATTTTCCTTACGTATATACATGTAGCACCTTAATAGCGTCCTGAGGGGAACAGGTCAAAACGTCACACGACCAAAACGTCACATTTGAAAATGGTCAAAACGTCATATACGTTTGGTCAAAACGTCACATGCTTTTGGTCAAAACGTCACACACTTTTTGGTCAAAACGTCACATACTTTTGGTCAAAACGTCACACATTTTATATTTATTATTATAAGTGGCCAACTTACTAATGGCGGGAGGGGGGGGGGCTTGAAATTAGAAATGTGTTGGTCGGGACCATTTGGATGTTGTGAAGTACGCAGAACTGAATTAGCCGCAGCGATTCATGCCTCTCAGAGTTTATAGGCAGAGAAAAATGTCATCATTATGTGTACATTGCATACAAAACCGCACTTGTTAAATACCCAGTCGTTTTCGCTGATATATGATTTGGATCACACCCCCCCCCCCCCCCCCCCCCACCACCACCCCCCCACCCCCACCCACCTCTACCCTGTATAATTAAAGGTCGGGTTGTCTCCGTCGAAATGATCTTGTCTTCATTCATTCTCGTAAATGAAATTAGGGAATAGAAAGAGTATTTCAGTGAATAAAATATGTTCTGGGTGTACAGTGTTTTTGAAACAACAATGTGACAGTCTTGGCGATACATCCTGGCGTTTCGCTGCGGCACTAGCTTTTCTGACACGGGATTATGGATTCTATACTGTGCCGAGTGCCCGAACATTTCAAAGTTAAAACTTGGTGATTTCATTTTTATTGTAGCATGAGCTTTTTACCGAAATAGTTTAGATGAACTAAAATGAGAATGTATTATTCATTAAAAAAATTAACCGTCCAATATGCTGGAAAAAGCTGGAAAACTGCTAGCAAGCTTTCTGTTAACTATTTACCCGAAGTAACTGCCAAAACCGACCCACCGTAAATACAAAATTCGCCATTCAAACTTTATATATTTTCAATTCTTTTTTAAAAAACACAGCTTATGACTCTCACTGTAACGAGCTCGTTGGGCTCATTCCAGTGAGGGGTCATAAGCGATGTGTTTGACCCAAAATATGAAAATCTAGTCATTCAAGAATTTATCTTGTGGCAAGTGCCGTTTGCTATCCCCATTGGGTGGACACTGATGCCAGAAAGCTCCCTAGCGGTTGGTATGCTCTTTCTTAAAAAATAGTGGGTTTATTTTTTGTGGGTGGAAATTATAGACTAATAACACTTTTGCCTGCCACTGTTTTGTCTACTGTATACTATAAGGTGTTTTGGTAATCATAACTCTCCATGGCAAGTAACTTTCCGTGTCTGTTGAAAAACAGACTGGATACTGAGTTTGTTCGCCGGTCTCCAATGACTTCAGAATATTTCACGCAATGTAGATCCAACTGACGGAAGAGCCACACTGTTGCAGGTGATCGGCGAAATTCTCATTTTTGGGGTCAAATTTATCACACAAAATAACGGGATTTACTGAACCGATTTTCACCTTTAAAGATTTTATTTGATATACAAAATTCCAAAACAAAATGTATCAGGTACAAAAAAAAAAAAGATTTAGTGAACAGAAATTAATATGTTAATTGGCGAATCTTTACCCAATACAGTCCAATCAACACTGATTAGCGAGTGGACGTCTGACATTATGTAATTACACATAACACACTCAGTCGATTTTGGGATAATTTTTTCGTATGGAGTGTACACGTAATGAGATGTCGACATTTTCGGCAAGGTCACAAATGATATGCCTGGTGAGAATGGAATAAATTGGAGTAAAATCGATCAAAAATATACATTATTTTTTCAGTAAAATGTATCAACAATGGCTACCGATGGATGCATGAATATTTTTCGGTATATATTGAACGCGAGAAACATTTTCTTTGGTGGGTGGTCTCAAAAAATTATTCAGTGCAGTTTTATGGAAAGGGTTAACTTTATTCTGCCTGAAATAAAATATGTGCAATCCACATAGAAGTCTGGAGAGGGTTAAAAGCAGTGAACTGAATAATTTACAGTTTATTTCCTTGCAAGGCAAAGGGTTTCTCTCAACTTAGTTTCAGGAACTAACATCCCATTATGATGTCAAGGTCAGATTTCATTTTGACAGCTTTCTCCACTGGTGTTTACATAGTCTCCAGTGTGAACATAACACCGTATTACTTGGGGAGAATTTACTGTATCAGGAAATTGGAGGCTGTGAAAACCCTGTGGCCTACTGGGCCATACTCAATGGCCCTAGCGACCTGAAAAACATAGGTGGCCGATAAGTTGTGAATGTCTACCAGTATGCAAAAAATCAGCGAGATAGGGCAATTCATTTTCGAGTTATCGTAGGACAAGGAAGTTCATAGAAGACAGGAGAAGAAGAAGAGGAAGAAGAAGAAAAAGAAGAAGAAGAAAAAAGAAAAGAAAAAGAAACCGTACAAAAAACTATAGTCTGTGTGTTCACACAGACTAACAAGTTATAACAGCTTACGACACTCCTCTCCTCGAAAACTAAATTTACAATTTGCGGCATAGATACATCAATAAAAAATCAAGACAAACTAGTTGACCTCTGTGACCTTGACCCATATTTTGAACCTCCATCGACTATCGACTCATTTGGTGTTGGTTCCAGGTCTGTAAGTCATACCACGTCTGAGATATGGGCGAGACCCACTTTCAAATATTTTGCCCACGCCCACTTTTTTTATGCAAAAATGCATGTGTGTACATCAGGAATACTTTAGGGGGTCAAAAAATGTGATTTCCAGCAATTCTGAAAAATGCACTCAGTGACCCCTAGGTGACCTCTGTGACCTTGACCCATATTTTGAACCTCCATCAAGTGTCGACTCATTTGGTGTTGGTCCCAGGTCTATACGTCATACCACGCCTGAGATATGGGCGTGACCCACTTTCAAAAATGTTGGCCACGCCCACTTTTTTTTTACGTCAAAATGCATGTGTGTACGTCAGAAATAGTTTAGGGGGTCAAAAAATGTGATTTCCAGCAATTCTGAAAAATGCACTCAATGACCCCTAGATGACCTCCGTGACCTTGACCCATATTTTGAACCTCCGTCGAATGTCGACTCATTTGGTGTTGGTCCCAGGTCTGTAGGTCATACTACGCCTGAGATATGGGCGTGACCCACTTTCAAAACACCCCTACAGACACCCCTGATACCCCAGGAATCTGAAAAACATAGGTGGCCGAGAACTTGTGGCTGTCTATCAGCATGCAAAAATCAACGAGATAGGGCAATTGGTTTTCGAGTTATCTTGCGGACAAAAAAGTGATGAGAAGACAGAAGACAGGAGAAGAAGAAGAAGAAGAAGCAGAAGAAAAAAAAGAAAAAAAAAAAAAAAGAAAAAGAAACCGTGCAAAAACAATAGTCTGTGTGTTTCACACAGACTAAAAAAAGAAAAAAAAGAAAAAAAGAAAAAGAAACCGTGCAAAAACAATAGTCTGTGTGTTTCACACAGACTAATAATATAGCATCATACCAAATTATTGGAGTATCATACTAAAAAAACAATTATGACCCTCCCGTACGTCAACCTGATTTCAGAATCATGCTATTTTATTTATGCTGCATTCATGAAATCGTGCACAATAATATAGTATGATTCTAAATTAATTGAGTATCTTACTAAAATAATTAAGTATCATACACAAATAATATAGTATGATTCTAAATTAATTGAGTATCTTACTAAAATAATTAAGTATCATACACAAATAATATAGTATGATTCTAAATTACTTGAGTATCATACTAAAATAATTAAGTATCATACACAAATAATATAGTATGATTCTAAATTATTTGGGTATCATACTAAAATAATTCAGTATCATACACAAATAATATAGTATGATTCTAAATTAATTGTGTATCATACTAAAATAAGTATCATACACAAATAATATAGTATGATGCTAAATTAATTGAGTATCATACAGAATTAATTCAGTATCATACACAAATAATATAGTATGATGCTAAATTAATTGAGTATCATACTGAATTAATTCAGTATCATACACAAATAATATAGTATGATTCTAAATTAATTGAGTATCTTACTAAAATAATTAAGTATCATACACAAATAATATAGTATGATTCTAAATTACTTGAGTATCATACTAAAATAATTAAGTATCATACACAAATAATATAGTATGATTCTAAATTATTTGGGTATCATACTGAATTAATTCAGTATCATACACAAATAATATAGTATGATGCTAAATTAATTGAGTATCATACAGAATTAATTCAGTATCATACACAAATAATATAGTATGATGCTAAATCAATTGAGTATCATACAGAATTAATTCAGTATCATACACAAATAATATAGTATGATGCTAAATTAATTGAGTATCATACTGAATTAATTGAGTATCATACACAAATAATATAGTATGATGCTAAATTAATTGAGTATCATTCTGAAAATCTGTCAATCAACACATTCTAACCAATCAGTGGCGCTGATACATACACGCAAGATTTTCTGGCGCCACATTTAAATAACACGATAAGCAAATGGAAGACCGATATAAAAATGAATCTGGGAGGTTTTCTTGAAGGCGCTCGTGGTATCGTGTCTACGGTAACCCATACTTTACAGTCCTCCATCAACGAAGCATCTGTTTCAACAGCAAGTATGAGACTGGAAGCTTTAGAAAGAAATGTGAACAGAATGGTTGCAAGGTTCCCGGAATGTTCAGCCCTGTTACCAGTATTAACAGAGGCTGTGCAGATTGTTGAAGAAATGAAAAGGCAAGAATAAATCTTCGAAAACACCACGTTTTGGAAAATTGAAACGATCTCGTCGATCAAAATAAGGCAAGACGCGACACCTTGAAGGGGGTGGTGGTGGGGGAGTTGGTGGTGGTGTAATATGTACACTGTTTGAAACAAGGCAATGGGCAAGAACATGGATGTTATGATGGGGGGGGGGGGGGTCTCACGCCCCGCCACACAAAATCCGGACACAGGTTTTGAACGGTTAGAAGTTCCCGCGGGACATGCCAAATTGCTGAAACTTCACCCTGCAAAGTGAGTAGCTGTCATAGTAATTAGTGTCAAACGCTCGTTTTAATTTTCCTTCTTCCAGCAAAAATTTAGCCTGAAAAAGTTTTCCGAAAATTTCGTGCGGTTGAAATTTTGCAACACTTAGAACACTTGAAATATCAGTCGAAAAATTATATCCCAAAGATTGGGGGAGTGTGTGCTTAACGCAAATTCATCTCCAATCGGTTGGAAATTTTGTCTGGCCCGGGGTTGGGAGGGGGGGGGGGGGTGCTGTTTAAAAGTTTGAAGATGACAATATTCTCCACCGAAGACCCACTAAACACCATGTAGCCACACCCAGACGAAGATTCAACGATGGTTTGTTTGTTTGTTTGTTTGTTTATTTATTTATCGGTGTTTAAGGTAAAATATTTCTGCACAATGGCTAATCGTTACCATGACAGTTTTACGACTGGAAGAGATTGATGGAGAGAACCACCGATCAATGACAAGTAACTGTCAGCTCTCAAGCAATCAAACTCCACACAAGCAGGATTGGTATTGGTTGAAGACGGATGCACCATCGACGTGCAGTACGCCTTAGTACACAACGCCACCGTGCTCCCATTTGGATAGTGGGTGGGGGGGGGGGGGGTGAAATGTTTTGCCCAAGGACACAACGCGGCTGCGGCAGGGCTCAGGTGGGATTCGAATCAAGAATCCCTCGTCTCGCAGACTTTCCCCTCTACCTACTGAGCCACCACGTCCCCTGATACACTTGTTAAATTAACATTGCGTTTGCTGAAAAACAAAACACCGAGGTGTGCAAACAATTCAACTCAGGAATTCTTTTCGAAATCAAAATTAGTAATTTTGAGTGGATTGGTGGTACTTGTAGAGGTGGAAGCCTGACTCTCGTACCATCGCAACTACACGCATAACTGCACACACATGCATATACTTCACTATCTTTGACGTACCCATTAACTTACAGATATCTCCTTATACATACACATACACCCCCTATCCACACACGTGTTCACCCCCCCCCCCCCCACACGCACACCCCATCCTCTGCCACACATGCACACTTACATTCTAACGTAGCTTTTCTTAGTTTACAATGCGAAACTGCCTCGAACCAATGTGGTATGGTGATAGTAATTCGGAGGTTATGATTGACGCTTGGTGACGAAAATTTATTCATTGCAGAGATTGGACTGTTTTATATTTTGTGAGTTGCGTATTTAGTAATAATTGTGTCTTGTGTTCGAAGGGTCGATGCAGCTCTGGTGGTAAATTTTTATACAAAAGATGTGTGCAAACTTGAAATTTATTTATTTATTGGGATAACGTCACCTATTGTCGGACAGTTTTACGGGTGTAGGAAGCCAGGGTTCCTGGAGAGAACCACCGAACAACGGCGAGCAACTGTCGAACTCCCGTTGGTGCTAAGTCCGTACAGGCAGAGTTAGCACTGGTTGAAGACAAATGCACCATCGACGTGCAGTGGGCCTTAGCACACAGCGCCGCCGATTCCTCACGGGATTAACTGCCGTGCCCAAGGACACAACGCTGTTACCTCTGGCGAGATCGAATCGTGAACCTGTCGGTTTGAAGTTCATTACGGTCACCACTGAACCACTGCGCTCCCGTCCAAACTTCAATGGAGCTGAAATGTCCACTCCATCCAATGTAATATGAATGTATACAGTAAGATTTCATAATAGACAGTCATCCATTTTGTATACTGGAGGCGCCATCTTGGTTTCTATGGTAGCACGTGGTTGCTATGTTACCCAATTTTTCTGCAATAGGATGGGTATGTTCGGAGGGTATGTTCGATTGAATCGGAGTATTTTCTGGAAGACTTCCCTGGATAATTACCACAAACAACCCGACAAGTTTTACTATTTTGAATTCTTCCAGAATTCTCTTCTTCTATCTATATATGCAATAGTTATCGTTTATCTGGCCATGTTCCTTTATTCTAGAGTATACTCCAGTAGCGTAGAAGAGCCTATCTGTTGGAACAGCTTTGCTTATTATACCCCCGCTTCGAAGAAGTGGGGGCTATATAGGAATCGCCCTGTACGTCCGTCCGTCCATCCGTCCGTCCATCCGTACGTCTTTCCGGACATGAAATTCTTGTGTGCGCAACTCCTCCTACATTTATCAATCAATTTGAACAAAACTTTTCAGACATCATCACTACTAAGTGAACATGCGCATATTCCAAGATTTTTGATCTGCGACAATTTTAACCAGGTTTTCTCCCTTTGACTTAGATTTATTGTGTCTTTCCATCCGAACAAATTCTTGTGTGCGCAACTCCTCCTACATTAATGAACCGATTTTGATAAAACCTTCCAAACATCATCTCTACTAAGTGAACATGTGCATATTCCAAACTTTTTAATCTGCGACAATTTTAACCAGGTTATCTCTCTTGAACTTTGATTTAATATGGGTTTCTACATGAAATTCTTGTGTGCGCAACTCCTCCTACATTTATCAATCAATTTGGACAAAACTTTTCAGACATCATCACTACTAAGTGAACATGAGCATATTCCAAGATTTTTGATCTGCGACAATTTTAACCAGGTTATCTCCCTTTGACTTAGATTTGTTATGTCTTTCCGTTCGAACAAATTCTTGTGTGCGCAACTCCTCCTACATTAATGAACCGATTTTGATGAAACCTTTCAAACATCATCTCTACTAAGTGAACATGTGCATATTCCAAACTTTTTGATCTGCGACAATTTTAACTAGGTTATCTCTCTTGAACTTTGATTTAATATGGGTTTCTGCATGAAATTCTTGTGTGCGCAACTCCTTCTACATTTATCAATCAATTTGGACGAAAGTTTACAGACATTATCACTACTAAGTGAACATGCACATATTCCAAAATTTTTGAGCTGTGGCAATTTTAACTAGGTTATCTCCCTTTAACTTAGATTTATTATGGGTTTCTACATGAAATTCTTGTGCGTGCAACTCCTCCTACATTTATCAATCAATTTGGACAAAACTTTTCGGACATCATCACTACTAAGTGAACATGCGCATATTCCAAGATTTTTGATCTGCGACAATTTTAACCAGGTTATCTCCCTTTGACTTAGATTTATTATGTCTTTCCGTCCGAACAAATTCTTGTGTGCGCAACTCCTCCTACATTAATGAACCGATTTTGATGAAACCTTTCAAACATCATCTCTACTAAGTGAACATGTGCATATTCCAAACTTTTTGATCTGCGACAATTTTAACCAGGTTATCTCTCTTGAACTTTGATTTACTATGGATTTCTGCATGAAATTGTTGTGTGCGCAACTCCTCCTACATTTATCAATCAATTTGGACGAATATTTACAGACATCATCACTACTAAGTAAACATGCGCATATTCCAAAATTTTTGAGCTGTGGCAATTTTAACTAGGTTATCTCCCTTTAACTTAGATTTATTATGGGTTTCTACATGAAATTCTTGTGCGTGCAACTCCTCCTACATTTATCAATCAATTTTGACGAAACCTTTCAAACATTATCACAACTAAGTGAACATACGCATATTCCCAAATTTTTGATCTGCGACAATTTTAACCAGGTTATCTCCCTTTAACTTGGATTTATTATGGGTTTTCAAATGGGATTCTTGTGTGTGCAACTCCTCCTACATTAATGAACCGATTTTGAATACATGTTGCACATTGTAAATGTGTTTTTCCAAAGGTAAACCATATATGTGTGGGCTCTTTAAGTATTCAGTGCTGTTCTGTGGAAGGCCACATGCAAATACAAATTTCAACAACAAAAAATGATCTTTATGTATACATTTCCTTATGGCCTTTGCCTACATGATCAGAAGTGCATTCCTCTAAAAACCCAAAGCGGGGCTATTAATCACCTTCAGTGATAGTTCTAGTTGTTACTATATTTAGCTATTTCTGGTCTATTTTTGTTAGTCCCGACCCTATTCTAAGTACTCTTGTTGTTTCATTTATCTAGAACATTTATAACCAATCACATTGCTTGATTTCCCATAACCTGTACTTAATCGTATAGAGTTATCTCCCCTTATACAATGAAGATGTATCCGATTGTCATCACATCTATATCCAATGGCAATATCCCGGGAACCCCACAATTCGGCACCCCTTTTTTGAAAAACATATGACCTTCGGCACCCCTTTTTTGTCATATGTGCTTATGTGAAAAAGCACAATGTGACACAATGTGGCCTAGCACAAAGGCACATGCTTTACGTACCGATATGTGCTTATGTGAAAAGGCACAATGTGCCCTAGCACAATGGCACATACGTGTATTTGAGGATACCTATGGCCCGGCATTGCATTATTTGAGGATACCTATCGAGGATACCTATTGAGGATACCTATCGTGGATACCTTTTATAGGATACTTATCTGAGGATACTATTACCTGTACCACAAGACATACCTATCCCAAATATCCCTTATGAGCCATCGAACAGTTATTGAAAAGTCATTGCTCGAATGACTCGAATCCCTTCGAGCAATGTGGCCCTTGGTACTACTGATCCACCAGGTGCTTCATATTATTGAGCGGTATTCTGGGATGGGGTCTGTGCCTGGTAATACACAACGGCAGCAGAGTATGGTTGGTATATTCCCTTGTAGGTCCCATCCTAACCGTTGATAGTATTAACCTACCAAATGCTTTGTATCGGCCTGTTATTGGTAAGGTGGTACGTAATACCAGTAGTTCCTACCCTATTCCGAGTACTTTTGTTGTTTCATTTATCTAGATTACCCAATCACTTCACTTTCCTGACACTAACTAACCAATTAGATTGCTTGATTTCCCATAACCTGTACTTAATCGTACAGAGTTATCTCCCTTCTGTATAACAAAAACCTATATCAATGGCAATATCCCCGGCACCCCAATTTCGACACCCCTTTTTAGCTCATCTTGACAAAGTCAATCTGAGCTAATCTAATCGCTTCCTGTCCGTCGTCCGTCGTCCGTCAACACCATGTTTTGGTCTTCTCCTCCAAAGCCACTGGGCCAATTCAAGTGAAAGTTTGTGTGAGTGATGGTCCCAAAGGGGCATTTCATTTTTGTTCAACTCAGTATGCCCGGCCCCATAGGGAGGGAGTGGGGGAAAATGCTCCAAAATATTTTAAAAATCTTCTTCTCAAGAACCAGTGTGTGCAATGACTTGATATTTGCCATGGAGCTTCCATATGAGGTGTAGAATCAAGTTTGTTCAAACGAAGTTCGTAAAGTAATATTTGGCTTTGTAATAGGAGGGGTAAGATTTTTGGCCCCGCCCAAAATTTCTATTTTCTGAACCGATGGTCCGGTATGAACCAAATTTGGTTTGTGGTAGTATTGGGTCATAAGTACTTGACCCATGTAAAAAAAAAATTCCCGCATCCCCATGGGAACCCTGGGAGCTAAAAATAGAAATATTTTCAAACGCCCATATTTCCCAAACCCCACGGAACAGAGAGCTTTTATTTGGTATGAAGTATCCTTATGACCAGTAGAATTAAATGGTAAAAAAAAATTGCCATCGGTTATGTTAGGGTGTTCTGTAATGGGCATCGAAAAAATGCTGAGTCAGCATATTTGCAAAAATTTAAAAAAATCTTTTCTCCAGAACCAATCATCAGAATCTTTTGATATTTGGTATACAGCATTCATAGGGGGGTCAGATAAAAGTTTGTTGAAATAAAGCTCATTGGTTCATATTTGGGCTCTCTACAGGAGCCCGAAGTTTTAACATAGGGTAATATGGGGAATATTCTTTAAAAATCTTCTTCAGAACCACCAGTCAGAATCTTTTAATATTTGGTATTCATCATTGTTATGAGGGTCAGATTCTAGATTGTTCAAACCAAGTTCCTAGGTTAATATTTGGGCTTCCTACGGAAGCCCAAATTTTATCTTTGTTCAATATGGAGGGTAATTTAAAAAAAATCTTCTTCTTCAGATCCATCAGTCAGAATGCTTTGATATTTGGTATGCAACATCTCTATGGGGGTCAGATTCAAGTTTGTTGAAATCAAATCCCTAGGTATATATTTTGGCTCACTATGGTAGCCCAAATTTTTACTTAGTGCAATATGAGAAAATTTCTTTAAAAACCTTCTCCTTCAGATCCACCAGTCGGAATGCTTTTATATTTGGTATACAACATCTCTAGGGGGGGTCAGATTCCAGGTTGTTCAATTCGAGTGCCTAGGTTAATATTTGGGCTCCAGATGGGAACATGAAATTTAACTTAGTACAATATGAGGGAATTTCTTCAAAAATCTTCTTCTTCAGATTCACTTGTCAGAATGCTTTCACATTTGGTATACAACATCTCTAGGGGGTCAGATTCAAGTTTGTTCAAATCGGATCCATAGGTCAATATTTGGGCTCGCTATGGTAGCCCAAATTTGAACTTAGTGCAATTCGAAGAAATTTCTTTACAATTTCTCTTCTTCAGATCCAACAGTCAGAATGCTTTCATATTCCGTACACAACATCTCTAGGGAAGTCAGATTTAACTGTGTTCAAATCAAGAGCCTGGGTTAATATTTGGGCTCTCTATGGGAGCCGGAATTGGCCATTTTGCTGAAGAATTACAAATTTTGTATTCAGTACCCTCTAGAGGTACTAAGATTAATCCACATAGGTTGTATCAAGGGGCTTCATAGGGGAGCTCTGCATTTTACTTATGATCAACTGAAGAAAAGGCATGATGCCCAGATTATTTTTGTCACTCCTGAGGGACTCAAGGATTGACAGTGTAGCCTGTGGAGATGGCTTGCTTAATGTAGACTCATTCTTGGACTCTGTTTAAATTGTGTTCTGTACAAGATGAGTGCTTCAGGCCCTGTGGGGCCTCTTGTTTGAAAAACATATGGCCTTCGGCACCCCTTTTTTTCTGAAATGAGGATAAGAGTCATAGTAAATTAGACCTCATTGAGGGATTTTTAATACGACTTTTATCCTCATTTCAGAAAAAAGGGGTGCCGAAGGCCATATGTTTTTCAAAAAAGGGGTGCCCAAATTGGGATGCCTTCTGGAGAAACCCTTTTTTGTCAAATGAGGATAAGAGTTGTAGTAAATTAGACCTCATTGGGGATTTTTAATATGACTCTTATCCTCATTTCAGAAAAAAGGGATTCTCCAGAAGGCACCTCAATTTCGGCACCCCTTTTTTGAAAAACATATGGCCTTCGGCACCCCTTTTTCCGAAATGAGGATAAGAGTCGTAGTAAATTAGACCTCATTGAGGGATTTTTAATACGACTCTTATCCTCATTTCAGAAAAAGGGGTGCCGAAGGCCATATGTTTTTCAAAAAAGGCCGAAATTGGGGTGCCGGGGATATTGCCATTGATATAGGTTTTTAGCTCACCTGACTGAAAGTCAGGGTGAGCTATTCTGATCACTTTTCGTCCGTCGTCCGTCGTCTGTCGTCCGGCGTCCGGCATGAAGGTGGTGTTTGGGCTTTTTCTCCCAAACCACTGGCCGCATATTAATGAAATTTCATGTGAGAAGGGGTTATGTATGCGGACTTTGATTTTTTGTCAAATTAGGTTTCGGCTCACATTGAGCAGAGGGATGGGGCAAAAATGCTCCAATTCTTAAAAAATCTTCTTCTCAAGAACCAGCAATAGCAGAGACTTGATATTTGGTATGCAGCTTCCTTTTGAGGTGTAGACTCAAGTTTGTTCAAGAGAAGTTGGAGGGGCTATATTTGATGATGTTAAAGAAGGGGCAAAAATTTTGGCCCCACCCCAAATTTCTATTTTCCAAACCGCGAGGCCGATTTGAACCAAAATTTACATGAGTGCTTATTGGGTCATAAGTACCTAATTTATGCCGAAATTTTTTTCCCCATAGCCCTGTGGGAACCACAGGAGCTAAAAATAGAAAAAAATGAAAACGCCCATATCTCCAAAACTACACGGCACTGAGAATTCTTATTTGTTGTGAAACTTCCTTAGGATCAACAGAATGGAATGATCAAAAAAATTGCCATCGGTTTTATCATGGGGTACTTTTTGGGGACTTGGAAAAAGTGGTGAGTCAGCATTTTTTAACACTGTGGGTAATTGGAAAAACATAAGACTACTTTTCTCCGAAAGCACTGCTCCAAAAGCTTTAAAATTTCACATATAACATCTTTGGAAGATTGTTTCACATGTTTATTGAAATGAATTGCCTGGGTGGATATTTGGGCTCTCTATGGGAGCCCAAATGTTTAAATTAGTGCAGTATGAGGAGTATTTTTGAAAAATCTTCTTCTTCAGATCTAGCAATAAGAATGTTTTGATATTTGGTATGCAGCATCCTTAGGGGGGTGAGATTCAAGTTTGTTGAAGCCAAATCCCTGGGTTCATATTTAGGCTGAAAATTTGGGGTCCCGTTGCGGACTTCGAAATTTTGGACCAAAATCCAAAAATTTTTTTTTTGTTTTTTCTGCCTTTCGGTCAATTTTAAGACAAAAAAAAAAAAAATTTTTTTTTTTTCCCCTGAAAATTTGGGGTGCGGGTGGGCCTTAGAAAAAGAAAATTTTGGACCAAAATCCGGAATTTTTGTTTTTGTTTTTTATGCATTTCTGTCAATTTTAAGACAAGAAATTTTTTTTTTTTTTACCCTGAAAATTTGGTGTCCGGTGGGACTTAGAAACTTTTGGACAAAAATCCGTAATTTTTCTTTGTTTGTGTTTTTATGCGTTTCTGTCAATTCTAAGACAAAAAGAAATTTTTTCTTTTTACACCGAAAATTTTGGGTCCGGGTGGACCAAAATCCGGAAATTTTTGTTTTTGTTTTTTATGCATTTCGGTCAGTTTTAAGACAAAAAAAAAATAAAATTTTTTTACCCTGAATATTTGGGGTCCGGGTGGGACTTCGAAAATTTTGGACCAAAATCCATAATTTTTTTGTTTTTTGTTTTTTATGCGTTTCTGTTAATTTTAAGACAAAAAAAACATTTTTTTTTTACACCAAAAATTTGGGGTCCGGGTGGGACTTAGAAAATTTTGGACCAAAATCCGGAAATTAGTTTTAGCATTTTTTATGCGTTTTAAGAAGAAGAAAAAAATTTAGGCTGAAAGTATTTTGTTTGGGAAAAAAATCTGTTTTTTATGTGTTTATCTCAATTTTGGAACGTTAAAGTGCAGGAACTGAAAATAGAAGGAAAATCCTGTGTATTGTGTGGGCACAATCGCTTCATCTAGTTGGTATATGCTTTTCTTAGGAGGGGCATATGCAGCTTATTCAAGTCAAGTCCCTGGTTTGATATTTAGACTACCATGTCAGGTGAGCACCCTCAGGCCCCCTGGGGCCTCTTGTTATTATACAGAAGGGAGATAACTCTGTACGATTAAGTACAGGTTATGGGAAATCAAGCAATCTAATTGGTTAGTTAGTGTCAGGAAAGTGATGTGATTGGGTAATCTAGATAATCTGCCGTTCTGTATTACAAGGCATTGACTCCACCCCAGAATACCTCTCAATAATACCTCGTGGATCAGTTGTACCAAGGGCCACCTTGCTCGATGGGATTCGAGTCATTTGAGCAATGACTTTTCAATAACTGTTTGATGGCTTATAAGGGATATTTGGGATAGGTATGTCTTGTGGTACAGGTAATAGTATCCTCAGATAACTATCCTATAAAAGGTATTCTTGATAGGTATCCTCGATAGGTATCCTCAAATAATACAATGCCGGGCCATAGGTATCCTCAAATACCCGTATGTGCCTTTGTGCTAGGGCACATTGTGCCTTTTCACATAAGCACATATCGGCACATAAAGCACGTGCCTTTGTGCTAGGGCACATTGTGTCACATTATGCTTTTTCACATAAGCACATATGACAAAAAAGGGGTGCCGATGGTCAAATGTTTTTCCAAAAAGGGGTGCCGAAATTTGGGGTCCGAGGCTATTGCCATTGGATATAGATGTGATGAGAATCGGATACAACATCGTTGTATAAGGGGTGATAACTCTATATGATTAAGTTCAGGTTATGGGAAATCAAGCAATCTGATTGGTTATAAATGTTGTAGATAAATGAAACAACAAGAGTACTTAGAATAGGGTCAGAACTAACAAAAATAGACCAGAAATAGCTAAATATAGTAACAATAAGCAAAGCTGTTCCAACAGATAGGCTTTTCTACGCTACTGGAGTATACTCTAGAATAAAGGAACATGGCCAGATAAACGATAACTATTGCATATATAGATAGAAGCAGAGAATTCTGGAAGAATTCAAAATAGTAAAACTTGTCGGGTTGTTTGTGGTAATTATCCAGGGAAGTCTTCCAGAAAATACTCCGATTCAATCGAACATACCCTCCGAACATACCCCGTCCTATTGCAGAAAAATTGGGTAACATAGCAACCACGTGCCACCATAGAAACCAAGATGGCGGCCTCCAGTATACAAAATGGACGACGGAAACACGTATCACCCTAACAACACGCGCTGCGCATGTGCACTAACAACACGTATCAATATGGGGATGACGTCACAACGTGGCCGCCCACTCGGGTTACCATGACAACAGAACATGACGCCACTACCTCACGTGACATAACGTCACTTCCGGGGTCCTGCAACGGGGTCCTGCCAACTAGGTCCCAAAACCACATTACATACTACTCCCGTCACCTATTTATGTCGATTTAAACCCCATTTGTTGATTAACCACAAATACCAAGCACTACTTCGCTTACCGGGTTTCGCAAGGGGAGCTATCAATATTACCGTTACCATCTTTGTACAGCCTAATTTTTCGGTTCAAAATCATATAACAGCATACTATATTATGAAATCTTACTGTATACATTCATATTACATTGGATGGAGTGGACATTTCAGCTCCATTGAAGTTTGGACGGGAGCGCAGTGGTTCAGTGGTGACCGCAATGAACTTCAAACCGACAGGTTCACGATTCGATCTCGCCAGAGGTAACAGCGTTGTGACCTTGGGCATGGCAGTTAATCCCGTGAGGAATCGGCGGCGCTGTGTGCTAAGGCCCACTGCACGTCGATGGTGCATTTGTCTTCAACCAGTGCTAACCCTGCCTGTGCGGACTTAGCACCAATGGGAGTTCGACAGTTGCTCGCCATTGTTCGGTGGTTCTCTCCAGGAACTCCGGCTTCCTACACCCGCAAAACTGTCCGACAACAGATGACGTTATCCCAATAAATAAATAAATAAATTTCAAGTTCGCACACATGTTTTGTATAAAAGTTTACCACCAGAGCTTCATCGACCCTTCGAACACAAGACACAATTATTACTTAATACACAACTCACAAAATATAAAACAGTCCAATCTCTGCAATGAATAAATTTTTGTCACCAAGCGTCACTCATAACCTCCGAATTACTATTACCATACCACATCGGTTCGAGGCAGTTTCGCATTGTAAACTAAGAAAAGCTACGTTAGAATGTAAGTGTGCATGTGTGGCGGAGGATGGGGTGTGCATGGGAGGTGGGGGGGGGTTGAACACATGTGTGGATAGGGGTGTATGTGTATGTATGTGTAAGGAGATATCTGTAAGTTAATGGGTACGTCAAAGATAGTGAAGTATATGCATGTGTGTGCAGTTATGCGTGTAGTTGCAATGGTACGAGAGTCAGGCTTCTACCTCTACGAGTACACCAATGCACTCAAAATTACTAATTTTGATTTCGAAAAGAATTCCTGAGTTGAATTGTTTGCACGCCTCGGTGTTTTGTTTTTCAGCAAATGCACTGTTAATTTAACAAGTGTATCAGGGGACGCGGTGGCTCGGTAGGTAGAGGGGAAGTCTGCGAAACGAGGGATCCTTGATTCGAATCCCACCTGCGCCCTGCCGCAGCTGCAGCCGCGTTGTGTCCATGGGCAAAACATTTCACCCCCACTATCCACATGGGAGCACAGTGGCGTTGTGTACTAAGGCTTACTGCATGTCGATGGTGCATCTGTCTTCAACCAATGCCAATCCTGCTTGTGTGGAGTTTGATTGCTTGAGAGCTGACAGTTACTTGCCATTGATCGGTGGTTCTCTCCGTCAATCTCTTCCAGCCGTAAAACTGTCATGGTAACGATTAGCCATTGTGCAGAAATATTTTACCTTAAACACCAATAAATAAATAAATAAATAAATAAATAAATAAATAAATAAACCATCATTGAATCTTCGTCTGGGTGTGGCTACAGGGTGTTTAGTGGGTCTTCGGTGGAGAATATTGTCAACTTCAAACTTTTAAACAGCACCCCCCTCCCAACTCGGGCCAGACAAAAACAAAGATTTATTCTTGCCTTTTCATTTCTTCAACAATCTGTACAGCCTCTGTTAATACTGGTAACAGGGCTGAACATTCCGGGAACCTCGCAACCATTCTGTTCACATTTCTTTCTAAAGCTTCCAGTCTCATACTTGCTGTTGAAACAGATGCTTCGTTGATGGAGGACTGTAAAGTACGGGTTACCGTAGACACGATACCGCGAGCGCCTTCAAGAAAACCTTCCAGATTCATTTTTATATCGGTCTTCCATTTGCTTATCGTGTTATTTAAATGTGGCACCAGAAAATCTAGCGTGTATGTATCGGCGCCACTGATTGGTTAGAATGTGTTGATTGACAGGTTTTCAGTATGATACTCAATTAATTTAGCATCATACTATATTATTTATGTATGATACTGAATTAATTCTGTATGATACTCAATTGATTTAGCATCATACTATATTATTTGTGTATGATACTGAATTAATTCTGTATGATACTCAATTAATTTAGCATCATACTATATTATTTGTGTATGATACTGAATTAATTCAGTATGATACTCAATTAATTTAGCATCATACTATATTATTTGTGTATGATACTTAATTATTTTATGATACTCAATTAATTTAGAATCATACTATATTATTTGTGTATGATACTTAATTATTTTAGTATAATACCCAAATAATTTAGAATCATACTATATTATTTGTGTATGATACTTAATTATTTTAGTATGATACTCAATTAATTTAGAATCATACTATATTATTTGTGTATGATACTTAATTATTTTAGTATGATACTCAATTAATTTAGAATCATACTATATTATTGTGCACGATTTCATGAATGCAGCATAAATAAAATAGCATGATACTGAAATCAGGTTCACGTATGGGAGGGTCATAATTGTTTTTTTAGTATGATACTCTAATAATTTGGTATGATGCTATATTATTTGGTATGATTTCATAAATGCTGCATAAATAATTAAGTATGATACTCAATTATTTGAGTATGATACTGAATTAATTCAGTATAATACTATATTATTTGGGTATGATATTAATTGAGTATCATACTCTTCATTTTAGCATCATGCTTAATTCACTGATTTATGATCCTGTTTGTATGTCATAAATCAACACTGATTAGCGAGTGGACGTCTGACATTATGTAATTACACATAACACACTCAGTCGATTTGGGGATAATTTTTTCGTATGGAGTGTACACGTAATGAGATGTCGAAATTTTCGGCAAGGTCACCAATGATATGCCTGGTGAGAATGGAATAAATTGGAGTAAAATCGATCAAAAATATACATTATTTTTTCAGTAAAATGTATCAACAATGGCTACCGATGGATGCATGAATATTTTTTGGTATATATTGAACGCGAGAAACATTTTCTTTGGTGGGTGGTCTCAAAAACTGATAAGTGGACGGAGCCAAGAGAGTTCAAAGAATTGAATCAACACTGTTAGAAATCCACGAAGAAATGAAACAAACTGACCACGCACAAAATTACCTCGCTGTTCAGTGTAAATTTGTGATCAATTTGTCAATGCCTTGCCTCGTGGATTTCGAATAGTTAATTCTCAAATATTTCTTGGAGGCTCTGCCGCTAAATGTGAATAAATGTATAAAGTTAACAAGCGCTTTGAGTGAGCTAATTTTCCCCACAGTACACACTTTACGACACTACGAGGAGATGAATGGTTTCGCGCGCCGAAGGTGCTTGTGGACGGTTTGAGGCAAGCCCTTTCGACCCTCTTTTACTGTTTGTTTGAGGTTTAGCGACGTGTCTGAGCGTATTAAAGGAGGAAAGTGAACAGGGTGGGTTAATGACGTCTGCTCCTTTTGCCCCTTTTCTTGGTTTTATTGTTCCGGGTGAGTACTTTTTTCATGTGTCTGTGGAAGTCCCGCTCCCTGACTTTCAAGGCCTCTAAGATCTTCTCTGGATATGCTAGAACTCTAGTTTTATCTTCACCTTCTTCTGAGGTGTCCTCAATGTATTTCCTGAATTGACTGATGGAACCGATGAAGTCAAACTTAAGGGATCAGTGGAGGTCGATGGCGCGTTCATCCAGGAATTCTATGAATTCGGCCGATGGTATCTCCTCCTGGTTGCCTTCATCTTCCTTGTCAAAGCCCAGGCTTCTTTCTGTTTTTCTGTCTCTGCTCTTCTCCTCTCTCGCCTGGCGTCCCGGCATTTGGTGGATGGTGACCTATGAAAAACACAGTTGGGCGGGCCAATCAACCATAACATAGAAAAAAAGGGGGGGGGGGGGGGGGCTGTTGAGCTAGTTTTTCATTTCATTCTTCTGTTGGCCTTCGCTTCCAACTCTTGTGGATCCATAAGCAAATAAAGTTATTCGGATCGCAAAGGATCTCGAATTCAGAGAAATCTTTCGGCAAAGGAAACAAAATCAAATTCACAAGCGGGAGCACCATCAAGGAAAAAGAAGAAAAAGGGACAAGCTCAGAAGGGTCGAAAGCGGTTGAACTGAAACTGAAACTTCATTTATTCATTCGAGGCCGAACTCATCTATTGCTCATTGTCCATGAGCGCGTTTTATTCATTCGATTCATTGATTGGGAACAGAACAGGGAATAGTTATCTTGCTGTCTAAGTGTGTGACGTTTTGACCAAAAGTATGTGACGTTTTGACCAAAAAGTGTATGACATTTTGACCAAAAATATGTGACGTTTTGACCAAAAGTATGTGACATTTTGACCAAACAATGAGACGTTTTGACCATTTCGAAATGTGACGTTTTGGTCGTGTGACGTTTTGACCAGCACCCATCCTGAGAACTTGATTGATGCGCAGAAAACTTTTTTTCAGTCCTGTGGGAACCCCATGGCCTAAAAATATAAAAAATTCAAACGCCTATATTTAAAAAATGCACAGATCTGAATATCGAATGGAGTGCTATATGGAGATGCCCATTTTAACACTGTTGCCAATGGGAAAATGCCAAAATATCATAGTTCTTGTGCTCCATGAACTAAGTATTCTTCTTCAGAACTTTTGGGCCAAATCTAAACTAATTTGGTACAAAGCATCTTGGTGGAGTATACTTTTCTTAGTTTTTTTCTTCAAAAGTTGGTACTCCCCTTGGGGCTGTGGTTAATGCCCCAAAAGCCTAAAAATCTTTAAAAATCTTCTTTTCATTAACTGCCACAGAGAATGCTTTGATATTTGGTATGAAACTTCCTTTGGTGGTGGAGATTGAAATTGTTCAAGGCAAGTTGGTAGATCAATATTTGGGCTCTCTGTGGTAGCATGTCCATTTTGGGCTCCATCCAAAATTTCTATTCCATGAACCGATGGGCAGATTTGAACTACTTGATTTGTGCCTGTAAGTTTTTTTTCACTGTTCCATGGGAATGCCAGGAGCTAAACCTGGGGCTCCCAGGGAGAAGTGAATTTGTCATTCCATAGACCTTGGCAAATTCGCCTGCACACGCTGTACTTGTAGTACAGAAAATGCCGAGTCATTATCTTTCTTGTGCTCCATCAACGAAGTATTCTTCACAACCTTTGGGCCAAGTCTAAACTAATTTAGGCCGAGAAATCGAAAGTCATGATATTCAGTAAGTCGGGCAAATTATTAATAAACATAATTTTGTTCTTAATAACCAACCACTAGAAGTAGTTAAAGAATATCGCTATCTCGGTCTACATATATTATCATCCGGTAACTTCAGTCCAGTCCAACTGCTGAATAAAGGGCGGAAGGTCCTATTCACCCTACAAAAACGTTTACCTCTGTTCGAAATGAATGCTCAGACCAATATGAAATTATTTAACACCCTCATTAAACCTGTAGTCATGTATGCGGTGGAGGTTTGGGGGCCACTTTCGCTTAATATGGACCGTCTGAAGAGTAATATAACATTGGAGCAATTTTATGATACCCAATCGTATGGGAAATTATCACTTCGCTTCTGCAAACAAACATTGCATAGCAATAGATATGGCTCAAATATTGCTGCTTGGGGAGAGCTTGGTGAGTATCCACTTGATATCTACGTTATTGTACAAGCTGTTAGCTTCTGGCTTCATCTTCTCGAACTCAATCTGGAAAATTTGGCTAATAAATGCCCGGTACACTCCAGGACTTGTCAGGGGTCCCTTTGGAGTGTGCAGATGAGAGCTGTACTAGCTCATATAGGGTTTCTACACATGTGGGAAAACCAATCCACACTCAACTGTAGGGGTCTCCTGCATGCAATTAAATCTAAACTGCAAAATCGTTTTTGTCAATGGTGGAACGGCAGATTGCAATCTGACAGTAAATTGGCCTTCTACCGGAAGATAAAGCAGGATTGTAAGTTTGAACCATATCTTCTGCTTTCTATTGATTCCATGGAACTTGCAAAACCAATGCAACTTCGCATTAATTAGCTCGCACCCTCTAATGATTGATACGGGGCCCGGGGGCACTACAATAAGGGGGGGGGGGGGGGGGGGGGGAGTAAGCTACCCAAAGAAGCCCGTACCTGTGCTGTTTGTTCCTGTGGTTTGGAGGATGAAACACATTTCCTTCTGCAGTGCAAACAGTACGCCCTGCTGCGAATAGCACTTTTTGAGCGAATAAGAGACATTTGAGGCAATGACTACTCAAACCTATCACCAGAATTCATGACTCACTTCATCCAACACTCGATTATGAAACTACCCCTGAAGTGATAAAATTTATCAATGCAGCATTTGATTGTAGGAAACTGTTAGTGCAATGACCCATTGCCTGATTGTCCGATACAATATATATATGATATATATCAGAAGTTTATAAACAAATCCTTGTGCTGGTAGTTATTAGAAAAAATTATTAAAGTTCAAAACAAATACAACGACATCACTGACTATATTCCTGCTAGCGCTTTCACCGCTCTCTATGCGGATCTTCAGGCATTTTTATTTTAAAATGAAAATGCCTGAAGATCCGCACAGAGAGCAGTGAAAGCGCTAGCAGGAATATAGTCAGTGATGTCGTATTTGTTTTGAACTTTAATAATTTTTTCTTATATGATATATATATATATCTGTGTGTGTAATTTCGGAAACTACCTGCTCCATTTGTAAATTGGGCCAATATACCCGAGAAGTATCACATTGTTCGATATAAGTTTGCTATTCTTCATTTCATATGATGTGCGTTTTGTTTTCGTTTCTCTTTCTAACTGTATTTTGATACACCTATTTTTGTTTTCTATCATTCATCTTTGTTGATGTTGAGACAATAAATATCTTATCTTATCTTGGTGGAGTGTACTGTTCTGATTTTTTTCCCCAAAAGTTACTAAAAGGCCTAAAAGTCTTTAAAAATCATCTTCTCAGAAAACACTCACAATAATGCTTAAATTTCTGGTTCGGAACTTACTTTAGTGGTGCAGATTCAACTTTTTCCAAAGGAACTCACTAGGTCAATATTTGGGCTCCCAGTGGAGGATTCCCATTTTGGACTCCACCCAAAATTTCTACATGTATTTCCTGAACTGATGGGCTGATTTGAACCAAATTTGTCATGTAGTACTTAATTGGTTCATAAATACTTGATTTATGCCCGAAGAAAATTTACATGTATTGGGTGGGGTAGAGAGAACCACAGAAGTTAGAAACCAAAAGAATTTGCACGGACACGTTTTTTAGCTCATCTCGACAAAGCCAAGCTGAGCTGATCTCATCGCTTCCCGTCTGTCGTCCGTCAACACCATGTTTTGGTCTTCTCCTCCAAAGCCACTGGGCCAATTCAAGTGAAAGTTTGTGTGAGTGATGGTCCCAAAGGGGCATTTCATTTTTGTTCAACTCAGCATGCCCAGCCCCATAGGGAGGGAGTGGGGGAAAATGCTCCAAAATATTTTTAAAATCTTCTTCTCAAGAACCAGTGTGTACAATGACTTGATATTTGCTATGGAGCTTCCATATGAGGTGTAGAGTCAAGTTTGTTCAAACGAAGTTCGTGAAGTAATATTTGGCTTTGTAATAGGAGGGGTAAGATTTTTGGCCCCGCCCAAAATTTCTATTTTCTGAACCGATGGTCCGGTATGAACCAAATTTGGTTTGTGGTAGTATTGGGTCATAAGTACTTGACCCATGCAAAAAAAAAAAATTCCCGCATCCCCATGGGAACCCTGGGAGCTAAAAATAGAAATATTTTCAAACGCCCATATTTCCCAAACCCCACGGAACAGAGAGCTTTTATATGGTATGAAGTATCCTTATGACCAGTAGAATTGAATGGTGAAAAAAAATTGCCATCGGTTATGTTAGGGTGTTCTGTAATGGGCATCGAAAAAATGCTGAGTCAGCATATTTGCAAAAATTAAAAAAAATCTTTTCTCCAGAACCAATCATCAGAATCTTTTGATATTTGGTATACAGCATTCATAGGGGGGTCAGATAAAAGTTTGTTGAAATAAAGCTCATTGGTTCATATTTGGGCTCTCTACAGGAGCCCGAAGTTTTAACATAGGGTAATATGGGGAATATTCTTTAAAAATCTTCTTCTTCAGAACCACCAGCCAGAATCTTTTAATATTTGGTATACATCATTGTTATGAGGGTCAGATTCTAGATTGTTCAAACCAAGTCCCTAGGTTAATATTTGGGCTTCCTACGGAAGCCCAAATTTTATCTTTGTTCAATATGGAGGGTAATTTAAAAAAATCTTCTTCTGATCCATCAGTCAGAATGCTTTGATATTTGGTATGCAACATCTCTATGGGGGTCAGATTCAAGTTTGTTCAAATCAGATCCCTAGGTATATATTTGGGCTCACTATGGTAGCCCAAATTTTTACTTAGTGCAATATGAGAAAATTTCTTTAAAAATCTTCTACTTAGTGCAATATGAGAAAATTTCTTTAAAAATCTTCTTCAAATCCACCAGTCGGAATGCTTTTATATTTGGTATACAACATCTCTAGGGGGGTCAGATTCCAGGTTGTTCAATTCGAGTGCCTAGGTTAATATTTGGGCTCCATATGGGAACATGAAATTCAACTTAGTACAATATGAGGGAATTTCTTCAAAAATCTTCTTCAGATTCACTTGTCAGAATGCTTTCACATTTGGTATACAACATCTCTAGGGGGGTCAGATTCAAGTTTGTTCAAATCGGATCCATAGGTCAATATTTGGGCTCGCTATGGTAGCCCAAATTTGAACTTAGTGCAGTTCGAAGAAATTTCTTTACAATTTCTCCTCTTCAGATCCAACAGTCAGAATGCTTTCATATTCGGTACACAACATCTCTAGGGAAGTCAGATTTAACTGTGTTCAAAGCAAGAGCCTGG
The DNA here is from genome assembly GCA_031216915.1 of Pictodentalium vernedei. Taxonomy (NCBI): domain Eukaryota; kingdom Metazoa; phylum Mollusca; class Scaphopoda; order Dentaliida; family Dentaliidae; genus Pictodentalium; species Pictodentalium vernedei. The sequence goes on along the minus strand of CM062296.1, from coordinate 519,144,017 downwards.
GTTAATATTTGGGCTCTCTATGAGAGCCGGAATTGGCCATTTTGCTGAAGAATTAAAAATTTTGTATTCAGTACCCTCTAGAGGTACTAAGATTAATCCACATAGGTTATATCAAGGGGCTTCATAGGGGAGCTCTACATTTTACTTATGATCAACTGAAGAAAAGGCATGATGCCCGGATTATTTTTGTCACTCCTGATGAGCTCAAGGATTGACAGTGTAGCCTATGGAGATGGCTTGCTTAATGTAGACTCATTCTTGGACTCTGTTTAAATTGTGTTCTGTACAAGATGAGCGCTTCAGGCCCCGTGGGGCCTCTTGTTTAAAGACATTACGAAACAGAGCTTCATTTTTGCCTGAGAACCTTTCCAAGGGCCATCAGAAATGAATGGCCAAAAGATTACGTTTATCACTTCCTGATACTCTCATCTCTTTTGACAACTTGTGCCAGGTGAGCAGTTTAGGTTCACTTGAGCCTCTAGTTGTAGCTATTTAGTGATTAACATAAATGTAACCTTTCATCAGTGTGCTGAGGGTAAAGTATGTTGTTAAATTGCAGTGAAAGTCCAGCTCACAATTTCTTCTCAGTCTACTCACAATTGTTTACAATTGGCTGTATTGTAAGTGCAAGCTCTACTTCGGAACTAACTCAAGCTAAGAAACTTTTCCAATCAAGTTGGAAAAGTGAAAGAGTGAAAATCACGAAAAAGGGTCGAGCGATACCGGTGCTCGACATTACATGTACTCTCTCTGCACACCTCTTGCATTTACCGAGCACATGCGCAACAACCGTGACGTCAATTCCTTTTATTTCCGCCATTGTGATGGTCGGAAATTTTGTGACTCGTGCTGCTTATTTGCTATTATCTTCGTGAACAACTTATTTTTGTATGGTGCTTCTTGTCTATTCATGTGCAAGTGGACTGTATCCTTTATCAAGCTCTAAATTGATTATTATTTTATGATATTTTTGCTCACTTTTGCTTGTTTTCTCATACATATTCTAGCTTTTCCCCTACGTGTAAACACACCCATTGTTGTTCAGTTTTCCGTCGGCGGGAAGCTTGATTTTTTTGATCATCTTGGGGATTTTTTCCCAATTGTAATTATGCCTAAAACAAGTCCTTGTACCTCTTGTGTGCAGGTGAAACATTTAGACGATTCTCATGCTACATGTGTCACTTGCAACAATTGCACACAGGCCCATTCCTGTGGTATTTGTGGGGTTTGGTCCTCAAAATTCTGGTTATCCGTGAACAAGGTGGTTCTCTCCAGCTCTCCAGGGCTAGAACCCCTCGTTCTCGGGGTAAGGGTAGCCGTGCCTCTTAAGACATTTCTGGGAGTGTACATGGTGACCTTGTCACGCAGGATGTTGATCAGTCTCTTTCTGTAGCAAGTTCCTCTGCAGCTGTTGACGGTGCTGGTTCTGTGATGCCTGAAGTGGAGACTGTGGTCTCTTTGGCTTCTGATGTCACCCTTGAGGCGCCTATTTTTGTCGAGAGCTTCTCCGAGCTCAGCTCGGTGGCACTCTTCGATTTGCCTCCTGCGCCGTCGACAGTTGCTGGGGAAGTTGTTACTACTCATCCTATCTTGTATGATAGTGGCTCTTCCATCTCTTCTGGGAATGGTGTACAGTCTCGGGGGTCCGAGACTGTATCTGCTGGTGTGTCTCTGAGCTCTCAGCCTCCCCTGGCTTCTCAGCAAAGCTGTGCGAGTTTGCTGTCTGCTCCGTCACATCTGGCTAGGTTTGCTCCAGTCAGTTTGGCCGTTCAGTCGCTTCGGCAGCGATTCCTCATCCCTCGAGCGATTCGTTTGTTGTTCCGCCTTCCCCTGCTGGTGTGATGACTAGCAGGATGGGGCAGGGGCATTGGCATCCAGGGCCTGCTGTTTGGCAGAGGTCAGTAACAGCTCCGGTTAGCTGTCACTCTTGGAACCTTCCTCCGGTGATTCCTCACTGTGTTCCAAGTCTGGCTGTCGATCGATGCTTGTCGTCGGTCTCTGAGGATGGGCAGTTGGGACCTTCTGTCTCACAGAGGCCAATGGCAGGTTCCTGTCATTCTTGGGACAATCCTCCGGTGTCTTCTCATCGTGTCCCAGGTTCAGCTACGGATCGACGTATGCTGCCGGTCTCTGTAGAGGATTTACATGCAGGGCCTTCTGTTCCGCAGAGGTCAGTGATTGCCCCTGGGCGTCACTCTTGGGACTATCCTCCGGTGTCTTCTCACCGTCTCCCTATTCTGTCTGCTGATCGACATTCGCCGTCGGTCCCTTCTGAGGATTTGGGTTCTTCTGCTAGAAGGATCCATTGGGAAGACACTCCGTCGGGCGCTGCTGCTACGACGGATTCTCAGGGTGAGCTGTGACAGGCCGTTTTGGCGCTCACCCGGTTGCTTTCTAGCAACCCTCAAGTTGGCTTCCCTGTGCCTCCTGAGGCACAACCTTCTTTGGTTGGTCACCGAGATTCCTTGCCTGGCTCTTTGGATACTGTTCAGTATTCACAGGAGGTTCCTGCTGGTGAGCCCGAGTTGGGCTACGTCTCTTCTGCTACAGAGGATGATGATTTTCTTGAAGGCGAAACCCCCCCCCCCCTCATCAGTCTTGCAGACAGGCCCATTCCTGTGGTATTTGTGGGGTTTGGTCCTCAAAATTTTGGGCATCCGTGAACAAGGTGGTTCTCTCCAGGGCTAGAACCCCTCGTTCGCGGGCTAAGGGTAGCCGTGCCTCTTCAGACATTTCTGGGAGTGTACATGGTGACTCTGTCACGCAAGATGTTGATCAGTCTCTTTCTGTAGCAAGTTCCTCTGCAGCTGTTGACGGTGCTGGTTCTGTGATGCCTGAAGTGGAGACTGTGGTCTCTTTGGCTTCTGATGTCACCCTTGAGGCGCCTATTTTCGTCGAGAGCTTCTCCGAGCTCAGCTCGGTGACACTCTCCGATTTGCCTCCTGCGCCGTCGACAGTTGCTGGGAAAGTTGTTACTACTCATCCTATCTTGTATGATAGTGGCTCTTCCATCTCTTATGGGAATGGTGTACAGTCTCGGGGGTCCGAGACTGTATCTGCTAGTGTGTCTCTGAGCTCTCAGCCTCCCCTGGCTTCTCAGCAAAGCTGTGCGGGTTTGCTGTCTGCTCCGTCTCATCTGGCTAGGTTTGCTTCGGTTGGGCCGTTCGGTCGCTTCGGCAGCAATTTCTCGCCCCTCGAGCAATTCGTTTGTTGTTCCACCTTCCCCTGCTGGTGTGCCGACTAGCAGGATGTGGCTGGGGCATTGGCATCCAGGGCCTGCTGTTTGGCAGAGGTCAGTGACAGCTCCGGTTAGCTGTCACTCTTGGAACCTTCCCCTGGTGATTCCTCACTGTGTTCCAAGTCAGACTGTCGATCGATGCTTGTCGTCAGTCTCAGAGGATGGGCAGTTGGGGCCTTCTGTCTCACAGAGGCCAATGGCAGGTTCCTGTCATTCTTGGGACAATCCTCCATTGTCTTCTCATCGTGTCCCAGGTTCAGCTACTGATCGACGTATGCTGTCGGTCTCTGTAGAGGATTTGCAGGCAGGGCCTTCTGTTCTGCAGAGGTCATTGATTGCCCCTGGGCGTCACTCTTGGGACTATCCTCTGGTGTCTTCTCACCGTCTCCCTATTCTGTCTGCTGATCGACATTCGTCGTCAGTCCCTTCTGAGGATTTGGATTCTTCTGCTAGAAGGGTCCATTGGGAAGACACTCCGTCGGGCGCTGCTGCTACGACAGATTCTCAGGGTGAGCTGCGACAGGCCGGTTTGGTGCTCACCCGGTTGCTTTCAAGTAACCCTCAAGTTAGCTTCCCTGTGCCTCCTGAGGCAAAACCTCCTTTGGTCGGTCACCGAGATTCCGCGCATTGCCCTTTGGATACTATTCAGTATTCACAAGAGGTTCCTGCTGGTGAGCCCAAGTTGGGCTACGTCTCTTCTGCTACAGAGGATGACAATTTTCTTGAAGGTGACGGACCCCCCTCGTCAGTCATGCTTTGGATTTTGTCTTTGGCTTATTGCCAGACATTCAGCCTTCAGACCAGCCATCAGTGACCGTCCGGCCGCGTCCTCTCTGGAGCGCCATAACCCTGTTGAGCCTTCTAGCTCTGGGGTTTTGCGTCCTCTGCAATCGGCTCAGGTTGTTCAGTCCTTCCAGGACTTGGACGCCAAAATGCATTTTAAGGCCCTGAAGGGTTCTTTCTTTTCATGAGCTGATGCTTTTCTGCCTCCGGCGCAGTTTCGTGTTTACAAATCCGTCTGTCCACCAGTCTTCCAAGGGATGACTACTGTGGACGAAGATTCTTCTTCCCTTGGATTGACTAAGCCTAAGTCGGCAGTTCTCCCGATGTCGGTCGTTGAGTCTATGGTTGGCCTGTCCGGAGAGATGCTGGGTATGTTATCTCTCACGGACCATGCCTGACACACTCTCATGCCTGTAGCACGGCTAATTTGGGGCTTGCATGCCGGGATGTGGTGTTGGATTCTTCTCCATCCCTTCCTTCTGAGCAGCGTGCTGTTCTGAGGTCTGCTTCTTTGGTTGGACCTCAGCTGTTCCATGGTTCTGTGGAAGCTGTCCGTGGTGAGGTTCTTTGTCATTCGAAGGATCAGCTTTTGTTACGACCACCTGCTGCTGCGGATGGTGGTTGTTCCAGACCTGCCAAGCATCCTGCTGCGGTGGCCATGTTGACAACGTTGACCGTGCCTTTGGCTCCGTCTGCTCCTTCTGTTCAGAAGAAGCGATGACGTGGCCAGGCTCGCTGGCAGCCTCAGGGAGGAAAGTCTCAGGACTCTGTTGCTTCCCGAGGGTGTGATTTCTCCTCTCGGGGGCCTCATCGAGGCCGCAAATGAAGGTCCTCACCTCGATTCGCCTCCAGTCGGGGGAAGGCTGTCGCTGTTTTTCAACCGTTGGACAGAGATAACGTCAGACACATGGGTCCTCGGCATCATCCAATCCATTCTGCGAGTGTCCTTCCCTCGGCACCCCTGTTTATCTTGGGTGCCCCTCCCAACTCAGGACCCTTCCGATTCTCTGCGTCAGGACCTTCTGGTGCAAGAGATCGACAATCTCCTCTCCAAAGGGGCAATCGGGGTGGTCAGGAACACCCTTTCACCAGGGTTTTACTAGAGACTTTTCTTGGTGTCGAAGAAAAACGGCCAGTTTCATCCTGTCATCGATCTAAGTATCCTGAACGAGTCCATTATAGCACCTCGTTTCAGTATGGAGACTTTCCGGTTGGTTCGACGTTCAGTTCATCAGGGTGACTTTGCTGCCAGTATCAACCTGAAGGATGTCTACTTCCATGTACCCATTCATCTGGCGTCACGGAAATACCTTCAGTTCTCGTTTCGGGATTGAGTCTTTCAATTCAAAGCTCTCCCGTTCGGTTTGAACCTGGCTCCTTGGGCCTTCACCCGACTGTTGTCACATGTGCTCGCTTTTCACTATACTCAGTCGGCTGTGACTTCGTCAGCCTACCTGGATGACATCCTCCAACGGCACCACAATGCTGCAGTTCTGGAGTCCGATGTCCGGCGGATGCCTGGCCTACTGGCGTCGCTGGGTTTCAGAGTCCATTGCGAGAAGTCGGATCTCCTTCCTTCTCAGTAATTTCGTCATTTGGGAATGGATTTCGACACTCTTCACAATGTGGGGTCGGTTCCCAATGCTCGGGCGACGATTCTTTCCGCCCTGACTCGGAACCTGCTCCAATCTTCCTCCGTCTCGGCCAGGACTTTCCTTTGGATGCTGGACCTTTGCGGTTCGGTGACAGATCTCATTCCACTGGGTCGCTTGTTCGTCCGACCTCTCCAACACTTCCTGTTGGATCATTGGCGTCCGAATGTAGATCCTCTGGACCTGGAACTTCCTATTCCTCGGTCTCTGCATCGTCACCTCCACCCCTGGGCCGATGTTCCCTGGTTGACTCAGGGTGTCCCGTTGGATCTTCCTTCGGCCAACTGTATCCTTACTGCGGATGCCAGCGATCGAGGCTGGGATGCGACGGTGGATCCTCTCGGTCTGTCCACTCAATGCGAGTGGGACAGCGAGCATGTGGGCCTTCATATCAACCAGAAGGAGCTCCTTGCCCTTCTGTTGAGTTTTCGGCTTTGGATCTCTAACCTGTCGGACCATATTGTCCTACTTCTTTCGGACCATTCAACAGTGGTGGTCTACATATGGAATCAAGGAGCACACTTTCGATTCCCATGTATCTGCTATCTCGGGATCTTCCACTGTATGTAAACGCTCGGGTGACCATTCGGCACATTCCCGGGTGTCTCAACGTCCTAGCAGACTCCCTGTCCCAATGCGACAGTGTCCTTCCCACCGAATGGATGCTGTATCGGTTGGTGTTTCAGGCGATTTTCAAGCGGTGTGGACGTCCTCTGGTCGACCTTTCCGCCACTTGCTGGAATCATCAGGTAGAGACCTTTGTCTCTGCTTGTCCAGATCCACTGGCATTTGCGGTGGACGCTTTGTCTCTGGACTGGACAGGTTGGATCAGCTATGCCTTCCTTCCTACACCGATTCTTCCTCAAGTGTTGGGCGAAGATTTGTGCTTGCAGTTGCAGGATCATTCAGATCGCACCTCTGTCTCCACAGAGAGTGTGGATCAACCTGCTGCGGCCTCTGTTGGCCGATTGGCCGATTCGTCTACCTCTACGTCGCGATCTTCTTTCCCAGGGTCATCCCAGGATGTATCACAACAACCTGGCGAGCCTGTCCCTTCACGTCTGTCTTTTATCAGGTCCTGTCTCCGACATAGAGGTTTTTCGAGACGATCAGTGGAGTGCATTTCTGCATCGCGGCGACATTCCACTGGCATGACTTATGCTGCTAAGTGGAAGGTTTTCTGCCACTGGTGTACAGCTCAAAATGTGGATTACCGTAATCCGTCAATCGCTCAAATTGCTTTCTGGTATACCTTTTTGACTCCATGGGCCTCCAGCCTTTTACGATAAAGGGCTATCGGTCTATGCTGTCTGATACTTTCTTGTGGGAAAGCGGTGCATCGGTCGTAATCTTTTTCTCTCCAAACTAATTCGGCACTTTTCTTTGAAGAGGCCTCGAGTTTTGTGTCTTACACCCAAGTGGAACTTGGCATGGATGTTGCATTGTTTGAAGGGTGCGCCATTCAAGTCTTTATCTGAGACCGATATGCATTTTCTCATCTATAAGACGGCTTTCCTTCTAGCGTTTGCTTCTGCCAGACGTGTCAGTGAGCTTCAAGCGCTATCTGTTGATTCTGCTTTCTTCAGAAATGAGGCTAACTGTGTCACCTTCGCTACTGATTGCTCTTTTCTGGCCAAGAATCAGCTTCCTGATTCAGTACCTCCTCCCATCTACATTCAGGCTCTCCCTGCTGTCGATGGCCAGAGCTTCTTTGTCCTGTTCGTGCGATCAAAACTTACATTACTCGCACTCAGTTCATTTGGAGGGGTCGGAAGAGATTCTTTCTGTCTCTCATTCCTAGGAGGCAGTCTCTTCCCATTCTATTATTTCCAGATGGATCTGTCTTGCAATCAAGCTGGCTTATTCCAGCTTGTCTGCTTCAGTTTTTGTTTCGAACCGGTTTAATGCTCATGAGGTTTGTGCCATTACTACATCCTGGGCATTCTCCAATTCTGTTTCGCTCCGGGATGTTATGAATGCAGCTTACTGGTGGAATGCTCCTACTTTCTCCTCCTTTTATCTCCGCCACCTACAGCAGCAATCTGCGGACCTTTTTTCTTTAGGCTCTCTCATTGCTGCTCAGGCTGTTGTGCACCCTCGTTAAATTTGTTTTTATCGGGTTTGTGCTCCGCTCAGCCTTGTTCTTTTCAGGTGCTTTCTTTCTTTCTTCGTTAAGGTTTCGCTATTATTCTCTGCCCTCCTTGCATTTCTTTCTGCTACTCTTGTTGGTATTGGTTATGTGATTCACCTCCTCCTATTGTTTATTCAGCCAATTGTAAACAATTGTGAGTAGGTTGAGAAGAAATTAAAATTTTTTAGTAAATTGTGTTTCTTAACATACCTACCACAATTGTTTACCGGAGGCCCACCCTCCTTGGGGATATCTTTGATATCGATGCCTCCCCGCTAAATCATAAACTTCTCGTTGGTGGAAATACGGAATTGACGTCACGGTTGTTGCGCATGCACTAGGTAAATGCAAGAGGTGTGCAGAGTGAGTACCTGTAATGTCGAGCGCCGGTCTCCCTCGACCCTTTTTCGATCTTTTTCGTGCTTTTGCACTCTTTCACTTTTCCAACTTGATTGGAAAAGTTTCTTAGCTTGAGTTAGTTCTGAAGTAGGGCTTTCACTTACGTTACAGCCAATTGTAAACAATTGTGGTAGGTATGTTAAGAAACAAAATTTTTGTTGTACAGCACTAACATCTACAGTCCTGGACTGAGTTCATTACAAGTATGCATGTATTGGTGAAGTGCACTGCCAGGGGAATCCAGTTCACTGGCTAGGCAGTCCAGTCCACTGGCTAGGCAGTCGAGTCCATTCCAGTCTGGCACATATCGGTCTATTACATGACTTTTGAACATATATTGTCCCTCTAAACTTCTTGTGATCACTGCCTAAGTACAATTGTACTACATTTTTTACATGCCCCTGTTGGAACCCAATAACTGGTGCTTTTTACAGATGCAACGAAATTCACAATCCGAGTGAGATCCGTATGCCTGAAAAAAAGTTAGGAGATTCAAACAATTTTATATTTTGATTAAACATTTTATGCATGGTTAATGATTGCTGGCAAGAACATTTTTTATATGCCCCTGTATGACTGACACCTCTACCAGGAGGGGCAAAATCCATGATCCCCCTGAAAATCGCATGCCTTAAAATAGATAAGAATTGCAAATAATATGAACAAATTTAGTATCCAGTCTTGTTGTGGGGGGGGGGGGGGGGTGTGTTCTTACTTTGATTATATCCCCAGGGACAATATAGGAATCACCTTATCCATTTATGTGCCTGAACCACCTGTCCAGACCTGGAAATAAAGGGATTGCATCTTAAGCTGTTAACATGTTATGCTATAACATGATTGTAACCTATTGGAAAAACTGTTGTGATGCTCTTTCTCCTGCGTTTTACTAGTCCAGCCATGCTGCTTATGTCTTACAAATATTTCTGACAAAATAAATAGCAACAACTACGTTGTAACATGTGATTTCACTTTGGCATGCTTGCACACAGTAGTTGCTATTTATTTTGGGCAAAATTTTGTTAAAATGTAAATGGCTTGCCACTCTACTCACACATGAATGTGGATGGCACTGGATGTAATGCACAATGCTTGAGTTGAGTTAGTTCCAAAAGATTGTCAGATCTGACTGGCAAAACACGTGGAATTATGAATTTAATTACGTTGTATTCTTTGGTCGTAAACATTACAGTACAGTCGCCGTGGACTGGTCGTAATCCATGCGTGGACAGTGATGTTCATGCATACATTTACCAGGTAATAAAAAGCATCATCAGCAAAATTTTAATTTATGATGCACCAGGTTGTACCGTTGCATAATTAATTAAATTTTTGATGGTTATTCCTATAATTAATGTTTGGAATCTAATATTACTGCGTCCATGGAAATAGAGCCCACCTGTTGAAAATGACCAGTCCACGGCAGCCGTACTGTAGTTCATTCACATATTTTACAATGAAGTAACCCATACATCACATAAATGATCCTTCATGGGTTACCTGTATTTCCAGACCTGCCTGTCCAGTCCCATTCTTTCCCTTTTGTTCCCATGTGCATTCACTGCAATGCTCCTGTGTTTATGAACCAATTGTGCAGGGTTTGCATTCTAGAAATTCGACAGGGCTGGAAAAACAGCCCCATGAAAGTCTTCATGAGGCTGTTTTTTTCTACTCACAGATAGAGCTGAAACAGTTAAGGGGTTTTCTTGATCGATTAATCACATGGATTAACCTTGGTTAACCGATTAATCACTTGTCCAAATAGATATCTGAATAATTGCCATACCGTTGATGATTTACAGCATGAACCCTTTACCCAACGTAACAAACAAAACCGCCGAGGCCTATATACAAAAATCTCCATTCAAAAGTATTGTCTGTTACCTGCAATGGGTACATGGAAAGGGTAAAGAATGACCATTTCCAGCAGTATGATGATCTTGCAAGTAAACAAGTATGTCAGCAAGTAACTTGCATGCTTTAATCTGTCTCATATAATTTCAGTCAGAGTGACAATGTTTGCCTGTTTCGGAGCAAGTTTGTTCCTTTGTTGACCCATTTAATGCAGTAGTTCAAAAGTAACTGTCAATCGAACAATTACTTTTTGGATCGATCAAGATGTTGATCATTGATTAATCGGTTAACCATTTCAGCTCTACACACAGGCTGCTTTAATAATTTCATTGCAGGCCTTTATATCCAAATTAATTTATTTTGGGGACACCATTTTGCCCTAATTTGTGGACATTAAAACCAGAAATAACAGTTTTAGCCTGTCATGTTTTATTGTCATGCCTTTCTTTGTGTTTCTTTGGTCATATTATGATGGAAGTTATTCTAAAATGCAGAAGAGGCACAGAGAATTTATATATTTATCCTAATGCCTTCATGCCTTCTCTAATTTGGGAACAGGGGGTGCGGTGGCGTTGCGGTAACCGGTTCTCTTCAGATCACCGAAGTTAAGCAATGTTGAGCCCGGTTAATCATTGGATGGGTGACCATCTGAGCGATCAATTCGGACTCCCGCGTTGTGTCCTTGGGCAAGGCACTTAACCCCGATTGTGCACATAAGGGCACGATGACGCTGTGTACTAAGGCGTACTGCACGTCGATGGTTTGCATGTCTTCAACCAATCTAACCCTGCCCGTGCTGCAGTGCAGAGTTACGATGTTGGTGAGCTGGCAGCTGCTCGTCGTTGCTCGGTGGTTCTCTCTGGGTACTTCTGCTTCCTCCAACCGTAAAACTGTCACGGTCATGATTAGCCATTGTGCATAAGTATATGACCTTTAAACACCAATAAATAAATAAATAAATATAATTTGGGAACAACTGTAAAAGGTGTGAAATTGGGGTAATCTAAAGGCCTGTTTATTGCTAAATCCTTGTTTCAGGTTGGCAGATCTTCCAAGTAAAGTTTACAGAGAATTTTTACATATTCTTGTAAAATATCCAACAGAAACATAATAAAAATGTTAAAGAAATTAGTCTGCCCACTATTTCCATACAGATACATGTATTTATGTCCTTTGGCCTACAGGTGAGCTACATCATCAAAGAGCTGTCAGAAATGACGTAAATATTTGTATGCCTCACTAGAAACTTGGTATATAATAAAGTCATATTTTGCCCTCAAAATCTTGTTTCGATGCGTATTTATAGGCAAATGGAAATTTTGTTTGAAGTTTCTAACAATTTTTTTTATAATGCAGCTATGGAATTTGTGCAAAGCCATACTTCACAATCACATTCTTAAACCTGTCAAATTAGGAATGTGTTCTATTTAAACAGAGCTTGAGCTGGCAGAACAATGTTCTGATACATATTGACTATTGAGATTAAGTAACAAAATGCACTCTGCTATTTTGAGATCTTTAAAAATATTGGCGCTTAACTGGTTGATTGGCTTTTGGCTTTTGCCATCTGCATTATGCAAATTAGACTAACTTTGATGTATTTAGGTTACTTTCAGCACTATAAGTGCAAATGCCAATACGGCTCGGGCTAGAGGCTGTATTTATGAACCGATCTTTACGAAACTTCTTGGGTACCTTTGGTATCACCGTGGGACGAGAACGAGTGTTTTTGGGTCCGGTCCGAAATTCAAGATGGCCGATGGCAGCCATTTTGTACAAAATTAGGTTCAATCAGATTTTTGCACAGAACTTCCATATGAAAGCGCTGATTTGAATAATTTTTTGTGTGAATGTTTTGAACCATGGGATACTATCGGTGGGGACGTAAAATGGCTGTCCTCTGTGCGGAGAGAGATACACTCCGTGCAGGCTAAAGATCCCTTCATAGTATTCGAGAAGAGCTAGGCCACGAAGTTGCCGCTGTGAAGGCCATCCCACACACCTATGCCATTGGGCCAAGGAGAGGCGTTAATATAAGTTGCATAACTTGTTCGCCAATCCTTGTAAAACAAATAAGATTAAATAAGTAAATAAATAAACCATGGGATACATCACATATAATACAGTTTTTTTCTCGTGCAGAAATTATGCAAATTAAATGAACTTCGACTTTTTCAGTGCTACTTACACACAGTAAGTACACATGTCAATACGGTTCGGGCTAGAGTCTGTATTTATGAACCGATCTTTATGAAACGTCTTGGGTGCCTTTGTTATCACCTTGGGATGAGAACGAGTGTTTCTGGGTGCGGTCCAAAATTCAAGATGGCTGCCAGTGGCCATTTTGTTCCGAAATTAGGTCTAATCAGTGTTTTGTTCACAACTTCTATACGGCTCAGGCTAGAGGCCCTATTTATGAACCGATCTTTACGAAACTTCTTGGGTACCTTTGTTATCAACGTGGGATGAGAACGAGTGTTTTTGGGTGTGGTACGAAATTCAAGCTGGCCACCTGCAGCCATTTTGTACCAAAATTAGTGCAATCAGTCTTTTGTACAGAACTTCTGAATGAAAGTTCTGATTTGAATAAATTTTTGTGTGAATGTTTAGTAACATGGAATACATCACATATAGTACAGGTTTTTTTCTCGTTCAGAAATTATTCAAATTAGATGAACTTTGATTTATTCAGTGCTACTTATACATTGTAAGTTCACATGTCAATACGGCTCGGGCTAGAGGCTGTATTTATCAACCGATCTTCACGAAACTTCTTGAGTACCTTTGTTATCACCTTGGGATGAGAACGAGTGTTTCTGGGTGCAGTCCAAAATTTGAGATGGCTGCCAGTGGCCATTTTGTACTGAAATTAGGTCCAATCAGTTTTTGTGTCACAACTTCTATACAGCTCGTATTTATGAACTGATCTTCATGAAACTTCTTGGGTACCTTTGTTTTCACCTTCAATCAGTTTTTTATCACAACTTCTATACAGCTCGCATTTATGAACTGATCTTCACGAAACTTCTTGGGTACCTTTGTTTTCACCTTGGGACAGGAACGAGTGTGTTTTGGGGTGCCTTTATTATCACTGTGCTATGAAAACAAATTTTTTGGGGTTCAGTCAGACCCACTCTGGGAATCAAAGATTTCTTGTCTAGTTTAGCATCTGACCGTCGCCCAACTTTACAATACTTTACCTATACATTTGTTACAGGCTGCAGTCAGTATTTATGTACAGACCGTTACAATACTTTATATGTACCTTTGTTATCAGGTCATTACCTAGATGTTTGTCATTGCTGTGTCACATACTATACATGTACATGTCTTAACAAGTTGAGCTACAGTGTCATTGACACTTTCATTTAAATTTTGCACACTGCAGTAAACAATTGACTAGTCTTGTGCAACAGGACCTCCAGTATCCAGAATTTTTGCATATGTAACATACATGTACATGCAAACATAAACATAATATAGCACTCTACCAGTTATGTATTTTAGTGGAATATTCCAACCCTGTAAAATTTGTTACAGGGCTATATATGGTGCTGGGGCTGATCAGCCCTGCTAAAGTGCAAGCCCTGTTGTGATGAAACCTCACATACATGATCACTAGTGCATTGTTCCTTAATTATAAGCTGTAACAATCTTCAACTGAATTTTCTCTTGTTGAACTTAGATTTATTATTGATTTGTAAATAAACTGGATTATTTCATAGATTAACTGGTAGAATGCTGGAAGCCCATATTTGGGCTCTCTTCTAAAGTGCAGGTACCCCAACGTAAAGGCTTAAAATTCAGTAGCTAGTTTCATGTTATCTTTGAAGTGATATTATTTAGTTTGCTTGAATTTGCCTTGTTACAGTTTATGGAAGAGTTCCCACGGGTACTCCCATGAATTGTAACTTTTGATGGTCAAAACTAATTTAGCACTTTACCAGTTAAATACAAATGTACACATCTCTATCCTGAATCAAGTGAATGGCGTTGTGTGGGGGAGTATTAATCACCCCCAAGACGAGAGCTCTAGGTATGTGTACCCATACTATGTATGGTACACATAATGCCAGCATCCAGGGTGGCCATCCGTCATTCGTCCATCCTTTGTCCATCTGTCTGTCCATCCGTCTGTCCGTCTGGCATCTGTATCCATTTCTTTGGCATTCGATAACTTGAAAAATATTGCTTGGATTGTCAAGTTACTTTATATTTTTGTTCAGGTTACTGATGTGTCAAGCTGTATAGTTTTTGGTGTAAATCTGATAATTTGATTCTGAGATATTAACTCTTTATCCTTCAAATTGAGAATTTTTCCAATCCCTTTGGCATGAGATAACTCAAAAAATATCAATCCAATTGCCATGTTACTTTAGATATATCTTCAGGCTACTGATGTTCCGAGCTGTGTAGTTTTTGGTGTAAATCTGTTATTTTGATCCTGAGATATTAACCCTTTATCCATCAAATTGAAAATTCCTCCAATCCCTTTGGCATTCGATAACTTGAAAAATATTGCTTGGATTGTCGAGGTACTTTATATTTGTGTTCAGGTTACTGATGTGCCAAGCCGTATAGTTTTTGGTGTAAATCTGATAATTTGATTTTGAGATATTAACCCTTTATCCTTTAAATGGAAAATTCCTCCAATCCCTTTGGCATTCGATAACTTGAAAAATATTGCTTGGATTGTCTAGTTACTTTATATTTGTGTTCAGGTTACTGATTTGCCGAGCTCTATAGTTTTTGGTGTAAATCTGATGATTTGATCCCAAGATATTAACCCTTTATCCTTCAAATTGAAAATTCCTCCAATCCCTTTGGCATTCGATAACTTGAAAAATATTGCTTGGATTGTCAAGTTACTTTATATTTGTGTTCAGGTTACTGATGTGCCAAGCTGTATAGTTTTTGGTGTAAATCTGTTATTTTGATCCTGAGATATTAACCCTTTATCCTTTAAATTGAAAATTCCTCCAATCCCTTCGGCATTCGATAACTTGAAAAATATTGCTTGGATTCTCAAGTTACTTTATATTTGTGTTCAAGTTACTGATGTGCCGGGCTGTATAGTTTTTGGTGTAAATCTGATAATTTAATCCTGAGATATTAACCCTTTATCCTTCAAATTGAGAATTCCTCCAATCCCTTTGGCATTCGATAACTTGAAAAATATTGCTTGGATTGTCAAGTTACTTTATATTTGTGTTCAGGTTACTGATGTACCAAGCTGTATAGTTTTTGGTGTAAATCTGTTATTTTGATCCTGAGATATTAACCCTTTATCCTTCAAATTGAAAATTCCTCCAATCCCTTTGGCATTCGATAACTTGAAAAATATTGCTTGGATTGTCAAGTTACTTTATATTTGTGTTCAGGTTACTGATGTGCCAAGCTGTATAGTTTTTGGTGTAAATCTGATGATTTGATCCTGAAATATTAACCCTTTATCCTTCAAATTGCAAATTCCTCCAATCCCTTTGGCATGAGATAACTCAAAAAATATCAATCCGATTGTCATGTTACTTCATATATGTGTTCAGGTTACTGATGTGCCGAGCTGTATAGGTTTTGGTGTAAATCTGATAATTTGATCCTGTGATATTAACCCTTTATCCTTCAAATTGAGAACTCCTCCAATCCATTTCTTCGGAATGCGATAACTCAAAAATTATTACCGATTATCAGGTTACTTTATGTATGTATTCAGGTTACTGATGTGCTGTGCTGTATAGTTTTTTATGTAAATCTAATAATTTGATCCGGAGATATTAACCCTTTATCCATCAAATTAGGCACTCCTCCAATCCATTTCTAAATGTACCCATTCCATGTATGGTGTACATAATGTCGGCATCCGTGGTGGCCCTCCGTCATACAGCTTTCTACTAGTTGCGCGTATGGGTATACATCTGACAATTTCATCGGCCTATTTTTTTCCATAGTATTATACAGTATGTGGAGAGTGGATTGTAGCTAAATCACCCATGGAGTGGAGTTATCACCCAATGTATCACTTTCAAGCTGTACATATGGACAAAAACACAAGCAATATTTCAGCCAATGGACCCCCGGAGATCCATTAGCTGCAACTTTGCTTGTGATGTTTATGCTTTGCAACAAAATTGCAATTATTGCATGGGTGGAATCTCCACTTTGTGGGTGATTTAGTGATAATGCACTCTCCACGTACTGTATATGCACAATTTCAGGCATTTTGTTGGTACATGTAGATTTTTGGGGGCAGGTAAATGGCCGCATTCCCCTCATCAATACTATGTCTATTTTTGAAAAATTTCAAACCTTGGGGAGTAATATAATTCAGCTGTCTGAATGTAGTAGCTACCCCACAACATAGTGGAGCAGCCACTCTGTTCAAATAGTTGAATTATGGAGTAACCTTAACACAGTCCTCCCAATCTCAACCTCCCTTTGACTCTACACTGGTTAAAAGTGCACTACATGTATGTGGTCACATTTATTTTACCTCAGGAGTATGGTTGAATTAGCATGTAACAATTTTAGTTCTATTCTTTTAGAACAAAATAAAATGGTCCTTTTTGTGAGAATTGAAAGTGGAAATGGTTTTGACCTGGAAAGAATTGAAACTTCAACATTCTGTACTTTAGAGGAGTGCCTTCGTGAAATATTGGAACAGAAGGGTGGAATCAAGAACTTTACAATTGAAGGTGCAACAAGGAACACATCTGTTGGTTGGAACACACCAGCAAGTCAATTCAAGGTACGTCTATTATAAGTTCCCAATCACTCCATAAAATATGGATGGAAAATCAAATGGAACAACTACAGTTTGCCCTGCTTCAGGGATTTTTGGTCCTTGACATGCTACAGTATTTCATTTTTAGCTCAACTTGAAGAAGCTGAGCTATTGCCATCACTTGGCAACCATTGGTGTGCGAACGTTCACAGTTTCTTTTGGCATTTCCATCAAAAAACGTTGCCATTGGCAACAAGCTTTGAACTTAATTTAGTTATGCATCAGTATTTCCCTTTGGCACACCCTACAGGCACATTTATGATTAGATCACTTTGAGACTTGGTATGCTTGTTTGGGGTGACCTCTAGATGGGAGATATCGATTTTCTTCCATTTCTGTCGAAAATTTGCAGTTGGCAGTGACCTTCAAATTTGGTGCATTTGTGCATCAGCATTTACCCTTGGCATGCCCAACTAGGTACATTCATGAATGGATTGCTTTGAAACCTGGTATGTGTTTAGCTCAACTTTGACGAAACCACGAAACTTCTTGGGTACCTTTGTTATCACCTTGGGACGAGAACGAGTGTTTCTGGGTGCGGTCCAAAATTCAAGATGGCTGCCAGTGGCCATTTTGTACCGAAATTAGGTTCAATCAGTTTTTTGTCACAACTTCTATACGGCTCATATTTATGAACTGATCTTCACGAAACTTCTTGGGTACCTTTGTTATCACCTTGGGACAGGAACGAGTGTGTTTTGTGGTGCCTTTGTTATCACTGTGCTATGAGAACAAATATTTTGGGGTTCAGTCAGATCCACTCTGGGACTCAAAGATTTCTTTTCTAGTTTAGCATCTGACTGTCACCCACCTTTACAATACTTTACCTATACATTTGTTACAGACTACGGTCAGTATTTATGTACAGGCCCTTACAATACTTTATATGTACCTTTGTTATCAGGTCATTACCTAGATGTTTGTCATTGCTGTGTCACATACTATGCATGTACATGTCTTGACAAGTTGAGCTACAGTGTCATTGACACTTTCATTTAGAAAGCCATTTCAGAAGAATTTATTTTCACAGCAGTTGTTTCCATTGGAAATTATTATTGTTCTAGGACTGTGCATTTATTATAGACGCAGTGCTTCTTTGTGAATTTGGAAGATTGATTCCAAAAGAGAATTTTGAAGAGAATCATTCGTCATGGAAAAGAGAATTTATACTTTCTGTGAAACAGAATATTATTTTGTGAAAAGCCAGGATTCTACTGGATTATTTGGAAATTACCTGTGGCGCCAATACTTCTTGGATTTTTACTCCATTTGAATGTTGCGGAGCATTTTATTATATTTTATTGGAGACTGCTGAAATTTCTAAGTGAAAATTTTGTTACAAATCTACGGGATACTGTTTCTGAAGAGATATTCTTGGATTTAATACTACCAGCTGGTAACTTTCTTCACAAGATTCTTCACCACTGGATTACTGGATTCTGTCAAACTGTACTTTGGACTAATTCAGTAATTGATAAGTACCACTGTTTTTATTTTCTGTAAACCAATTAGTGTAAAAGATCTTTGTATTATGTTTTTTTATATTAATTTTTTTAGCTCAACTTTCACGAAGTCAAATTTGAGCTATTGTCATGGTTCGTCGTCCATCGTCTGTCTGTCCGTCCATCCGTCCGTCCGTCTGTCCGTCTGTCCGTACGTCAACAATTGGCTATGGCTCGGGCTAGAGGTCGTATTTATGAACCAATCTTTACGAAACTTCTTGTGTACCTTTGTTATGACCCTGGGACGGGATCAAGTGTTTTTAGGCGTGGTCTGAAATTCAAGATGGCTGCCAGCGGCCATTTTGTACCGATGATGCAAAAATCAGTTTTTTGTACAGAACTTCTGTATGAAAGTTCTGATTTGAATAAAGTTTTGTATAAATGTTTAGTACCATGGGATACATCACATATAATACGGGTTTTTTTCTCGTGTGTAAATTATGCAAATTAGACTGACTTTGATTTATTTAGTGTTACTTTCAGAGCTGTAAGTGCCAAGCTGCTATGGCTCAGGCTAGAGGCCGTATTTATGAACCAATCTTTACAAAACTTCTTGGGTACCTTTGTTATGACCGTGGGATGAGAACGAGTGTTTTTGGGTGCAGTCCGAAATTCAAGATGGCTGCCAGCAGCCATTTTGTACCGACGATGCAGAAATCTGTTTTTTGTACAGAACTTCCATATGAAAGCTCTGATTTGAATAATTTTTTGTATGAATGTTTAGTACCATGGGATACATTACATATATTACAGGTTTTTTTCTTGTGCGTAAATTATGCAAATTAGGCTAACTTTGATTTATTTAGTGTTACTTTCAGCACTGTGAGTGCAAATCCCAATACGGCTCGGGCTAGAGGCCGTATTTATGAACCGATCTTCACGAAACTTCTTGGGTACCTTTGTTATCACTGTGGGACGAGAAGGAGTGTTTTTGGGTCCAGTCTGAAATTCGAGATGGCCGCTAGCAGCCATTTTGTTCAAAATTAAGAGCAATCAGATTTTTGCGCAGAACTTCCAAATGAAAGATCTGATTTGAATAAATTTTTGTATGAATGTTTAGTACCATGGGATACATTACATATAATACAGAGTTTTTCTCGTGAATAAATTATGCAAATTAGGGGTCCGGGTGGGACTTAGAAAAGTTTGGACCAAAATCCGGAAATTAGTTTTTTGGTTTTTTATGCGTTTTGGTCAATTTTAAGACCAAAAAAAAAAATTTTTTTTACACTGAAAATTTGGGGTCCGGGTGGGACTCAGAAAATTTTGGACCAAAATCCGGAAATTAGTTTTTTTGTGTTTTGATGCATTTTGGTCAATTTTAAGAAGAAGAAGAAAAAATTTTAGTCTGAAAATATTTTGTTTGGGACTGAAAATTTCCACACAAAAATAATAATCTACAATGATTGGTCTTAATCTGTAGTCCATTACAGTCACCTTGTAATTCTTTTATTATTGTTGACTGGGCCAAAACAAATACTAATTCCTGTCATATTCATTATTCAGTTGTCTTGGTCACAGCAAGTACTAATTCCTGTCATATCCAAGTTGAGCTACAGAGTCATTGACTCTTTCATTTAATTAAATTTTAGAATAGTTAAATTCATAGTTATTGTTGCTGATTCTCAGATTTCTTTCTGCTACCAAAATCAATAATATTTCCATACCGTAACAGTATGCATATTTGGGGTGACCTAGATGGGAGCTATTGATTTTTCCATCAAAAACATTGTCGTTAGCAACAACCTTTGAACTTAGTGCAGCAACTTATCCCTTTTGCACTCCCTGCAGGGCATATTTATGAATTTCCATCAAAAAAGGTAAAAAAACAAACATTGCCATTAGCAACAACCTTCAGACTTAGTGCACTTGTGCATCATCTTGCTTTGGCACGCCTCAGAGGGTGCATTCATTATTGGGTTGTTTTGAAAGTTGGTATCCTTATTCAGGGTGACCAAGATAGGAGTTATCGATTTTCTTTTCATTTCCGTAAAAAACTGCTGTTGGCAACATCCTTTGGATTTAGTGCATTTGGGCATCAACATTCTTCTTTGGCATAGCCTACAGGGTGCATTTATCACAGGATTGTTTTAGAACTTGGTGTGCTCATTAGGCGAGACCTCTAGATAAGATCATTACAGCTATCGATTAGCATTCTTTTCTGTGAAAAAAGTTGCTGTTTCCAATGACCTTTAAACTTACTAAAATTGTTTATCAACATTTTTCATTTAGTCAGCCCTTCAGTTTACATTTACAAATGCCTGGATTGCTCTGACGTTATGCACACACAATGCTGTTATGTTGAAGTTTCACCAAATAACATTGGATCCAATGATCTTCAATTTTGCCATTTCACTTATAACTTATGAAGTTCACATTTGTCAAGTTGAGCTACGGTGTCATTGGCACTTTCATTGTGTTTAACTTGTTTTTTGTGGTGAGGGAAGGTTTTTATTGGCCCCTATCGATAATATAAAAATTAATAGCACTGTTTTTTAATAAAATAATAGTAAAATAAAATCACCCTTTCAGTTAATATTTTTCATGAAATAAAACATGTTTTGACTAGGATCAAATAATTGTTTACAATTAGTTCATTGGAACTTTCCAGAAGGTGTGATCAACATGTTGATAAAACAAGATGTTCACAAGTAATGACGGTAGATTCTCATTAATTAGGCTGCAGTTGTTTACATCAGATAAGACTGAATATTCCAGGCTTTTAACTGACTTATATCTCAGCCAATCAGGTATAATGGAACATAGGAATAGTATTGCAGAATATTCATTTTCAAGAAGCTTCCATCTGTTTTTAGCTCACCTGACTGAAAGTCATGATGAGCTGTAGTGATTATTCACTGGCCGCCGTCTGTGAGCATGGTGTTTGCACCTGCTCCTCCCAAACTGCAGAGCCAACTTTAGTTAAATTTGAGGTGATAGCCTGTTCTAACATCGCATTTTGTTTTTGTTCAAATCTACATGCTGAACCGTATGGGGGAGGGGGAATGCTCCAAAGTTTTTAAAAAATCTTCTCATGAACCAGTGGGTACAATGACTTGAAATTTGGTATGGAGCTTCCTTTTGAGGTGTAGTTTCAGGTTTGTTCAAACAAAGTTCTTGGATCAATATTTGCCTTTGTAATGGGAGGGGCTAGATTTTTGGCACCGCCCAAAATTTCTTTTTCTGAACTGATGGTCTGATTTGAACCAAATTTGATATAGAAATATTTTCAAATGACCATATATCCCAAACCACATGGAACAGAGAACTGTTATTTAGTATGAAGCATCCTAAGGACCAGTAGAATTGAATGGTATAAAAAATTGCCATTGGTTGTGTCAGTGTGTTCTATGGGGGGAAGGGGGGGAGGGAGGGGGGGGCATAAAAAGAAAAAGAAAATTTTCTCCAGAACCACTGATCAGATTCAAGTTTGTTCAGTTCGGGTCCCTGGACTAATATTTGGACTCCCTGTGGTAGCCCAAATTTTAACTTGGTGCAATATGAGGAAATTTCTTTTAAAATCTTTAATGCTGTCATATTTGGTATACAACATCTTTAGGGGGGCAGATTCAAGTTTGTTCCTGTCGAGTGCCTGAGTTAATATTTGGGCTCCCCATGGGAGCCTGAATTTTAACTTAGTGCAATATGATGGAATTTCTTTAAAAATATTTTTCTTCAGATTCACCAGTCAGAATGCTTTCATATTTGGTATACAACATATCTGGGGGGGGGGGGGGGGGGGGGGGGGGGGGGGGGGGGGAGATTCAAGTTTGTTCAAATCGAGTGCTTGGGTTAATATTTGGGCTCCCTATGGTAGCCCAAAATTTAACGTAGTGCAATATGAGGAAATTTTTTTAAAACTCTTCTTCTTCATATTCACCAGCCAGAATCCTTTCATATTTGGTATACAACATCTCTAGGTGGGACAGATTCAAGTATGTTAAAATCAGGTCCCTGGGTTGTTATTTGAACTCCCTATGGGAGCCCGAATTTTAACTTAGTGCAATATGAGGGAATTTCTTTAAAAGTCTCCTTCTTCAGAACCATCTCTTAGAATGTTTTGATATTTGTTATACAGCATCTCTAGGGGGGTCAGATTCAAGTTTGTTCAAATTGAGTCCCTGAGTTTATTTTTGAGCTTTTTATGGGAGCCTGAATTTTAACTTAATGCAATATGAGGGAATTTCTTTAAAAATCAACTTCTACTGATCCACCAGTCAGAATGCTTTCACATTTGGTATACAGCATCCTGGTGGTGGAAGGGAAGCGCTCAGACCCCCATGGGGTCTCTTGTCTATTTAAACTTCTGAAATTAACACAGCTTAGCACACACAACATTGAGAATGAAAACAGAATGCATTCTGCATTAAACATTGCAGATTATTGTGGAGTAGTACATTTTTATAGCTTTGAATATCAGCTTAAGTTTTATTCTGACATTGACTACAAGTCAGTTTGTGTACTGGAAAGTATTTCCAAATTTAGATGATCATTCTTGTGAACCCCAGGATCAGTTGCATTATTTTATTACCTGCTTTGTAAAGCCAGTTTTTGGACATTATTTTCAACTGAATTTAATATTTGCTGAGTGCTGTATTAGAGTTTATTTGAAAACTAGGTGACCCTGCCTGTCAACAGTGTCATTAAACCCCATTGAAAATAAATTTGACACTACTGGTTATGTGAACTTCTCTTACTGAACAATTTTTGTTGGATACTGTTTCTATGGACCGTTCTAGTACATCATAATACCAGCTTAGAAGTTTCTTCTCTTCAACATCATAGCACTTATTATTGAACTGTGTTCACACTGACTGATAAATATCTGTTTTATTTATATTATTTTGTAATCCACCTGTGTAAAATATTTTGTAATATTTTTCTGTCAGGTTGGCAGGGAATTTTGAAATGTAGTTTGTCCATCCATCCGTCAGTCCATCAGTCTGTCCTTCTGTCACAAACTTTGTCCGCTTAACTCCTCCTACAGTTTCAGTGGATTTTTAGCTCACCGAAGGGAGCTAAACTTATCACTCGCCGTCCGTCGTCTGGGTTTGTGAACATTTTTCAAACGACTTCTCCTCTGAAACCGCTAGGTCGATTTGCTCGAAACTTGGTATGGATGTTCATTACCATATGTCAATTCAAGTTTGTTCAAATGAAATGGACATGCCCACTTGGAGCTCCATAGGGCGCATAACTCCGATAGCACCCTATGTATATTAGAGAAATTACTACAAAATCTTCTTCTCCCGCACAAGTGGGCAGAATCATTTGATATTTGGTATACAGCAATATGGGGTGGATCTGATTCCAGTTGGTTCAAATAGGCCCCCTGGATTCATATTTGGACTCACTATAGAAGCCCAAATTCGAACTTAGAGCATTTCAGGCAAATTTCTTAAAAAATCTTCTTCTCCAGATCCAGCAGGCAGAATCTTTTGACATGTGGTATGCAACATTGTGAGGTGGATCTGATTCAGGTTTGTTCAAATCAGCCCCCTGGGTTCATTTTTGGGTTCAGTATAGGAGCTCAAATTTGAACTTAGTGCATTTCAGGCAAATTTCTTATCAACCTACTCACAATTGTTTACTACAGGCTTGCACTACAGTGGAAGTCCCTAACTCGGATAATATACTCTCTATTTTTGTCTTTCCCAAGCATATTTGAGATAATAGTTTGTCATGACATCGCAATTTGATTTTGTTCAAATCAAGTTGCCCTGCCCCTTGGTAGGGCCACACCCAAAAAGTGTGCTGAAATCTTAAAAAATCTTCTTCTCATGAACCAGCAATAGCAGAGACTTGATATTTGGTGTGCAGCTTCCTATTGAGCCTGATTTGAACCAAATTTTATGTGAGGGCTTATTGGGTCATAAGTACCTAATTTATGCCGAATTTTTTTTTTCCCCGTAGCCCCGTGAGAACCGCAGTAGAAACAAATTAAAACGCCCATTTCTCCAAAACTGCACGGCACTGAGAATTTTTATATGGTGTGAAGCTTCCTTAGGGCCAACAGAAAGGATTGGTAAAAAAAAATTGCCATCGGTTTTATCATAGGGTACAGTTTTGGGACTTTGAAAAAGTGCTGAGTCAGCATTTTTTAACACTGTAGGCAATGGGAAAAACATTAAAAAGTCTTCTTCTCCAGCTCCAGCAGGCAGAATCTTTTGATATTTGGTATGCAACATTGTAGGGTAGATCTGATTCAAGTTTGTTCAAATCGGCCCCCTGGGTTTATATTTGGGCTTAGTATAGGAGCCTGAATTCGAACTTAGTGCATTTCAGGCAAATTTCTTAAAAAATCTTCTCCAGAACCAGCAGGCAGAATCATTTGATATTTGGTATGCAACATTGTGGGGTGGATCTGATTCAAGTTTGTTCAAATCGGCCCCCTGGATTCATATTTGGGCTCACTATAGAAGCTCGAATTCGGACTTAGTGCATTTCAGGCAAATTTCTTTAAAAATCTTCTTCTCCAGATCCAGCAGGCAGAATCTTTTGATATTTGGTATGCAACATTGTGGGGTGGATCTGATTCAAGTTTTGTTCAAATCGGCCCCCTGGATTCATATTTGGGCTCACTACACAAGCCCGAATTCGAACATTTTCAGGCAAATTTCTTATCAACCTACTCACAGTTGTTTACTACAGTCTTGCACTACAGTGGAAGTCCCTAACTCGGATAATATACTCTCTATTTTCTTTCCCAAGCAATTTGGGAAAGAAAATTGGTGCAAAAGCACCAAGAAAAAATAAGCCAAAACTGGGTCGAGAGCAACCGGCGCAGACCCAATACGGGATGCTCTCTCCCAAGTACAACTCCACGACTTCCGTTGCCAGTGCGCAAATACGTCGCTAAAGACTCATTCTTTTTTTCGTCCGCCATGTGACGAGATGTTCTGCACTCATATCAGTGTTCATCCAACTCGTTGAGTGATGTTTCCTGCTTCATAGTGGATCCAAGTATCCTTTTGTATTCTCAGGAACAGTTTTTTTTATTATATTCTCTTACAATTATTATCCATAATGTATTTATATGTTCTTTCTCGAGTCGCGCGCGAATTTCGTTTGCCATGCGGTTCGGACTTACATTATTTTCACAATTATTGTAAATGCTTAAATTGCTCATTTTTAGCTTAACTTGACATAGTCAAGATAAGCTATTGCCATCACGTGTGCGGAAGTCTGTTAGTCTGTGAGTCTGTGAGTCTGTTAGTCTGTGAGTCTGTTAGTCTGTGAGTCTGTGAGTCTGTTAGTCTGTGAGTCTGTGACGTCTGTTCACATTTTCCTTTAGCACGGGCTACACCCCGCAGTTCTTTTCTGATCGTCACGAAATTTCATATGCAGGTTTGGGGTCATGTCTAGATGAGAACGTCCCCTTTTGGTCGCGATCAGGCAACTGGTATGGCTGCCCGAGCCCAAAACCCAAAAACCATTAGCACAGTCTACAGGTCGTATTTATGAAGGGATTTCATTGTAACTTGGTAGGATGCCTCTGTATAATGCCTAGATGAGAACGTCTCCTTTTGGGCATGATCTATCAACCGTGATGGCTGCCCAAGCCCGAAACCCAAAAACTTTTAGCACAGTCTGCAGGACATGTTTAATGTGGAGGGATTTCATTGTAACTTGGTAGGATGACTCCTTATGATGTCTAGATGAGAATGTCCCCATTTGGGCATGATCTGCCAACCGTGACGACTGCCCGAGCCCAAAACCCGAAAACCTTTAACACAGTCTTCAGGTCATATTTATTGAGGAATTTCATTGTAACTTGGTGGGTTGACTTCATACAATGTCTAGATGAGGAAGGCCCCTTTTGGACGTGATTGGGCAACTGTGACGGCTACAGGGGCCCAAAGCCCAAAAACCTTTAGCACAGTCTAGAGGTCATATTTATGAAGGGATTTCATTGTAACTGGGTAGGATGACTCCAAATAATGTCTAGATGAGAACGTCCCATTTTGATCACGATCATGCAGCCTTGATGGGTGCCCGAGCCCAAAAACCTTTAGCATAGGCAAAAGGTCATATTTATGGAAGGATTTTATTGTAACCTGTTAGGTTGACTCCATATAATTCCTAGATGATGACATCCCCTTTTGGTCGTGATTGGTCAGTTGTGATGGCTACAAGTGCCCGAAGCCTGAAAACCTTGAGCACAGGCTACAGGTCATATTTATGAAGGGATTTCATTGTAACTTCTTAAGATCACTCCAGATGATGCCCAGATGAGATTTCCCCTATGGTTGCGATCATTCAGCCATGATGGCTGCCCGAGCCCAAAGCCCGAAAAACCTTTAGCCCAGTCTACAGGTCATATTTATGAAGTGATTTTGTAACTTGGTAGGTTAACTTCATATAATGTCTAGATGAGAACGTCCCCTTTTGGACATGATTGGGCAACTGTGACGGCTAAAGGTGCCCGAAGCCCGAAAACCTTTAGCACAGTCTACAGGTCATATTTATGAAGGGATTTCATTGTAACTTCGTAGGATGACTCCAAATAATGTCTTGATGAGAACGTCCCATTTTGATCGCGATCATTCAGCCTTGATGGGTGCCCGAGCCCAAAAACCTTTAGCATAGGTAAAAGATCATATTTATGGAAGGATTTCATTGTAACCTATTAGGTTGACTCCATATAATGCCTAGATGATGACATCCTCTTTTGGTCATGATTGGTCAGCTGTGATGGCTACAAGTTCCCGAAGCCCAAAAACCGTGAACACAGTCTACAGGTCATATTTATGAAGGGATTTCATTGTAACTTCGTAGGATCACTCCAGATGATGCCCAGATGAGATTGTCCCCTTTGGTTGTGATAATTCAGCCATGATGGCTACCCGAGCCCGAAGCCCGAAAACCTTAAGCACAGTCTACAGGTCATATTTATGAAGGGATTTCATTGTAACTTGGTAGGTTGACTTCATATAATGTCTAGATGAGAACGTCCCCTTTTGGACATGATTGGGCAACTTTGACGGCTAAAGGTGCCCGAAGCCCGAAAACCTTTAGCACAGTCTACAGGTCATATTTATGAAGGGATTTCATTGTAACCTGGTAGGATGACTCCAAATAATGTCTAGATGAGAACGTCCCATTTTGGTCATGATCATTCAGCCTTGATGGGTGCCCGAGCCCAAAAACCTTTAGCATACGCAAAAGGTTATATTTATAGAAGGATTTCATTGTAACCTGTTAGGTTGACTCCATATAATGCCTAGATGATGACATCCCCTTTTGGTCGTGATTGGTCATCTGTGATGGCTACTGGTGCCCAAAGCCTGAAAACCTTGAGCACAGTCTACAGGTCATATTTATGAAGGGATTTCATTGTAACTTCGCAGGATCGCTCCAGATGATGCCCAGATGAGATTGTCCCCTTTGGTTGCGATCATTCAACCATGTTGGCTGCCCGAGCCCGAAGCCGAAAACCTTTAGCACAGTCTACAGGTCATATTTATGAAGGGATTTCATTGTAACTTGGTAGGTTGACTTCATATAATGTATAGATGATAACGTCCCCTTTTGGACACGAATGGGCAACTGTGACGGCTTCAGGGGCCCAAAGCCTGAAAACCTTTAGAACAGTCTACAGGTCATAATTATGAAGGGATTTCATTGTAGCCTGGTAGGATGACTCCAAATAGTGTCCAGATGAGAATGTCCCCTTTTGGTCACGATCATTCAGCCTTGATGGCTGCTCAAGCCCAAAAACCTTTAGCATGTCTGTAAGTAGTATTTATGGAAGGATTTCATTGTAACTTGTTAGGTTGACTCCATATAATGCCTAGATGATAACATCCCCTTTTGGTCGTGGTTGGTCAACTGTGATGGCTACAGGTGCCTGAAGCCCGAAAATCTTGAGCACAGTCTACAGGTCATATTTATGAAGGGATTTCATTGTAACTTCATAGGATCACTCCAGATGATGTCCAGATGAGAATGTCCCCTTTTGGTTGTGATCATTCAACCATGATGGCTGCCCAAGCCTAAAGCCCGAAAACCTTTAGCACAGTCTTCAGATCATATTTATGAAGGGATTTCATTGTAACTTGGTAGGTTGACTTCATGTAATGTCTAGATGAGAAGAGCCCCTTTTGGACACCATTAGGCAACTGTGTTGGCTATAGGGGCCCAAAGCCCGAAAATCTTTAGCACAGTCTACTGGTGATATTTATGAAGGGATTTCATTGTACCTTGGTATGATGACTCTAAATAATGTCTAGATGAGAACGTCCCCTTTTGGTCGCGATCATTCAGCCTTGATGGCTGCCCGAACCCAAAACCCCAAAACCTTTAGCATAGTCTATTGGTCATATTTATGGAAGGACTTCATTGTAACTCGTAAGTTTGACTCCATATAATGCCTAGATGATGACATCCTCTTTTGGTCATGATTGGTCAACTGTGACTGCTTCAGGGGCCCGAAGCTCCAAAACCTTGAGCACAGTTTACAGGTCATATTTATGAAGGGATTTCATTGTAACTTTGTAGGATCACTCCAGATGATGCCCAGATGAGAATGTCCCCTTTTGGCTGTGATCATTCAACCATGATGGCTGCCAGAGCCTAAAGCCCAAAAACCTTTAGCACAGTCTACAGGTCATATTTATGAAGGGATTTCATTGTAACTTGGTAGTTTGACTTCATATAATGTCTAGATGAGAACGTCCCCTTTGGACGCAATTGGGAAACTGATGGCTATAGGGGCCTGAAGCCCGAACCTTTATCACAGTCTACAGGCCATATTTATGAAGGGATTTTAATGTAACTTGATAGGATGACTCGTTTTGGAATAATTTCACTGTAACTTGATAACTTTTGTTGATATACGTTAACTGTGAGGGCCACATACATTAACTGTGAGGTCATATTAACCCACCCCTCAGCTCTTTAGTACAGTGTACACCTCATATTATTTTTATCATAAACATAGCATACAGGGAACAGAAATGAACATATTCCCAATTATCACAATTCTTGTCTTATTTCATAATCCTTTCATAAACATTGAACATTATCCTTTTCATCAAACACAACACACAAGTTAAGCTACAGTGTCATTGACACTTTCATTCTAATTGTGTTAGAGTTAGGTGTCAGCGGGGGTACCGCTTCTGCAGTTTTTCTTCTCTCCTTTGAGAGTGGTCATCCTGTTGTGTGGTTACCGGTCGACCATCTGGGGTCTAAATTTCTGTCACCTTTCTCTCTTCTTTGGGGGTGTTGTTCTGTTCTCATCTGATTTCACCTTCTTTGCTCCTCTCACCTCTATCATGCCCAGGACTATTCCTTGTGGGTAATGTCTGCTTCCAAAGCATGTGGACGATTCACATGCTTCATGCTACTCATGTAATGGGTGTTCGGCCGAGCGGCCATGTGGTCTCTGTGGATCTTGGTCATCCACTTTCTGCGCGTCAGTGAACTGTGTAGTGCGTTCTCGTGGCCGTACCTCCTGCTCCCGCGGGAAATGAGAACGCGGTCGTTCGGGGGCTCCCGAGCCGACCATGCCTGGTGAGAGTTATTCCTCCTCCATGGGGGATGTGCAGTCTTTTCCTGTAGTGGATACTGCGGGAGCCGTTGAGTGTTCTGGTGAAGAGGTGCCTGGTTCCGGGATTACGGTCCCCCTCCAGTCGTCATCTGAGGCTGTCACTAGGGTTGTGACTCCTCCTTCGGAGCCGAGCAGGGGTGCTCTCTCCACAATTCCACCAAACTCAACGACTCCCGACATATCTACTATTACTGCTGGTCCATCTGCTTCGTCATCAGTTTCAGCCGGCCTCGGCTTTTCCCTGCAGGGGACTGCAGGCATGTCTGGTAGTGTAGACATGGGATATCGACCTCAGCCTTCCCTGACTTCAACTTGGTGAAGTTGGAAGGGGCTGCCGGCCGAACCCACCACTGTGGTCTCTACTCCGTCGAGCACCACAGTTGTGTCATTGGATTCAGATGTTCTTAGTGGGGACATTATGAACTCCGTGGCATTTCCGTCCACTCATTCTGGCCACATGACCAGTTTTGGGGGACCAACGCCTTTTGTGCAGCCTGGACATTCTGCCCCGCAGAGGTCCGCGGTGACTCTCATGAGTTCTCGCTATATTGATTCTCGGTGTGCTTCGTACCCCTATACACATCTGCCTTCAGATGTTTTGGCTGCCGCCCGTCGTCCCGCGTCAGGTGTTTTGGAGGATAGTGACCCTTCGCTGGTTAAGAGGGTCAGAGGTGAAGCCACTTTGCTCCCCTGTCGAACCGGCCAGTTCGGGCAGTGAGCTTAGGGAGGCCCTCTCCTTACTCACTCAGGTTCTGTCCAAGAGCCTTCCTGTTGTTTCCAGCGAGGCAGCGAGTGGTTTCCAGGTGCCTACTATGGCGCCGTCTCCCGGGATTGGAAACAAGCCGGTTTCTAATTCCCCTGGTGTTCTGACACCATGGGAGGTGTCGGCTGGTTTGCCCATGATGGGCTATGTGTCTTCTGACTCTGGGGAGGAGTTCGACATGCTTGAGGTCGAGGGCCAGCAGTCTTCGGACTTGGGGGAAGCTCTTGACTTTGTGTTTGGGTTTCTCCCTGATCTCAAACCAGCTTACCAGCCGACAGTGTCAGCCAGGCCGTGATCATTGGTTGCGCGCCTACAGCCTATGGAGCAACCTGCTTCTGGGCGCCTTCGACCGCGCCAGTCAGTACAGGAAGCATTTTCAGCATTTTACTCCAAGCTGAGTTCCAAGGCTATGAAGGCTCCATTGTTCACCAGGGTTGACACCTTTTTGCCTCCTGTGCATTATCGTTCCTACGATTCCGCCAATCCGTCAGTCTGCCAGATCAGGACTCCAATTCCCTCGGGCTTTCCAAGCCCAAGTCTGCCGTCATTCCAATGACGACTCTGGAGTCCACGTTGGGCTTATCGAGAGAGATGCTTGGTATGCTTTCTCTCTCAGATCACGTCGTCTCAGCTTTAGCTGCTTATCTTACTCACACGCATGCCTGCAACACGGCTAATCTGGAATTAGTTTGAAGGGACGCTGTGCTGGACACAGGACGATCCCTTCCTGAGGAGCAGCGCGCTGCTCTTCGATCTGCTTCTTTGGCAGGTCCGCAACTTTTCCATGGTTCCGTATCGACGGTCCGGAATGATGTCCTACGCAATTCCAAAGATCAGCTGCTGTTTCGTCAGCTTGATCAGCCTTCCAGGGGAGAGGCAGAGGCCATTCCAAGCCTAACAAGTACCCTTCTGCTTCCTCTGCGAAGCAAAAGGCTGGTCCTTCTGCCACCGCTTCTACTTCTTACTCAAGGGGTAAGGGTAAGGGTCGGCAGACTAGAGGGAAGTCTCAGGATTCTTCATTCAGTAGAGGAGGTGGTTTCTCCTCTCGCAGGCCTCGTCGGGACTCGAAATGAAGGTCCTCACCTCGACTCGTCCCAGGTTGGAGGAAGGATAGCAGAGTTCGCAGACTATTGGGCCATCATCACATCCGATCCGTGGGTGTTAGATGTTGTTCGGTCCAGTCTGCGAATATCCTTCCGAAGGCTCCCCACTCTGTCCAGGGTGCCTCTTCCAACCACAGTTCCTTCAGACGTTTTACATCAGGAACTTTTGTCCACGAAGATAGACAATCTCCTGGCAAAGGGGGCGATCGAGGTCATCAAGAATATTCGGTCAGTGGGTTTCTATTCCCGTCTGTTCTTGGTGCCGAAGAAGGATGGCCGACCCCGACTGGTTATCGATCTGAGTATCCTGAACCAGTCTATCATTGCTTCCAAGTTCAGCATGGAGACTTTCAGGTCGGTCCGCCGTTCATTTCACGAGGGAGATTTCGCAGCCAGCATCGACCTGCGAGACGCTTACTTTCACGTTCCGATGCATCGGGCGTCACGGAAGTATCTCAGGTTCGCTTTTCTGGGGTGAGTTTACCAGTTCAAGGCCATACCTTTCGGCCTCAACCTGGCTCCTTGGGCCTTCACCAGACTGATGTCGCATGTGATAGCTTTCCATCGCACACAGTCCAGGGTGACTACTTCGGCATATCTGGACGATATCCTCCAGAGGCATTCCAATGCTGCCTTACTGGAGTCGGATGTCGCCACTCTGTTGAGCTTGCTCACGTCGCTAGGATTCAGAGTCAGTGAGGAGAAATCAGACCTGGTCCCTTCTCAGTCGTTTCGTCATCTGGGGATGGCTTTCCAAACCCAATTCAATTTGGTAGCGGTTCCCCAGGCCAAGGCTGTGATTCTCTCAGCTTTTGCTCTGACTCTGTCCCAGTCCACATCCGTGACAGCACGGAGTATTCTCCGGCTGATCGGTCTCTGCGGTTCGGTGACAGATCTCATTCCTCTAGGTCGGCTGCATGTCAGACCTCTCCAACACTTTCTGCTCAGTCGTTGGAGACCGAATGTAGATTCTCTGGATCTGGTGCTTCAGTTTCTTATCAACCTACCTCAATTGTTTACAACAGGCTTGCACTACAGTGGAAGAACCTAACTCGGATAAAATACACTCTATTTTAATCTTTCCCAAGATTTGGGAAAGAAAAGTGGTGTAAAACACCACGAAAAAATAAGCCAAAACTGGGCCGAGCGCCATCGGCGCACACCCAGTATGGGACGCTCTTCCATAGTACAAATCCACGACTTCCGTAACAGTGCCCAATGCATCAATTCGCCATTCTTTTTCTATCCGAAGCACGAGCAGCATGTGTTTCCGCCATATGCATTATGAAACAGTGATAATTCAACTCGTGGATAATGGTTTTCCTGTGACTGGAATTATGGATCTGAAGATCGTATAATAACAGGACTGTGTTTTATATATTCTCGTTTATATTTTCAACCACATTCTCATTGTTTATTAATTACTATTCCGTTTTCGCGAATGTTTTGCGACATCGTGTCATCGCGATTCGACAATGAATTTTTTCGGTTGATAAAATTTTTTATTGGAGTAGGTGTTGGCCGTCTGGGTTCTGCCACCTTCTCTCGTAGTTGAGGGTGTTCTTCTACTTTCTGTTTCTGTTGAGTTCACCTTTTTCTTCTACTGCTCTCACCTCTGTTCTTTCCAGTTCGGTTCCTTTAGGGCAATTCCTTTTGCCCTCGCCATTGGTGCGTTCTCGTGTCCGTTTCGTCCGCACCCGCGGGTGGTGTGGAATGCAGTCGTTTCGGGAGCCTCCCGACTCGACCACGTCTGATGTGAGTTTACCCCCTCCGTGGGGGATGTGCAGCTCCTCCCACACCCGCGGGGGGTGGTGAACGCTTTTATTTCGGGTCACCCGATTCGACCACGTCTGATGAGAATTGCTCCTCCTCCGTGGGGGATGTGCAGCTCCTCCCGCACCAGCGGGGGGTGGGGACCGCTGTCGTTTCGGGGCTTACCGATTCGACCATGTCTGGTGAGAGTTATTCCCCTTCCGTGGGGAATGTGCAGTGTTTTACTGTGGTGGATACTGCGGGAGCTGTTGGTTTTCTGGTGTAGAGATGCCTGGTTCCAGGTCTCCAGTCGACATCTGAGGCTGTCACTAGGGTTGTGACTCCTCCTTTGGAGGCTGAGCTTGGTGGCTCTCCGCTTTTCGGCCAGTTCCAACAGCTCCCGTCGTATCTGCTGCTACTGCTGTTCCGTCCATAACGTCATTGGGCATCGTTTTTAGCCGGCCTCGGCTTCTCCCTGCCAGGGTCTGCAGGGATGTCTGTAGTGTGTTTGTGGGGTTTCGGCCTCAGCCTTCCCAGACTTCCACTCAGCGAAGTCAAATGGTGCTGCCGACTGAACCCCATACTGTGTCCTCTTAGCCATTGAGCACAGTAGTTTTATACCTGCAGTGGTCTGCTGAGGTGTCTGGTTGTGTAGACGTGGGGGTATCGGCCTCAGCCTTCCCTGACTTCAACTCGGCGAAGTTGGAAGTGGCTGCCAGCCGGACCCTCTTCTGTGGTCTCTGCGCCGTTGAGCACCACAGTTGTCATTGGATTCGGTTGTTCTTAGTGGGACACTATGAACTCCGTGGCGTTTCCGTCCACTCATTCTGGCCACACAACCACTTTTGGGTGTCCAACGTCTTTTGTGCAGCCTGGACCTTCTGCCCTGCAGAGGTCAGCAGTGACTCTCATGAGTTCCTGCTATGTTGATCCTCGGGGTGTATCACACCCCTATACACGTCTGCCTTCAGACGTTTTCGGCTGCCGCCCATCGTCCCATGTCGGGTCTTTTGGAGGATCGTGACCCTTCGCTGGTTCAGAGGGTCAGAGGTGAAGCCACTTTTCCGGTTCGTTCCCCTGTCGAACTGGCCAGTACGGGCAGTGAGCTTAGGAAGGCCCTCTCCTTCCTCACTCAGGTTCTGTCAAGGAGCCTTCCTGTTGCTTTCAGCGAGGCAGCGAGTGGTTTCCAGGCACCTCCTATGGCGCCGCCTCCCGGGATTGGAAACAGACCGCTTTCTGATCCCCTGGTGTTCCGACACCATGGGAGGCATCGGCTGGTTTGCCCACGATGGGCTATGTGTCTTCCGACTCAGGGGAAGAGTCAGACATGCTTGATGTCGAGCCAGCAGTCTTCGGACTTGGGGGCAGCTCTTGATTTCATGTTTGGGTTCCTTCCGGATCTCAAACCATCTAACCAGTCGACAGTGTCAGCCAGGCCGCGATCATCGGTCGCGCACCAACAGTCTATGGAGCAACCTGCTTCTGGGCATCTTCGACCGTGCCCATCGGTACAGTTGGTTGAAGCATTTTCAGCCTTGGACTCCAAGCTAAGTTCCAAGGCTATGAAGGCTCCGTTCTTCACCAGGGTTGACACCTTTTTGCCTCCGGCGCGTTATCATTCCTACGATTCCGCCAATCCGTCGGTCTACCAGACTTTGACGGTTTTGGATCAGGACTCCAATTCCTTCGGGCTTTCCAAGTCCAAGTCTGCCGTCATTCTGATGACGTCTCTGGAGTCCACATTGGGCTTATCGAGAGAGATGCTTGTATGCTTTCTCTCTCCGATCTCGTCGTCTCAGCTTTTGCTGCTTATCTGCCTTCAGATAAGTTTGATGAGGTACAGGCTCCTTTGCGTGTGCTGTCCTAGGCGCTCATGCATCTTACTCACACGCATGCCTGTAACATGGCTAATCTGGAATTAGTTCGAAGGGACTCTGTGCGGGACACAGACCCATCCCTTCCTGAGGAGCAGTACGCTACTCTTCGATCTGCTTTTTTGGCAGGTCCGCAACTTTTCCATGATTCTGTGTTGACGGTCCGGGATGACGTCCTACGTCATTCCAACGATCAGCTGCTGTTTCTTCAGCTTGATCAGCCTTCTAGGGTATGCACGGGCCGTTCCAAGCCTAACAAGTACCCTCTGCTTCCTCTGCGAAGCAAAAGATGCTGATCCTTCTGCCACCACTTCTACTTCTTACTCAAGGGGTAAGGGTAAGCGTCGGCAGTCTTGAGGGAACTTTCAGGATTCTTCATTCAGTAGAGGTGTTTTCTCCTCTCGCGAGCCTCGTCGGGGTTCGCAATGAAGGTCCTCACCTCGACTCGTCCCAGGTTGGAGGAAGGATAGCAGAGTTTGCAGACCGTTGGGCCACCATCACATCCGATCCTTGGATGTTAGATGTTGTTTGGTCCGGGCTGTGAATATCCTTCCGACGGCACTCCACTCTGTCCAGGGTGCCTTTTCCAACCACAGTTCCTTCAGACATTTTACGTCGGGAACTTTTGTCCACGGAGATAGACAATCTCCTGACAAAGGGGGCGATTGAGGTCATCAAGAACATTAGGTCAGTGGGTTTCTATTCCTGCCTGTTCTTGGTGCCGAAGAAGGACGGCCGACTCTGACCGGTTCTCGTCTGAGTTTCCTGAACCAGTCTATCATTGCTCCCAAGTTCAGCATGGAGACTTTCAGGTCGATCCTCCGTTCAATTCACCAGGGAGATTTTGCTTCCAGCTTCGACCTGCGAGACGCTTACTTTCACGTTCCGATTCATTGGGCGTTACGGAAGTATCACAGGTTCATTTTTCTGAGGCGAGTTTACCAGTTCAAGGCCATGCCTTTCGGCCTGAACCTGGTTCCTTGGGCCTTCACCAGACTGATGTCACATGTGATAGCTTTCCATCACACACAGTCCAGGGTGACTACTTCCGCATATCTGGACGATATCCTCCAGGGGTATTCCAATGCTGCCTTACTGGAGTCGGATGTCGCCACTCTGTTGAGCTTGCTCACGTCGCTACGTTTCAGAGTCAACGAGGAGAAGTCGGACCTGGTCCCTTCTCAGTCGTTTTATCATCTGGGGATGGCTTTCCGCACACAATTCAATTTGGTGGCGGTTCCCCAGGCCAAGGCTGTGATTCTCTCAGCTTTTGCTCCGACTCTGTCCCAGTCCACATCTGCGACGGCTTGGAGTTTTCTCCGGCTAATCGGTCTCTGCTGTTCAGTGACGGATCTCATTCCTCTAGGTCGGCTGCGTGTCAGACCTCTCCAACACTTTCTGCTCAGTCGTTGGAGGCCGAATGTAGATTTTCTGGATCTGGTGCTTCAGTTTCCAGAATATCTTTATCCTCACCTCCTCCTCTGGGCGGATGTCCAGTGGCTTTCACAGGGTGTTCCGTTGGACTTTCCCACGTCCGATCGCGTTCTGACACCAGATGCCAGCGATCTCGGATGGGGTGCGATGTTGGATCCTCTAGGTCTTTCCATTCACGGGATGTGGGACCAGGATCATGCAGCTCTACACATCAACCAGAAGGAGCCTCTTGCTCTTCTTCTACGTTTCAGGCAGTGGATCCCTCACCTGTCGAATCACCAGGTCCTTCTGTTGTCTGACCATTCGACGGTGGTTGCTTACATTCGGAACCAGGGCGGCACACACTCTGTTCCAATGTACGAATTGGCTTGAGATCTTCTACTGCTCACTCAGGATGTCCATGCCGGGGTGGCTGTTCGTCACATTCTCGGTTGCCTGAACGTCCTAGCCCACTCCCTGTCCCGTCGGGGCAGGGTCATTTCCACCAGGTGGATGCTCCACATGGCGGGTTCCATCGATCTCTTGTGACTCGTTGGAACCATCCGGTGGACACTTTCGTGTCCCCGTGTCCAGATGCTCTGGCTTTCGCCGTGGACGCTCTGGCCCTCCTTTGGGATGGTCTTGTCGGCTACGCCTTCCTACCGGTTCCGATTCCGCCTCAGGTTCTCACCCAGATATGAACCTGCTGTCATCAAATCCTTTCGATCACACCCGTCGCTTCGGTGGGTGTGGATCAATCTGCTCCGCTCTCTGTTAGCGGCGGTTCCGGCATGTCTCCCTCTACCTCGCGACTTTCTTTGCCAAAGTCGCCCAAGGAGGTTTTCAAGTTGACCCGACTTCATTGTGCCATCGCACATGTCTTTTATCGCGTCCTGTCTCCTCCGTAGTGGTTTTTCGAGACACGCAGTGGAGTTGCTTTTCTTCAAGGAGGCACTCACTCCACTGGTTTAGCCTCTGTGGCTAAGTGGAAGGTTCTTCTGTCGATGGTGTGCGATCACTCTGTTCTGTCACTCCTTCGATCACACCGCTTGCGGAGTTTCTGGTATATGTTTGTTTCTGGGGGTCTCCAGCAATGGGTTCTTGTCCATGCTCC
The DNA here is from genome assembly GCA_031216915.1 of Pictodentalium vernedei. Lineage (NCBI taxonomy): Eukaryota > Metazoa > Mollusca > Scaphopoda > Dentaliida > Dentaliidae > Pictodentalium > Pictodentalium vernedei. Next base: position 519,106,104 of record CM062296.1, on the reverse strand, counting down.
GGAGACATTTTTTTTTTTTCCTTTGTGATACCGTATTGTTTCGACACTCATCCTTGCCTCTCCAAGCTTGTTCAGCTCTTTTCCTTGAAAAGACCTAGGACTTTGCAGTTTCCTCCAAGATGGTCACTTTCTTGGGCGCTGCTCTGCTTGGGGGTGAGGGGCGTTCACGCCTTTATCCTGGATGAATATGCGTTTTCCCACATGCCAGATCTCTCCTGCATCCATTTCTTGATGGACTTGTCTTGCTATTCGTGCAGCTTCCGCTCGTCTAGCTACTGGTGATTGTATTACCAATTGTTTTTTCTGCCACGAGGTGCGTGCATTGTCTTCCTCTTTTAATAACTCTGTCATGTTGTCGGATGACTGATGTTATACTGGCAGCCTTCTGGAGAAGTGCTACTTTCTCCTTTTATCTGCGACAGTTGCAGGAGCCGACAGGGAACCTTGGGGCCCTCTTTCTTCGGCTCAGGATGTTGTCTATCCAAGCTTTTCAGCTTTTTTCAGGGTCAGTTCCAGCTTTGTGCTGTTACTGCCCTTTCTGTCTGTGCGTCGCACTTCACCATACGCCTCATCTTTCATTGGCTTTTCTAATGTTTGTGATGCTATGGTTTGATAGGCCTAGGGATCTCTTCCTCTGTCCACGGTCCCAGTGATATTGAGTTATGTGTGGGTTGGTTATGTGATTCCCTCCAGCCTTTTGTCTATTCAGCCTGTTGTAAACAATTGAGGTAGGTTGATAAGAAGTATAAATTTTATAGTAAATTTCCTTTCTTATTATACCTACCGAAATTGTTTACATGGAGGCCCTCCCGTCTTCTTATTCGGGTAAGAATCCTTCCTCCCCGCTGATCACATAACTCCTGTGTTGTTCGGATTCAAAAGAATGACGAATTGATGCATTGCGCACTGTTACGGAAGTCGTGGATTTGTACTATGGAAGAGCGTACCATACTGGGTGTGTGCCAATGGCGCTCGTCCCAGTTTTGGCTTATTTTTTCGTGGTGTTTTTACACCACTTTTCTTTCCCAAATCTTGGGAAAGATTAAAATAAAGAGTATTTTATCCGAGTTAGGTTCTTCCACTGTAGTGCAAGCCTGTTGTAAACAATTTCGGTATGTATAATAAGAAAGGAAATTTACTATAAAATTTATACTTCCGGAATCTCTTTATCCTCACCGTCTCCCCTGGATGGATGTCCAGTGGATTACGCAGGGTGTTCCATTGGACTTACCCACGTCCGATCGCGTTCTGACAGCAGATGCCAGAGATCTCGGATGGGGTGCGACGTTGGATCCTCTAGGTCTTTCCCTCCACGGGATGTGGGACCAGGATCCGACTGCTCTACACATCAACCAGAAGGAGCTTCTTGCTCTTCTTCTGAGTTTCAGGCAGTGGATCCCTCACCTGTTGAATCGCCAGGTCCTTCTGTTGTCCGACAATTCGACAGTGGTTGCTTACATTCGGAACCAGGGCGGCACGCACTCGGTTCCAATGTACGAATTGGCTCGGGGTCTTCTACTGCTTGCTCAGGATGTCCATGCCGGGGTGGTTGTTCGTCACATTCCTGGTCGTCTAAACATCCTATCCGACTCCCTGTCCCGACGGGGCAGGGTTATTTCCACCGAGTGGATGCTCCACAGGGCAGTGTTCCAGTCGCTTTGCGATCTCTGGGGACGTCCCCACATCGATCTCTTTGCGACTCATTGGAACCATCAGGTGGACACTTTCGTGTCCCCGTGTCCAGATCCTCTGGCTTTTGCCGTGGATGCTCTGTCACTCAATTGGAACCGTCTAGTCGGCTACGCCTTCCCGCCGGTTCCGATTCTGCCTAAGGCTCTAGCCAAAATTCATACCTGCAGTTGTCAAATCATTCTGATCGCTCCCCTGTCACCTCAGCGGGTGTAGATCAATCAGCTCCACTTGCTGATGGCGGCGGTTCCGGCACGTCTCCCTCTACGTCGCGACCTTCTCTGCCAAGGTCACCCGAGGAGGTTTTACGTCGACCCGACTTCATTGTGCCTTCACGCATATCTTTTGTCAGGTCCTGTCTCCTCCATAGAGGTTTTTCGAGACGAGCAGTGGAGTGCATTTCTTCTTCAAGGAGGCACCCCATTGGTTTAGCTTATGCAGCTAAGTGGAAGGTCTTCTGTCGATGGTGTGCTGATCACTCTGTTGATTATGCCAATCCTTCGATTTCACAGATTGCAGAGTTTCTGGTATATCTGTTTGATTCTCGTGGTCCACAGCCTGTTACCATCAAGGGTTACAGGTCCATGCTTTCAGAGACTTTTTCTTATGTGGGGAAGAGTCGTATCGGCACTAATCCTTACCTCTCCAAGCTTGTTCGGCACTTTTCTTTGAAAAGGCCTCAGACTTTGCAGCTTACCCCACGATGGAATCTTTTGTGGGTGCTGCTTTTCTGGGGGGGGGGGGGGGGGGGGGGGGGGGCATTCGAACCTTTATCCCAGGTGGATACATTTTCTCACATATAAGACGGCGTTTCTGATGGCGTTTGCTTCTGCCAGACGGGTTAGTGAGCTTCACGCCCTCTCGGTTGACCTGGCCTTTTTTAGGAGCTCTCCCAACAGTGTTACTTTTACCACTGATTGCTCTTTTCTGGCCAAGAATCAGTTACCAGATACTACTCCTCCTCCTATCTGTATCAGGGCTCTTCCTTCTGTTGAGGGTAATCGCCCTTTGCTCTGTCTGGTCTGTGCTATTCGCATTTATCTCAATCGGACACGATTCATACGGAAAGGCAGGAAACGTTTTTTTCTGTCTCTTATTCCTGGTCGCCAGAAGATCTCTCCTCAATCCATTTCTCGATGGCTTTGTCTTGCTATTCGTACGGCTTACGGTCGTTTAGCAGCTGGCGATTGTACTACCAATCGTATTTCTGCCCACGAGGTGCGTGCATTGTCTACCTCTTGGGCATATTCTAACTCCGTCAAGTTGTCGGATGTTATGCAGGCAGCCTACTGGAGAAATGCCTCTACTTTCTCCACCTTCTATCTGCGTCAGTTGCAGGAGCAGTCAGAGGACCTTTTTGCCTTGGGTCCTCATTCTTCTGCTCAGGCTGTTGTCTGCCCTAGCCATTAGGCATCTTGAAGGTCAGTTTCAGCCTTGCGCTGTTACTGCCCTTTTCTGTCTGTGTGTCACACAGACCCATATGTCTCTTTTCATTGTCTTTTACCAATGATTTTGATGTTATGGTTGATAAGCCTCGGGACCTCTTCCTTCTGCTTCACGGTTCCAGTGCACTGGGGTTATGTGTGGGTTGGTTATGTGATTCCCTTCAGCCTATTGTCCATTCAGCCTGTAGTAAACAATTGTGAGTAGGTTGATAAGAAATTTAAATTTTATAGTAAATTTCCTTTCTTATTATACCTACCACAATTGTTTACATGGAGGCCCTCCCGTCTTCTTATACAGGTAAGAATCCTTCCTCCCCGCTGATCACATAACTCTAACATTGGCCGATTCAAAAAGAATGAGTCTTTAGCGAAGTATTTGCACACTGGCAACGGAAGTCGTGGAGTTGTACTTGGGAGAGAGCGTCCCATACTGGGTCTGCGCCGGTTGCTCTCGGCCCAGTTTTGGCTTATTTTTTCTTGGTGCTTTTGCACCACTTTTCTTTCCCAAATTGCTTGGGAAAGACAGAAATAGAGAGTATATTATCCGAGTTAGGGACTTCCACTGTAGTGCAAGCCTGTAGTAAACAATTGTGGTAGGTATAATAAGAAAGGAAATTTACTATAAAATTTAAATTTCTTTGAAAATCTTCTTCTCAAGATCCAGAGCGCAAAATCTTTTGATATTTGGTATGCAGCATCTTTAGGGGAATGAGATTCAAGTTTGTTCAAGTCATATCCCTAGGTCCATATTTGGGCTCGCTGTGGGAGCCTGAATGATAACTTAGTTCAAAATGAGGAATTTTCTTTAAAAATCTTCTTCTTCAGATCCAGCAGTCGGAATGTTTTGATATTTGGTATGCAGCATCCTTAGGGGGGTGAGATTCAAGTTTGTTCAAGTCATGTCCCTAGGTCCATATTTGGGCTCACTGTGGGAGCTTGAATTGTTACTTAGTTCGAAATGAGGAATTTTCTTAAAAATCTTCTTCTTCAGATCCAGCAGTCGGAATGTTTTGATATGTGGTGTGTAGCACCCTTGGGTGTGGGGGGGGGGGGGGGGTATTCAAGTATGTTAAAGCCAAGTCCCTGGGTCCATATTTGGGAGCCCGAATTATAACTTAGTCAATAAGAGGAATTTTTCTGTAAAAATCTTCTTCAGATTCAGCCGGAATGTTTTGATATTTGGCATGCAGCAACCTTAGAGGGGTGAGATTCATGTTTGTTCAAGCCAAGTCCTTCGTTCATATTTGGGCTCACTATGGGAGCCTGAATGACAACTTTGTTCAAAATGAGGATTTTTCTTTAAAAATCTTCTTCAGATCCAGCAGATGAATACTTTTGATATTTTTTATGCAGCATCCTTAAGGGAGTAATATTCAAGTTTGTTCAAGCCATGTCCCTAGGTCCATATTTGGGCTCACTGTGGGAACTCGAATTGTAACTTATTTCAAAATGAGGAATTTTTTTTAAAAATCTTCTTATTCAGATCCAGCAGTCGGAATGTTTTGATATTTGGTGTGCAGGGGGTAAGATTCAAGTTTGGTAAAGCCAAGTCCCTGGGTTCATATATGGGCTCCCTGTGGAAGCCCAAATTATAACTTAGTTCAATATGAGGAATATTCTTTAAAAGTCTGGAAGTGAAGCAGTGCTTGTTTACTGTAGTAAACAAGCTCTGTTTTACTGGTAAAATAAATATATAAATTTAATAAATAAATGAATAAATAAGAGCACATATTCTACCAGTACTAGTTGTAGGACTATGTGGGAAAGGAAGCCCAATGCCACTTTTCACTTGGACTTGGATGTTGCTGCTTTCTGACTCTCTGACCATGTGTTTAATTCAGTGCTGGCAGTCCAAGAGAGTATATTGTTCCTATTGAGAGAAAAAATCAAATTCATTTTCCTCTCTGATTATTAGTTCACCTACATCTGTAAGATATGGTGAGCTATTGTGATAACCTCGGGCGTCGGCGTCCGGCGTGTCCAATATTGTAAGATTTAATGTTAAGGTGAATTTCTCAAACATCAGTGGGCTCAGGCCTTTGATATTGCATATGTAGGTTGTAGGGGACTATTAGAACAGTATTTAACCCTGAAACTACGACTTTTTTCCAAATTTCAGCTAAAATTTTCTCCCAAAAGTTGTTGTAAGAATTTGCGTTTAGGTGTTGTAAGAATTTGTGTTAAAGTCAGCTTTTGTGCAGATTGTGCTGGTTTAACTTCTCATTACTGTTGATTTTCATATTTCAATAACAACTGTAGGTATTAACCCTACTGTATGCAGAAATTTAACGAAAATTTTCTTTTTTTTCACTCAAAATTTTCATGTTTTTCTCGGACTTAGTAAATTTTAAGTTGTAAAACTTTGTAAACTTTGTCTTTAGGTGAGTTGTGTTTCTATGTGTCTTTCCAAGCGATTAATATTCTACACTTGGGTTACTGAACTCCATTGCAGTAATATTTAACCCTCATTACATGCATATTTGAGGAATTTGAGGCTGATTTTCTACCAAAACTTGTAAGAATTAGCGTTTAGGTGTTGTAAGAATTTGCGTTAAAGTCAGCTTTTGTGCAGATTGTGGTGCTTTAACTTCTCATTACTCTTGATTTTCATATTTCAATAACAACTGTAGGTATTAACCCTACTGTATGCAGAAATTTAACTGATTTCTTTTCTTTTTTTCAGTCACAATGTTCACGTTTTTGTCTGACTTACTCAATTTTAAGTTCTAAAAGTTTGTGTTAAGGTGAGGTGTTAAGGTGAGTTCTGTTTCTATGTGTCTTTCCAGGCAATTGATATTGTACGCATGGGTTACTGAACTACATTGCGGTAACGTTGCGCCCTTATTACATGCATATTTGAGGAATTTGACGGGGATTTTTGGGACTTATATTCACTTTCTTTAAAAAAAATTTTTTTTAACTATTTTTTTTATTATTTAATACTTTCTCATGCTTGTTACTAGTAACATAGGTTTATTTTAGTTATTGATGTGATGTATTTTTGTTGGGACTTATAGTCACTTTCTTGAACGAATGTTTTTCCGCAACTCCTCTTTAACCAATGAATGTACTTCAATTAAAATTTCAGTGATTTATGAAAGCCTTTCCTAATTCTTATTTATGATTTAATATCTGGCCTCACGATTCATATTCTTAATCATAAACATTTCTAAAAGATGTATCCAATGATTCTATGTTGAATTGATATATAATAAATGCATAAATATAGACTTTCCAAAGCCATCACATAAACCACATTAATCATTTGATGCCTAGTTAATGATTTATATTAACTAAATATTAGGCATGTTACATTGGAACGACATTATCAAGCGCGAATGTAGGTGAGCGTTGGGATGTAACATCCCTCTTGTCTTGTTGTAGTGCTGGCCATAGGAGTGGTGGAGTTTATCTCTTGGGATGTAACATTGACCCCTTACATGCTCTCTAAATACTTTTGATCCTAACACTCATGCAGTCAACAATATTACCTGGATTTGTTATGCTGAATTGTAATTAATAATAAGCAAAAACATTGTATTCTTTTGATCGACCTTCTCTTCTACAGTAGTTTCACAGACAATATAAACAGTCTGCTAGAAGTAGCACTCCACTCTCAGAATCTCCTGTTAAGAGATTAGATCCTGTCACAGACCATCTGAAGTCCAGTTCAATATGTAGATGGCCATGCGCTACCAAGTCTTTCAACACACCTCCTTTGTCACTTAACCTAGAACTTCTTGTCCTGGGAGCCAACAACATGCTCCATTTCCTGCTTGCAGGAGGAATGATTGCTTTGCCCTGGATTTACAGAACAGAGACTCATCTGTTACATATATAAATATGTGGTTAATCACAGACTTCACATTTCTTTTATGAAGATCCTATTCATACACCTCGCCCACAACATTCTGTTCTCGATGGTGTTATTCCACAAGATTGTTTTCTACTCTGAGTCACCATGTATTTTTTACTGCTCATTTTAGTGCTGAAAGAAAAAGGACTACTCAGAAGAATTACATGTACATGTCTATAAGCCTGGAAATAAGTCAACTGTCATCTTGCAGAATGAATTTCCTGGAGGGTGAATTTGGTGATGCTACCCTGCACAGCAGGGTAGCATCACTAAATTTACCCTCTGTGAACCTCAATTTGAATCAAGGTCTCAGGCCTAAATAGAAAGAGGTAACCAGAGATGAATTCTTATTGGCCCACTGTATAGGATACCCATAAGCAAATTCACCCTCTGGGAACCTCATTCTGCAAATGACAGATTGCTTATTTCCAGGCATGCATGATGCCTGAAGTCTTAAGAACCTCTCCAGTAAATCATCTGTTGTTGTGCTCATCTCTGTTGGAAGATCTTTTCTCCCAAATTTTTTTTAAAACAGTATTTTTATTTCAATCATTTGAAAATGGGTTTGGCAAACAGGTTAAGCCTATCTGAATGCCATACCCTTACATAGCAAAGTTACATTGTATGGTGCTTGTGCAACTGTGCAAAAGTAACAGAATATCAGGTACCAAAACATGGAAAAATTAATTTCCAGTACATATAAAGCACAGTAAATTACAAAGCATTTAATTGAGGCACCCATCAGTCCATCATGACATGTACATTGCCAACATTATGAATACTCAACTTAATCAATTGTGCAGTGCAAAAATGCACTCAACCACCTGACTGCATTACATTACCCTCTTAATCATAATTGTTTTTTCAAAAGCAATGGTGTTGAGAAGCTGGTATCTTTTTGCCCTTTTCTCGCTATACACTAGTGGAAAGACCAGATGCTATGCTGCTCTGCAACACACCACTGGAAAGTGCTCTCTGTGTCATTTCCAGCAGTGAGTTGCACATCATTATAGCATAATAAAGACCCTTCTTAAAGTAAAAATGTTGTTTGTCAACTACATAGATTATTCTGTAAAGCTATAACGAGTTGGTGCATAATGATTATATAATCATGTATTCTTGCGAATGTTCACACCAGAAAGTGCAATGTTTTAGAGTGTTACATTTTTCTTAACAGATTTCTTTCCATCATATATTACTCTGTTACATTTGATTGGATAGTGCCAATTTGATTATTGCCAGGGTCAAAATGAAACCTATTCCAACAGAGTTTAGATGTTATATTCACAGCCTGCAGTATTTCATAAAGCCCATATACGAGCTTCCAGCACTCTATCAGTTAATTTGTGATGTAGAAGTTACATGAGTTAGTTTGATTTAATTGCACATTTATCTTGTAGGGAGTTTCACTTACTGTAAAGAGAAAAAGATCAGTCTCATTCAACTTGAAAACAAATCAGATAAAACAAGAAGGGTGTCATATACCATGGAATCTTGTAGAAACTGAAGGTTCTGTATCAGATGATGATAATGAAAATGTGAATGAGAATGTTGACTGTGAGGTAAGCTTCTCATACTTAACTATTTTAGCTTTTAAAGTGTTCCATTGATTTTCGAAGAAATGTTTCTATTTTTATTAGCTTAACTTGATGAAGTCAAGGTAAGCTGTTGGAATGATGTCCATCTATGAGTCTGTTATACTGTCAACAAATGATTCAGCAAAGGATACAGCCCACAGTTCTTTTCTGATTGTCACCAAATTTCATATACAGCTTTGAGAATGTCCCATCATGGTTGTTGTCAGTTGTGCACAATGGTATGAGTTCTCGCTAACATTTTCACGAGAATCCAAATGGATTTTCCCAAATTAAGATGAAATATAAGCCCTGGCAACCTAGAATGACCACCAAGGCTCATACTTTTTTTTCTTTTCAAGTTTTTAGCTCACCTGACTGAAAGTCAGGATGAGCTCTAGAGATCACTCACTGTCAAGCGTCCATGAACATGGTGTTTGCATCTGCTTCACCTAAACCGCTGAACAAGTTTTATTGAAATTTGAGGTGGGTGCTTGTTCTACATCGCATTTTGTTTTTATTAGCTCACCTGACATTCAGTCAGGAGAGCTATAGTGAGCACTCACCGTCCGTCATCGTCCGTGAACATGGTGTTTGCGTCTTCCCCTCCCAAACCACTGAACCAATTTAATTGATATTTGAGATAATAGTTTGATATGACATCGCAATTTGATTTTGTTCAAATCAAGTGCCTCGCCCCTTGGTAAGGCCACGCCCAAAAAGTGTGCCTAAATCTTAAAAAATCTTCTCATGAACCAGCAGTAGTAGAGACTTGATATTAGGTGTGCAGCTTCCTTTTGAGGTGTTAACTCAGATTTGTTCAAGAGAAGTTTGTGGGGCTATATTTGCCATTGTTATGGGAGGGGCAAGAATTTTTGCCACTCCCAAAATTTCTATTTTCCAAACCGAGAGGCAGATTTGAACCAAATTTGATATGAGGGCTTATTGGGTCATAAGTACTTAATTTATGCCCAAATTTTTTTCCTGTCGCCCCATGGGAACCGCAGGAGCTAAAAATAGAAAAAAATTAAAATGCCCATATCTCCAAAACTACACAGCACTGAGAATTCTTATTTGATGTGAAGCTTCCTTAGGACCAACAGAATGGAATGCGCAAAAAAAATTGCTATCGGTTTTATCATGGGGTACTTTTTTTTGGGACTTTGAAAAAGTGCTGAATCAGCATTTTTTAACGCTGTGGGTTAGAACATGTAAGACTACTTTTCACCCAAACCACTGCTCCAAAAGCTTTCAAATTTCACAAATAACATCTTTGGAAGATTATTTCACAGGTTTATTGAAATCAATTGGCTGGGTCCATATTTGGGCTCTCTATAGGAGCCCAAATGTTTAAATTAGTGCAGTATGAGGAATATTCTTTAAAAATCTTCTTCTTCAGATCTACCAATAAGAATCTTTTGATATTGGTATGCAGCATCCTTAGGGGGTGAGATTCAAGTTTGTTCAAGCCAAGTCCCTGGGTTCATATTTAGGCTGAAAATTTGGGGTCCCGTTCTGGACTTAGAAATTTTGGACCAAAATCCGTAAATTTTTGTTTTGTTTTTTTTATGCGTTTCGGTCAATTTTAACACTGAAAATTTGGGGGCTGGGTGGGACTTATTATTATTCAATTTTAAGACAAAAACAATTTTTTTTTTACACTGAAAATTTGGGGGCCGGGTGGGACTTTTTAAAAGGACCAAAATCCGGAAATTAGTTTTTTGGTTTTTTATGCATTTTGGTCAATTTTAAGACAATTTTTTTTTTTTTACACTGAAAATTTGGGGTCCGGGTGTTTTTATGCGTTTCGGTCAATTTTAAGAGAAAATTTTTTTTTTTTTTACACTGAAAATTTGGGGGCCGGGTGGAACTTTTTGGACCAAAATCTGGAAATGAGTTTTTTGGTTTTTTATGCGTTTTGGTCAATAGTAAGAAGAAAAAAAATTTTAGGCTGAAAATATTTTGTTTTGAACTTCGAAAATTTCCGAACAAAAATAAAAAAAATCTGTTTTTTATGCGTTTATTTCAATTTTGGGACGTAAAAGTACAGGAACTGAAAATAGAAGGAAAATCCTGTGTATTGTGTGGGCACAATCGCTTCATCTAGTAGGTATATGCTTTTCTTAGGAGGGGCGTATGCAGCTTATTCAAGTCAAATCCCTGGTTTGATATTTAGACAACCATGTCAGGTGAGTGCCTACAGGCTCCCTGGGGCCTCTTGTTTTAAAATGCCCTGCACTAGAGGGAGGAGGTGGGGGGAAAATGCTCCAAAATTCTTTAAAAATCATCTTCTCATGAACCAGTGGGTACAATGGCTTGATATTTGGTATGGAGCTTCCTATTGAGGTGTAGAATCAAGTTTGTTCAAACGCAGTTTGTGGAGCAATATTTGCCTTTGCAATGGGAGGGGCAACATTTTGGCCTCGCCCCAAAATTCTATTTTCAGAACCAAGGGTCCGATTTGAACCAAAGTTGGTATGTGGCATTATTGAGTCATGAGTACTTGATTTATGCACAAAAATGATTTCATGTAACCCCATGGAAACCCTAGGAACTAAAAATGTAATTGTTTTCAAAAGCCCATATTTCCCAATTCGCACAGAGCAGAGAACTGTTATTGGGTATGAAGCATCCTTAGGCCCAGTATAGTGTTGAAACGATTAGTCGACTAGTCGAAGTTGATTCGATTTTTGGAAAAATCGACTCTGAAATCCGCCAGTCGACTGGTCGGGAAACTCAAAGATGAAGTCATAAAATGCCAATATTGGAGGTTAATGATTACAAACATGAGACATTTCTGCTTCATGGTGGACCTATTTTAAATTGTATTGAGAAGTGGATATCAATGCAATCATTGTCGTTTGTTGATGCTGATAATGTTACAAGTTAGATTTCAGCAGCATTAGAAGCACTGATTTCACCTAACCTAATCACTGGCACGCGAAAGAAAAATACTTTGATGTACAACTTCAAAGATGCCACTTATTCATTCAAGCATTCTGTCCCTCACCCAAGTCGCCCACACTTTTTAATTGATATAAAAAATAAAATACATACTTCTATGATATTACTGTACTGGCAGGGACCGTCCTACACACGTGCCAATTGGCACTAAGAAGTTGGAAAAGACTACAATTTGGCTCTAAAAAACAGACAAGTGGCGCTAAATTTGACGCGCGGATAAACTGACGGCTTCCGAAATTAACACAACTGAACTTGATCTGCATTATAAAGGTTCAAACAACTCGGACTTGGCATAAACAAACAACACGATTGACAAGCATCAAATAGAACTTTGCCTTATGCATTGAAACATTCATTATACGGTCTATCAATAATGTTACAATAACATTATTTTACCACAAAGGCAAATCCAGGCATTGACGACTTGGTGAAGTAAACAGGGAAAATAAACAGGGAAAAATATATGGGTGAGCTTATTCTCAAGGGAGCAGTCTGCAGGAAAATTAGGACCCAAAGTTGACATGAAATTAGGCCACCTACGGACGGACATCAATTTGTTCACCTGGTACTGGTAAGTTTGAAATGTCTTACAGAAACATCAAAGAGAAATTATGGAAGAACACATACCAGTTCGTATTTGGAACAATTTGTTATCAGTAAAGAACCAATTACAAAATCCATGTGCTTTTTATTTTCATTTTGTAAATACATGCGGACTAATTCCTGGAAATCTGTGAGTTTCCCGGAAATTGAAAGTGAAACTAGCTTTTCCTCGAACTGCAACTGAGTTAAGAGGAAACCCAATCAGGTCAGGTGATGATTTTCAAAGCAGACAATATGGAAATTAGAAGGCGTGTTCGATGTATGCATAATTATGGACAGACGAGAGGTTAAGTTATAATACGAGAAGTTGTGTGGGAGTGTTCTGTGTACAATTGTTGATAGACTGATGACTGCTGTGGGTGTTAACTGTGCTTAATTTTTGACATGGGATGTGCATCACGCATGCGTAAAGAGCACTTCCTTTTGTTGACATTCAATGGGATGGAGCGAATAAAAAAAAAAAACCCTGAAAAATGATTTATTTTATTAAAATATCAGTGGCTATATATTGAGAAAAAATGATTTTAAACAGAAGCTATCAACATTAATTCTCTCTCAAAACTCAAAGAGGTTTTGGGGACTTGGAAAGCTTCACTTGCCATTGTTTCATTGCAAGTATTACTGTTAGTTTTAACCAGGGAAGAACGGTGGTACACATCTTCGATAACAATAACTTGGGGTCTTCGACTAGTCGATTAGTAATCAATTACTGCTGGCAACTATTCGATTCCTGAAAATCACTAATCGTTTGAACACTAGACCAGTAGAATTGAATGGTGAAACAAAATTGCTATCGGTTGATTCTTGGTTCATTTTTAGGCTCAATACAGGAGCCAGAATTTTTAACTTAGAGCTCTATGGGGAATAATCTTTAAAAAACGTCTTCTTCAGATCCACTAGTCGGAATATTTTGTTATTTGGTATACAACTTCTCTAGGAGGGGCAGATTCAAATTTGTTCAAATTGGGTCCCTGGGTTGATATTTGAGCTCTGTTGGAGCCCAAAGTTACACTTAATGCAATATGAGGGAATTTCTTTAAAAATCTTCTTCTTTAGATTCACCAGTCAGAATCCTTTCATATTTCGTATACAACATCTCTAGGGGGTGAGATTCAAGTATGTTAAAATCAGGTCCCTGGGTTGTTATTTGAACTCCCTATGGGAGCCCGAATTTTAACTTAGTGCAATATGAGGGAATTTCTTTAAAAGTCTTCTTCTTCAGAACCATCTCTTAGAATGTTTTGATATTTGTTATACAACATCTCTAGGGGGGTCAGATTCAAGTTTGTTCAAATCGAGTCCCTGAGTTAATTTTTGAGCTTTTTATGGGAGCCTGAATTTTAACTTAATGCAATATGAGGGAATTTCTTTAAAAATCAACTTCTCCTGATCCACCAGTCAGAATGTTTTCACATTTGGTATACAGCATCCTGGTGGTGGAAGGGAATGGCTCAGACCCCCATGGGGTCTCTTGTCTATTTAAACTTCTGAAATTAACACAGTTTAGCACACACAACATTGAGAATGAAAACAGAATGCATTCTGCATTAAACATTGCAGATTATTGTGGAGTAGTACATTTTTATAGCTTTGAATATCAGCTTAAGTGTTATTCTGACATTGACTACAAGTCAGTTTGTGTACTGGAAAGTATTTCCAAATTTAGATGATCATTCTTGTGAACACCAGGATCAGTTGCACTTGGGTTAATACTTGGGCTCCCTGTGGTGGCCCAAATTTTCACTTAGTGCAATATGAGGAAATTTCTTCAAAAATCTTCTTCTTCAGATCCACCAGTCAGAATTCTTTCATATTTTCTATACAACATCTCTACGGCGGTGAGATTCACGTTTGTTCTAATTGAGTATCTGGGTTAATATTTGGTCACCGCATGGGAGCCCAAATTTTAACTTAGTGCAATATGAGGGAATTTCTTTAAAATAAAAATCTTCTTCTTCAGATCCACCAGTCAGAGTACTTTCATATTTGCTATACAACATCTCTGTGGCGCTGAGATTCACATTTGTTAAATTGAGTACCTGGGTTAATATTTGGTCACCCCATGGGAGCCCAAATTTTAACTTAGTGCAATATGAGGGAATTTCTTTAAAAATCTTCTTCTTTGGATTCATCAGTCAGAATCCTTTCATATTTGGTACACAATATCTCTATGGGGGTCAGATTAAGGTATGTTCAAATTGAGTGCCTGGGTTAATATTTGGTCACCCCATGGGGAACCCAAATTTTAACTTAGTTCAATATGAGGAATAATCTTTAAAAATCTTCTTCAGATCCACCAGTCAGAATCTTTTGATATTTGGTATACAGCATCCTTAGGGAGGTCGGATCTAAGTTTGTTAAAATCAAGTCCTTCAGTTAATATTTGGGCTCCCTTTTGGACCCCGAATTTTAACTTAGTCCAATATGAGGAATACTCTTTGAAAATCTGCTTCTTGAGATACAATCAGAATCTTTTGATATTTGGTATACAGCATCCTTTGAGGGTTCAGATTCAATTTGTTCAAATAAAGTCCCTGGGTTGATAGTTATGTTCCCTATTTGGGGTGTGGGCAAATTTTAACATATTTCAAAACTGGTAATATTCTCAAAATCTTCTTCTCCAGAACCACCAGTTAGAATCTTTTGGTAATAGGTATACAACATCCTTCAAGTTCCAGTCAAGTCCCTAGGTTGATATTTGGACTCCCTAGTTTTCCATTACTGAAAATCTGGGCATTATTTCTGTGGTTGGTAGCATCCCAATACTAGAAAAAAATTGTCTGCCATGGACAGCAGAGTTATAAATAATTAAATAACTTCATTCCTCTGTTGTGTTAACTAGCTATAGCTATAGATGTTAATTAAATCCTTTTTTAAACAACTTTGGTCAGGTGGGCGCCTCAGGCCCCATGGCCTCTTGTTTTTTTTTTCTGACGGGTAACAACCCCCCCCCCCCCCCCCCACCCAAAAAAAACCCCAAAAACCAAAAAAACCCAAAACTGAAAAATAAAATAAAAAAATGAAAAACAATAATTATGACATAATTTATAAAAATGCAATATCAGTTGGCTACTAAAATATTTTTTAAATGAAAGAAACCAGAAATGGGTTTTCATTAACAGTGTTTACAGATATTCATTCGGGGATCAGATAATTCTTTTTCAAGAACGCAGAAAATTTATATATGTGACCAGCATTCAAAGGGTTCAATACACGAATCAGAAAGGGACATTTTTCGCTCTGCCCACTAATTTGAGTGATAAAATACATTTATAAACTTTAGAAATGCATTAAGGTGTAATAAAATGCGTTTCCCAGTCTTTCTGAATAATATGCACTTAATGATCTCATTCAAGTGGGCCTTACATTGACCCTCCAGCAATTTTCAACTCAGTCAGTGTAGTCCCATGTGAACATCTACATTGAAGTATGAGCATAACCCACTTTAAAATATTGGCGCCACCAACTCCAGATCTGTGGTTTTTGGTGATGATAATTTAGTATGTGCTAGAAGACTAATGCAATCAGCTCACTGGATCACACTCAAGACCTCGAGCAAGCTGAAAAAACATAGATGAGTGCAAACTGGTTTTTGTCAACCAGCATGCCAAAACACATAGCGCATAGAGTCTATATCGGGGATATTGCCATAAAAACCTTAAAAGCCTCAAGAACTCATTTGGAAGCCTACTGGCACTGGCAAAATGCTGAGATTGCACCGGTGCCAATCTGTGTTTATAGCAGCAGTGTGGATATGAAAAGGTTTGTCATTATTCTCATTTTGCATGAAATAAAATCTTTGGGTCCCATTATGAAGTCTTGGGGAGGTTAAAAGTAAAAAGCATGCCAGTTAAATAGTACACAACGCCACTGTACCCCCTTGTGGGGAAGCAGGCTTAAGTGCCTTGTAATGGATACAAAGTAGTTACCCCTGGTGGCGACCATGCAGTTTGAAGTCCAGTGCTGTAACCACTGTGCCATCACGCCCCTGTTTGAGCCATTCAAACGGTCTTAAAAGAGCATCTAGTACCCTAAACACGGCATATAAGATTGTGGGATCTTGAAGAATGGCTTTTGTGTACAGACTGGCAATATAACAGAAAGTGTGCAAAACGTTCTACAGTCATAAGTTAAATGAAGTTTCTTGTGAAGCATGAAGAGGGTTAAAAACAGACCATTTAACTATTCCATTTCCTTAATTCATAATTGTGATAAGTGTTTCGAGAAAACCACTCACCACTTGACCCAAAACCTGTTGATCTTGAGTTTTAATTGAGAATGAAAAAACAAAATTAAGAAAGGGCATTGAAAGGTGAAGGGTTCTTTATTCAACTAGAATTAATCAAGTGTTGTAAGACAGAGCTGAATAATAAATAAATTTCCTTGCCTCTAGAAAGGTTTCTTTCAACTTGGTTTGGGTATGAAATTTAATTCTGATCACAACAGCTGATAAGATTTAATGTGTGATAGACAGCTATAGCAACTTCTGTCTAATTTTGATTGTTTACATTATTCTCTTGTGTATATAAATATAAAACAGCTATTTCTTCATGATGCTTTTCTATTACAAAGACATTAGGGGCTCTAAAAAAACTTTGTGGCCACCTAAAGGCTCCAGCACCCTAAAAAACATAGCTGGGTTAGTACTAATGACTGTCTACAAGTATGCCAAACAGCACCAGGACAGATGATTTGTATTTGAGTTATCGTGAAGACAAGAGGAAGGGGATAGAAATTATGTATAGGTCACATTATCATATACTGTGCTTGAGATATTTGCCTGACCATTTTATTGGTGTTTAACAGCACTTTTGACAGCAAAGTTCATCTCCTGTTGGACAGTTTTATGGGCAAAGTAAGCCAGAGTACCAGAATAGATATGCTGAGCAGTGATGAGCAGCTATCAAAATTCTCAACATACTAACTACACATAAGCAGGTTGTGCATTGGTCAATCTAAGTGCAGTATGCCTTAGTACACAACGTCATCGTGCCCCCACAGGGGTAATCAGGACTGAGTGCCTTACCCAAAGACTCATAGCAGTTGCATTTGTTTAGGCATGTACCATGGACCTTTCGATTTAAAGTCCAACCGTAACCAGTGAGCCTCCATTCTCCCTCCTGAGCCATTAAATGGCCATCTAGAGCTTTATACAAGGCATACTAGAAATAACAAGTTGGTTGTATCTCAAGAATGGTCTTTGTGTACAGTGTGGCAATGGGACAGAAGCGTACAAAACATTTTACAGCCATGAGGTACATTAAATGAAAGCTTTCAGGCTCACATTGAAGTATTAAGGGTGTTAAAATCACTCCACTCGAATATTACATATCCTTATTTCATAATTGTGATAGGTACTTCAAGAAAGATACTCGCCACTCCACCCAAGCATGTCGCTACAGAGATAGGGGTGGGGGTGGGGGGGTGTAGGAGGGGTGTCTCACCTCCCCAACATTTTTCAGGCAAAAATTTCAACAGTTGCAAATTCGAAGCATTGTTGTAATGGATGGGTATTTTTCGATTGTGGTTTTAGATTTACGTGAAATTCCAACCGGTTACTCCCACAGGCAGAATTCTGATTGAACAACGCAAGATTTTCTCACTACTCGGTGGATCCGAGGTTAATTCCACAACTGTAGTCATGTTACTCATTTTGTTCTCTTCTATGTCTAACCTTACTCATATTAGCGAACGCGGTTAAAACATTGTAATAATAAAAAGGTCCTAGCTTCAGAACTGGAAGAGGAGTTAGCCGGACAAATCACATACCATACATGTGAAATTCTACAAGTTTAACCTTTAATTTTGTGAAATATTGAAGCAAGTCAAAATCCTGACAATATGCACACCTCTGGTATATGTAAAAACATCCTGTGAAATAAAAAAGTAATAGCTTGAAAACCGTAAGAGGGGTTAGCCTGACAAACATTGTTCCATATATGTGGATGGATGGACGGCAAAACTGGGGTAAACAATATGCCCCCTGACTATTCGTTGCGGGGGCATAAAAAGTAAGAATTAGTTCAATAGTTGATCTATTTTCTGGCCCCCCTATGGATTAACACTTTTCTAAACACATTTTTTTTGCTGGGGGTGGGGGGGGGGGGGATAAACTGAATTTCTTGGCCTATTTTTTTTATCACAAAACTGCGTTTGCTTGTAGGTTGCACCTCTTTTCTTGTTAAAGTAACATAAAATGAACAGACAGGCTTTTAAGAGTTAAATGACTGAGATCGACTACAGTCTAGCAGAACAGCACACGTCATATGTCGACAAACAGATCAAATAAAGCCGCCAAATACTTCTCTCTTCACAGAATAATGCGTCCCACCATGCATTTTCAATCATGTTATTAACACAATGCCTAATGAAGACATATGAGGTCTACTTACAACTACAGTACCACAAGAAATTGTCATTTTGTGCTGTCTTAAAACCTCAAATTATGTTTATAGATATTCAGCTGCAGTCATTTAAACTGCTTGGAAATATTTTCAGATGCCCTAAAACCTATCGGTACAGTCACTCAGAGCCAACATTTTGAAAAAAAAACCTCCAAGGGTTTGGGGACTGGAGAGTGAGTGTGTGTGTGTGTGGTGGGGTGGGGGAGGAGCTTCAAGTATTCATTCCTAGTTGGAATTTTCATAGATCTACACCCCTGCCTCCACTCCATTGAAAACATCCTGGCTACGTCCCTGACTCCACCCCGAATCCTGTCAGTCTTGAGTTATGATTGAGAATAATTTAAAAATGCTTTGAAAAGTGAAGGTTCCTCTATCCAGCTTGAGTTGAGAATGAATTTGTAACATGAGACTAACTAAATAAGCAGGCAATATTATTCTGTTTGACCCATTAAACATTACTCTATAATGAGTTTGTTTGGAAGAGATTCTCATCTGTTATAAATAATGCTTATTGTTTCACAGATTACATTTACCAGTAAAAGTAGAAGCTGTGAACATCTTTTGGCCTGTCAGGCTACACCAAGACCCCAAATGCCTGTAAAACATAGATGGCTGAGTACAAGTAATTACCTTCCTGTATATCTAAAATCATAGAGACAGGGTATTTTGTATTCACGTTATCGTGTGGACAAAGAGTGCATAGAAGACACAAATATTACAACTACATCATCAAGGCATGCCTTCGATGAATATTATTTATTAATTAGGTTTAACGACACTTTTGACAGCCACTGTCACCTTTTCTCGGACAGTTTTACGGGTGGAGGAAGCCAGAGTACTCTGAGAGAACCACCAAGCAATGGAAAGCAACTGCCAGGCTCCCCAACAGATTGACTCCACACAAGCAGGGTTAGTATTGGTTGAAGATAATTTCACCATTGACGTGTAGTACACGTTAGTGCACAATGTCACTGTTCTCACACGTGGGTAATGGGGGTGAAGTATGCCCAAGGACACAACAGGTTGCCACACATTTTATTCGAACCGAGGACCTCTCAGTTTGCAGTCTTTGCCTCTACCTACTGAGCCACAACACCCCTTCCATGAATGTAATTGGAATTCTTTGGAGGCTTATTTTCGAGGATAAAATAGTTTTAAAGAAATCAGAAATAGATTTTCGTTAACTGCATTTAGAGATATTCATTCAGACATTGGATCAATTTTTCCAAAAAACCTGCAAAGATATATATGTGCACACCATTCAAAGGGTTCAACCAAGGGAATGCATTGGGGGTCCAAAAATGTGATTTCCGTCATTTCTGAAAAATGCACTCAGTGATCCCTGGGTGACCTCAATGACCTTGACACATATTGTGAACCTCTTTTGAGTGTTGACTCATTTGGTGTTGGTCCCAGGTCCATTCGTCATACCATGCTTGAGATATTAGTGTGACCCTCTTTCAGTTTTTTTGGCCATGCACACTTTTTTATGGACAAATGCATGTATGGATTTTGGGAATGCATTAGGGGGTTCAAAAATATGATTTCCAGCAATTCTGAAAAATGCACTCAGTGACCCCTGGGTGACCTCAATGACATTGGCCCATATTTTGGACCTCCAACAAGTGTTAACTCGTTTGGTGTTAGCCCCAGGTCCATCCGTCATACCATGCTTGAGATATGAATGTGACCCACTTTAGTGACCCTCTTTCAAAATGTTTGGCCACACCCACTTTTTACGTAAAAATGCATGTATGGACTTTGGGAATGCACTAGGGAGTCAAAAAATGTGATTTCCAGCAATTCTGAAAAATACACTCAATGACCCCTGGGTTACCTCAGTGACCTTGACCCATATTTTGACCCTACATCGAGTGTCAACTCAGTTGGTTTTGGTCCCAGGTCATAGGTCATACCACCCCTGAGATATGGGCATGACCCACTTTCAAAACACCCCCTCAGACACCCCTAAAGCCCCAGTAATCTGAAAAACATAGGTGACCGACAACTTCTGACTGTCTGTCTATCAGTATGCCAAAAATCGGCGAGATAGGACAATTCGTTTTTGAATTATCGTGCGGACAAGAAAGTGCATAGAAGAAAGGAGAATAAGAGGAAGAATAAAAAACTAGAGAAACAGAATTTACTGCCACCAGTAAATTCAAGTCTGTGTGAAAAGGGTTAAAGTATCAGGAAAAACTATATAGAAAGAGAATTTATGAAGGCTTATTTTCAGGAGTAAAATTTTTTTTTAAACAAATCAGAAATGGATTTTTGTTAACAGTATTTACAGGTATTCATAAAGGAATCAGAACAATTTTTCTAAGAAATCAGAAAAGGCATATATGTGCACACCATTTAAAGGGTTCGATAAAGGAATCAGAAATTGACATTACTGGCTCTGCCACTTATTTAAATGCAGAGATACATGCATAATCTTCAGTATTGCATTAGTTGTTATAAAATGCAATTCTCAAAGGTTCTGAAAAATATGCACTTAATCACCTGCGTTGACCACATTGAGGTGGACCACATTTTGAACCTCCAGCAAGTTTCAACTCATTCAGTATAGGTTCCATATCTATAGGTCATACCAAGCCAAGCCTGAAGTATGAGCGTAAAACACTTTAAAAAAATCGGCTTCAATAATTCTGGATCTGCCATATTTGCAGATGATAGCAAATATTTGTATTGCCTAGAAGATGTTAAGCCAACTTTTTACCCAAAAATGCATGTATGGACTTTGGGAATGCATTAGGGGGTTCAAAAATGAGATTCCCATCAATTTTGAAGAATGCACTCAGTGACCCCTAGGTGACCTCCATGACCTTGACCTATATTTTGAACCACTATCGGGCGTTGACTCATTTGGTGTTAGTCCCAGGTCCATTCGTCGTCATACAATGCTGGAGATATGAGCATGACCCACTTTCAAGAATTTTAGCAACGCCAACTTTTTTACGTAAAATTGTATGTATGGACTTCAGGAATGCTTCAAATGTGTCAAAAATTGTGATTTCCAGCAATTCTGAAAAATGCACTCAGTGACCTCTAGGTGACCCCTGTGACCATGACCCATATTTTGAACCACTATCAAGTGTCGACTCATTTGGTGTTGGTCCCAGGTCTATGCATCATACCATGCTTGAGATATGAACGTGACCCACTTTCAAAAATTTTGACCACACCCACTTTTTTTCGTGTAAAAAATGCATGTATGAACTTTGGGAATGCATTAGATGGTCAAAAAATGTGATTTCCTGCAATTCTGAAAAATGCACTCAATGACCCCTAGGTGACCTTCGTGACCTTGACCCATATTTTGAACCTCCTTCAAGTGTCGACTCATTTGGTGTTAGTCCCAGGTCCATTCGCCATACCATGCTTGAGGTATGAGAGTGACCCACTTTCAAAAAATTTGGCCACGCCCACTTTTTATTTTATGTAAAAATACATATATGGACTTCAGGAATGCTTTTAGGGGTAAAAAAATGTGACTTCCAGCAATTCTGAAAAATGCACTCAATGACCCCTTGGTGACCTCTGTGACCTTGACCCATGTTTTGAACCTCCATCGAGTGTCGACTCATTTGGTGTTGGTCCCAGGTCCATAGGTCATACCACGCCTGAGATATGGGCGTGACCCACTTTCAAAACACCCCCACAGAGACCCCTAATGCCCCAGGAATCTGAAATACATAGGTGGCCAAGAACTTGTGACTGTCTATCAGCATGCCAAAAATCAACGAGATAGGGCAATTCATTTTTGAGTTATCTTGCGGACAGAAAAGTGATGAGAAGATAGAAGACAGGAGAATAAGAAGAAAAAAATAAAAGACAAAGAATCCGTACAAAAACAATAGTCTGTGTGTTTCACACATACTAAAAAGAAAAAGAAACCGTACAAAAAAAATAGTCTGGCTTACAACTGGTTATTGGCTTAACCGGTTGGAAAATCCATCAATCAGATAATCACTATACCAATAGTTTATGGGATAGCATCTGGAAAATAAATAGTATTTGACTGCGAGACATTAGAATTCTTTTTGCTGACGCAAGCATTGTCAAAGCTGCCAAACATTTGTCGATTTACAGTGATGTACACTCCATGCAACATGAAAGGGTTAAGGTGTTAGAATGTTCAATGAACAGTTATTTCGGTTGCTTTAGCTGTCAAGTCACAGATAAATGTTTGTAACAAACTGTCAACAGTCGAGTGCTCAGGTTGTTTTCTGTGTGGGCAGCAGTGAGAAGGTGCCTGCCAATGAAACATATTTATTTATTTATTGTTTATTTATTTATTGGTGTTTAAGGTCACATACTTATGCACAATGGCTAATCGTGACCGTGACAGTTTTACGGGTGGAGGAAGCTGGAGTACCCGGAGAGAACCACCGAGC
Source organism: Pictodentalium vernedei (assembly GCA_031216915.1). Classification (NCBI taxonomy): domain Eukaryota; kingdom Metazoa; phylum Mollusca; class Scaphopoda; order Dentaliida; family Dentaliidae; genus Pictodentalium; species Pictodentalium vernedei. Next base: position 519,083,169 of record CM062296.1, on the reverse strand, counting down.
AACGACGAGCAGCTGTCAGCTCTCCAACATCGTAACTCTGAACTCTGCACCGCAGCACAGGCAGGGTTAGATTGGTTGAAGACATGCGCACCATCGACGTGCAGTACGCCTCAGTACACAGCGTCATCGTGCCCCCATGTAGGCAATCGGGGTGAAGTGTCTTGCCCAAGGACACAACGCGGTTGCCGCAGGTGGGATTCGAACCGTGGACCTCTCGGCTTGCAGCCTGCACCTCTACCAACTGAGCCACCCCCCACCCCTCCCAATGAAACATAATCTTCTACAGACCAATTTGACATTCTTCTCTTTAATGAGGTGTTGTTAATTGCAGATTATAATGCTAAAAAAATCACTCAGTACAAGTAATGGTGCTTCCAAAATAAATTGACTGTTTGATTCTTAACTGTGTTTCAGAAAAAACATGTTTTGGTTTTATTGAAATGTTTAAAGGTATGAACGTATGTCATAAAAAAAAACCTGTTTTAAAATCTTGCATTTTTTGTTTTTCAGTGGTCAGTGTCAGACAACGTACATAGGCGTTTCGTACACTGACTGTTTCGTATACAAAGAAGATGTTTTGTACATGTATCAAAGGATGTTTCGTACACAGTCAAATTTTACACGGTTTTTAATTTTTTTTTATATGAAATAATAGACTACTTACTTTTGTAAGGTATTATAATCCAATATATACTGAGTCAAAAAAGAAAGTATAATAAACTTTGAGGAGCAATTTTTTTAGTATTATCGACTTTAATCCCAAACAAATTATTGTAAATTCGTATTTCGAGTCTAGCTGTATGAATTTGCATAAATTCATGTTCTTACTGTTGCCAGCGTCATGTCAGGACGTCGCACTTCAGACATGGGGTGAAATGAAAAGTTCACACCTGCAGTCATTAGCATGTATGTCCACCGTTTGCCTCTCAGATGGCAAGACATCGACGGCGCATGGACCTGATAAGTCTCTGGATGTCACCCTGTGGTATTGTGGTATTGTGTTCCACTCCTGCCTTAGAACATTACGTAAATCGCCTACTGTCTGAAGATCATTAAGTTGTACCCGACGCTTCAGTTGATCCCAAAGATGCTCGATTGGCAACAAATCTGGCGAAAGTGGGAGCCAGGGAAGAAGTTCGATTCTCTGCTCAAGAAAGTCACGACAGATACGCACCACGTGACATCGGGCATTGTCTTGTTGGAATAACTGCAATGAACAAGGGGTCAACAACATTGTTAAGAATTTTGTCCCTATATCGCTGTCCATTCAGAATACCATCGATGAAGATCAACTGCGTTCGATGGTGCAAGGAAATTCCTGCCCAAACCATCACATTCCCGCACACAAGCTTCAGAAAACCGTTCTCCTCATTGGCGATACACTCTTGCCCTACCATCAGCGTGCCGTAGACAAAATCATGATTCATCACTAAAAAGAACTGTGCTCCAATGCTGCTGAGTCCAGCAAACTCACTGATGTACTCATTCCATTTTGATGGTACGCTGACGTTGGGTAAGTATTGGTCCGTGATATGGATGCCTACTTCGGATGCCGTGTTCAGCAAGTGTGTTGCGAACAGTTTGTGCACTGATTCTATTGTTAGTTCTACCAGGAGTAATTGCTACTGTCCTCGTCGGCGGAAGGAAGCGATCCTGCAAGTGAGACGTCCTGATGTGTCGGTTTTGTGCAGGGACCGTAACTCTTGGTTGACCTGAAAGCGGTCGGTTGGCAGTAGATCCAGTGGTTCTATACCTTCCAATGAGACGGTAAATAGTGACCACAGTGACTCCGAACTCAGCAGCGAGCTCATCTGGAGGTATCCCAGCCTCATGCATACCAAAGGCACGCAACCTCTGATTTTCGGTTAACCTTGGCATTTTTAGCCTGACTGTTTATTAGCCCGACTGTTTACAGTGAGGTCTATAGTAATGACTTTTGTCCGCCCGCCTGTCCGTCCGTCTGTCCGTCTGTCCGTCTGCTAACATTTAGAGTTTTGGTTAAAGTTTGTGGTTACAGTTTTTTACTGAAGGTTCAAGTGTTTTTTTTTTCTTTTCCTGTTTAGTTGACATTTGGAGTTTTGGTTAAAGTTTGTGGTTAAAGTTTTTTATTCAACCTTCATTTACATGCTGTACCCGGTAGTTCTTGTCTAATCATCACGAAATTTCATATGCAGGTATCAGGTCATGTCTACATGAGAACGTCCCCTTTTGGTCGTGATCGGTCAACCGGTATGGCTGCCCAAGCCCAAAACCCGAAAACCATTAGCACAGTCTACAGGTCGTATTTATGAAGGGATTTCATTGCAACTTCATAGAATGCCTCTGTATAATGCCTAGATGAGAACGTCCCCGTTTGGGCATGATCTGTCAACCGTGATGGCTGCCCAAGCCCGAAACCCAAAAACTTTTAGCACAGTCTGCAGGTCATGTTTAATATGGACGGATTTCATTGTAACTTGATACGATGACTCTGAATGATGTCTACATGAGAATTTCCCCATTTGGGCGTGATCTATCAACCGTCACGACTGCCTGAGCCCAAAACCCGAAAACCTTTAGCACAGTCTACAGGTCGTATTTATGGAGGGATTTCTTTGTAACTTGATAGGTTCACTTCATATAATGTCTAAATGAGAAAGTCCCCTTTTGAACATGATTGGGCAACTGTGACGGCTACAGGTGCCCGAAGCCCAAAAACCTTCAGCACAGTCTACAGGTCATATTTATGACGGGATTTCATTGTAACTTCGTAGGATCAGTCCACATGATACCCAGATGGGAATGTCCCCTTTTGGTTGCAATCATTCAACCATAATGGCTGCCCGAAGCCCGAAAACCTTTAGCACAGTCTACAGGTCATATTTATGGAGGGATTTCATTGTAACTTGATAGGTTGACTTCATATAATGTCTAGATGAGAACGTCCCCTTTTGGGCAACTGTGACCCGAAGCCCGAAAACCTGTAGCACAGTCTACAGGTCATATTTATGGAGGGATTTCATTGTAACGTGATAGGTTGACTTCATATAATGTCTAGATGAGAACGTCCCCTTTTGGGCAACTGTGACGGCAACAGAGGCCCGAAGCCTGAAAACCTTTAGAATTTTCTACAGGCCATAATTATGAAGGGATTTCATTGTAGCTTGGTAGGATGACTCCAAGTTTGTGGTTAAAAACCCAGACAAACACCACCACCCCCCTACCCCCCCCCCCCCCCCCCCCCCCCAGTTAGGATTTTTTTTCTTCTTTTCTCCAATATGCATTTTGAACTATTTACAGTCACTATGTGCGGAACCTTTTTTTAAACTTACGTACCCCCTCTCCCTTCCTTTCCCCCAACCCCCACCGGGGGTCAATTAGGCACTTTTTTTTTTCTTTCGTCAAAAATGCTTGTTTACAGTTTTGGTTAAAAACGCAGACAAACACCACTGCCCCCCCCCCCCCCCCCCCCCCCCCCCCCCCAATTTGGCATTTCTTTTTTTTTTATTATTAGGCATTTTTCTTTTTTTTCTTTCCTCGAATATGCATTTTGAACTATTTACATTCACTACATGCGGAACCTTTTTTTTAAACTCACACAACCCTTCAATTTGACATTCTCGGGTAGCACATGCTATTTTGAAATCCGTAGCAAAATTGTATACGGTTGGGTGGACAACAACAACATGTCATTAAACTCTTTGCACGACTTCTTGTCCACAAACATGCAGCATTAAAACTATTATATTTCTTCCTTTATCTATTTTTTCACATGTGTTTCTATTATACTTTCTTTTTGGACTCAGTATATAAAAAGTACACATTTGAAATATCGCGGAACAGAATTTGATACGTCCAACACCAGAACAATATGTTATACATTTGAAAATATTGTTAGGAAATAAAATGAACCGCAGACTGTAAAAACATATTTCTTTTGATGAAAAATCAAAACATTATGATGTGAGCTCATTGATGATTAATCAGCTTTGATAAGTTATGGTATGTAATCACAGCATTATTATTGTTATTGTTATTACAATGGAGTCATAATTAGCACATGAACTCATTAAAATGATTAATTTTCAGTACATGTACACCATTTTTAGCTCAACTTTGACGAAGTCAAATTTGAGCTATTGTCATGGCCCGTCGTCCGTCTGTCCATCCGTCCGTCCGTCCATCTGTCCGTCTGTCCGTACGTCAACAATTGGCTATGGCTCGGGCTAGAGGTCGTATTTATGAACCGATCTTTACGAAACTTCTTGTGTACCTTTGTTATGACCCTGGGATGGGAACGAGTGTTTTTGGGTGCGGTCCAAAATTCAAGATGGCTGCCAGCGGCCATTTTGTACCGATGATGCAAAAATCAGTTTTTTGTACAGAACTTCTGTATGAAAGTTCTGATTTGAATAAAGTTTTGTATAAATGTTTAGTACCATGGGATACATCACATATAATACAGGTTTTTTTCTCGTGCGTAAATTGTGCAAATTAGACTGACTTTGATTTATTTAGTGTTACTTTCAGAGCTGTAAGTGCCAAGCTGCTATGGCTCGGGCTAGAGGCCGTATTTATGAACCAATCTTTACGAAACTTCTTGGGTACCTTTGTTATGACCGTGGGATGAGAACGAGTGTTTTTGGGTGCAGTCCGAAATTCAAGATGGCTGCCAGCAGCCATTTTGTACCGACAATGCAGAAATTTTTTTTTGTACAGAACTTCCATATGAAAGCTCTGATTTGAATAATTTTTTGTATGAATGTTTAGTACCATGGGATATATCACATATAATACAGGTTTTTTTCTCGTGCGTAAATTATGCAAATTAGACTAACTTTGATGTTTTTTGGTGTTACTTTCAGCACTGTAAGTGCAAATGCCAATACGGCTCGGGCTAGAGGCCGTATTTATGAACCGATCTTTACGAACTCCTTGGGTACCTTTGTTATCACCGTGGGACGAGAACGAGTGTTTTTGGGTCCGGTCCGAAATTCAAGATGGCCGATGTCAGCCATTTTGTACAAAATTTGGTGCAATCAGATTTTTGCACAGAACTTCCATATGAAAGCGCTGATTTGAATAATTTTTTGTGTGAATGTTTAGTACCATGGGATACATCATATATAATACAGGTTTTTTTCTCGTGCAGAAATTATGCAAATTAGATGAACTTTGATTTTTTCAGTGCTACTTACACACAGTAAGTACACATGTCAATACGGCTCGGGCTAGAGTCTGTATTTATGAACCGATCTTCACGAAACGTCTTGGGTACCTTTGTTATCACCTTGGGACGAGAACGAGTGTTTCTGGGTGCGGTCCAAAATTCAAGATGGCTGCCAGTGGCCATTTTGTACCGAAATTAGGTCTAATCAGTTTTTTGTACACAACTTCTATACGGCTCAGGCTAGAGGCTGTATTTATGAATCGATCTTAACGAAACTTCTTGGGTATCTTTGTTATCACTGTGGGATGAGAATGAGTGTTTTTGGGTGTGGTCCAAAATTCAAGATGGCCACCAGCAGCCATTTTGTACCAAAATTAGTGCAATCAGTCTTTTGTACAGAACTTCTGTATGAAAGTTCTGATTTGAATAAATTTTTGTATGAATGTTTAGTAACATGGAATACATCACATATAGTACAGGTTTTTTTCTCGTGCAGAAATTATGCAAATTAGACTAACTTTGATGTTTTTTGGTGTTACTTTCAGCACTGTAAGTGCAAATGCCAATACGGCTCGGGCTAGAGGCCGTATTTATGAACCGATCTTTACGAAACTCCTTGGGTACCTTTGTTATCACCGTGGGACGAGAATGAGTGTTTTTGATTCCAGTCCGAAATTCAAGATGGCCGATGGCAGCCATTTTGTACAAAATTTGGTGCAATGAAATTTTTGCACAGAACTTCCAAATGAAAGCGCTGATTTGAATAATTTTTTGTGTGAATGTTTAGTACCATGGGATACATCACATATAATACTGGTTTTTTCTCGTGCAGAAATTATGCAAATTAGATGAACTTTGATTTTTTCAGTGCTACTTACACACAGTAAGTACACATGTCAATACGGCTCGGGCTAGAGTCTGTATTTATGAACCGATCTTCACAAAACTTCTTGGGTACCTTTGTTATCACATTGGGACGAGAACGAGTGTTTCTGGGTGCGGTCCAAAATTCAAGATGGCTGCCAGTGGCCATTTTGTACCGAAATTAGGTCCAATCAGTTTTTTGTCACAACTTCTACACAGCTCATATTTGTGAACTGATCTTCACGAAACTTCTTGGGTACCTTTGTTTTCACCTTGGGACAGGAATGAGTGTGTTTTGGGGTGCCTTTGTTATCACTGTGCTATGAGAACAAATATTTTGGGGTTCAGTCAGACCCACTCTGGGACTCAGAGATTTCTTATCTAGTTTAGCATCTGACTGTCACCCACCTTTACAATACTTTAGCTATACATTTGTTACAGGCAACGGTCAGTATTTATGTACAGACTGTTACAATACTTTATATGTACCTTTGTTATCAGGTCATTACCTAGATGTTTGTCATTGCTGTGTCACATACTATACATGTACATGTCTTTGTCTTGACAATTTGAGCTACAGTGTCATTGACACTTTCATTTTATTACTGCAATGTTAAATACCTGGTATATCATCATGTAGGGACCCCCCCCCCCACATCCCCCCCCCCCCCCACACATCCCCCCCCCCCCCCCACCACCCACCCACCCACCCACCTTACCTCTAGTTTAAACAAGACAACTTTCTGAGACGTCATGTAAGGATTGCACCACCTATGCTAAGGAGTCGACTTGGGAATTCAAAGTCCTAAGCCCCATCCTTAGCATAGGCCTACTTATAATTATAATAAATATTTTCCAGTATGTTCTAATTGTATACTGCAAAAAGTCAGACTTAATCATTGTGGAACTTTATATTTGTATCATTCCAGTATGTTTTGTATTTATATAAATATGTTATTTCAATAAATTTGTTATTTTTACTTACGGGTTGTTACCTTTACTTGGCTCAAGACAGTCATAACCCAGCTTAGCTTGTGTATGAAATGTCTGAAACGGTTTGTGTACGAAACATCATAAATTGCTGTGTATGAAATGCCCATGTACGAAATGTCCAGCTCCCCTCTCGGACAATGGGACATATATAATAATTTCTTAACACACCCTTTTCATGACTCGCAACATATTCCCACCTGAATTTCATTGCGAGGAATAGGTAAATGTAAACATCTAACTGTTGGTGACATTTGTCTTAGTAGTGAACAGAAAAAGATACTTAGAAAAATAGGATTACATATTCACCCTATGATCACATCAAATTCAAGTCACTCAAGGTAAGAGGCTCTTTGCTAATACAGTTAACTATGCCTGACTACAATTTACAAACTGGTTGGAAAATTTGTACCTAATATTAACAAACAATCATCCCTGACCTCAAATGCATGACCATGGGAACAAATGGCACACACTAACTTTATTTCAGGTGTGCGGCATGCCGTGTGCCTGTGATTTTCAAATGGCAAGGCTTGGTTTTGTGACCGAGCAATGTTTAGGTTAAATTATTGGTGGAGAGGGTTAATCTCAATTTAGTCATCCGACAAGTCTAAATCCAACAAAAGGAGTTATGTTTGTTTGACATATACCCACTGAGTGCTGTGGCTATTTGAAAATAGCCCATTTCATCTAAAATGTATCTTAACATTTTGACGTTTGGCAGCTTCTAGAGGGTTAACAAATGCTAACAGGAATATTTTTTCCATGCAACTTGTAATGTCACACCAAGATCTGCGAATGGCCACTTTTTCTTGAAAATCTACAAGATGTTTTCAGAGAAATCCAGAGAAAACATGAATTTTAAGCTTTGGATGGGTATCATTGTTTTACCACCCCAAAACAGGTTAAGGATTGTTTTTTTTAATACACTTACTTACAAAAATAATCCTCGGTGAATTCCACTTCCAATAAAGTCAGTTATGTTTATCTCTCCGCTACAGGTTGGGTGCTGTGGGTATGCAAACACAGCCCATTTTATCAAAATTTGTTTGAGAGCCTGCGGAGTGTTGACAAACGCTTAATGGAATATTTTCACACCAAGACCTGCGAGTGGCCTATTTTTCTTGAAAATCTACATGATGTTTTTAGAGAAATCCTCGGAAAGCATGAATTTTTAAGATTTTGAAGGGTATCGCTTTTTAGCCAGCCCAAAACGGGTTAATACTTGGTTTTTTTGGCTCACCAACGTTAGTTGTGTGAGCCTATGGCATAGCCCTCATGTCGGCGTCGGCGTCCGCTCTTAAATATTTTGAACTTTTGTGTACAGGTTTTGATTTTTTGGCTTTTCAAATTTTTTTTTAGTTTCAGCATATTGCTATAGTGGTTCACTATAACATTTAACTCTTTTCCAGGGTATTATGTCGTAATTTTAACCCTTTGAAACAAATTTTAGACTTATTTTGAAGTTTGCGTGCAGGTTTTGAAGTTTTTTTTTTCCTTTCTTTCAAGTGGAGATTTACCTTGCAGCATATGTCCATGCTTTCTATTGTATGTAAACATGCATCTTAGAGCTATGTTTGTATTATTTAACCCTTTTCCTCCTGAATTACTTCAATTTTGGACTTTTATGTACAGCTTTTGGACTTAGGCTTACAGCTTCTTACTTTTATGTACAGGTTGTGATAAAAAAAAAACAATTTCAAGTGAGGTTGACCTCACTGCATATTGCAGTGGTGGTTATTATAACATTGATATCTTTCCAGTACATTTTAAAAATTTTTTTAACCCCTTCAATAGATTTTTAGACTTATTTTGACGTTTGCGTGCAGGTTTTCAGGGTTTTTTTTTTTTTTCCTTTCTTCCAAGTGTAGAGTTTCTGCATATTGCTATGGTGGTTCACTATAAGATTTAACTCTTTTCCAGGGTATTTTGTCTTAATTTTAACCCTTTGAATCAAATTTTAGACTTATTTTGATGTTTGCGTGCAGGTTTTGATGTTTTTTTTTTCCTTTCTTTTAAGTGGAGATTTACCTTGCAGCATATGTCCATGCTTTCTATTGTATGTAAACATGCATCTTAGGGCTATGTTTGTATTATTTAACCCTTTTCCTGCTGAATTACTTAAATTTTGGACTTTTATGTACAGCTTTTGGACTTAGGCTTACAGTTTCTTACTTTTATGTACAGGTTGTGATAAAAAAAAACAATTTCAAGTGAGGTTGACCTCACTGCATATTTCAGTGGTGGTTATTATAACATTGATATCTTTCCAGTGCATTTTTAAAATTTTTTTAACCCTTTGAATAGTATTTTAGACTTATTTTGACGTTTGCGTGCAGGTTTTCATGGTTTTTTTTTTTCCTTTCTTCCAAGTGTAGATTTACCTTGTAACATATGTCCATGCTTTCTATTGTATGTAAACATGCATCTTAGGGCTACGTTGTATTCTTTAACCCTTTCCCTGCTTAATTACTTCAATTTTGGACTTCTTTTGTTTACAGGTTTGGATTTTTGTGCTTTTAAAAACTTTTTCTTCTTCTTTGCATATTGCTGTGGGGGTTCATGATAACATTTAACTCTTTTCCAGGGTATTTCATCTTAATTTTAACCCTTTGAATCAAATTTTGGACTTATTTTGACGTTTGTGTGCAGGTTTTGATGTTTTTTTTACTTTTATGTGCAGGTTTTGAGGTTTGTCTTTCTTCTCTTCCAAATGGCAACTTACCTTGTAGCATATTGCCATGGTTCCTATTTTATGTTAGGATGCATCTTGGGGCTATTATATTATTTAACCCTTTAGCTGCTTATTTACTTTAATTTTGGACTTTTGTGTGCAGGTTTTGTACTTTTGTGTGCAGGTTTTGATATTTTTTTTTAAGTGGAGTTTTACCTCACTGGCATATTACCATGGTGGTTACTGTAACATTTTCAGGGTATTTTTCTAAATTTTAACCCTTGGAAACAAATGTGATACTTTTATGTGCAGGTTTTGAGGTTTGTCTTTCTTTTCTTCCAAGTGGATATTTTTCAAGTAGACTTTCACCTTACTGGCATGTTGCCGTTGTGGTTACTGTGACAGGGTATTTTTCTCAATTTTAACCCCTTGATACAAATGTGATACTTTTTTTTTACTTTTATGTGCAGGTTTTGAGGTTTGTCTTTCTTTTCTTCCAAGTGGTGACTTACCTTGTAGCATATTGCCATGGTTCCTATTTTATGTTAGGATGCTTCTTGGGCTATTATTATATTATTTAACCCTTTAGCTGCTTATTTACTTTAATTTTGGACTTTTGTGTGCAGGTTTTGTACTTTTGTGTGCAGGTTTTGATATTTTTTTTAAGTTGAGTTTTATCTCACTGGCATATTGCCACGCTGGTTATTGTAATATTTTCAGGGTATTTTTCTAAATTTTAACCCTTCGAAACAAATGTGATACTTTTTTTACTTTTATGTGCAGGTTTTGAGGTTTGTCTTTCTTTTTTTCAAAGTGGAGACTTACCTTGTAGCATATTGCCATGGTTCCTATTTTATGTTAGCATGCTTCTTAGGGGTTATTATTATATTATTTAACCCTTTAGCTGCTTATTTTCTTTAATTTTGGACTTTTGTGTGCAAGTTTTGAACTTTTTTTTTTTTACTCCAGCCATCCCTTTACATTGGCCACCTGTTGGTGAGCCACGGGGTACTGATACCCCCCTCTAGTTTAATACCTTTATTACTTACAAAATTGATCCTCAGTAAATTCCACTCCCAATGAAGGAGGTTATGTTTATCTCTCAGGTACACATTGGGTGCTGTGGGTGCCCGAAAACAGGACATTTTTTCAAAATTTCAACATTTGTGTGCCTGTGGAGGGTTAACAAATGCTTACCAGAATTTTTTGTCCATGCAACTTGTAATGTCACACCAAGAGCTGCGAATGGCCAATTTCTCTTGAAAATCTACAGGACTCTTTTAGAGAAATCCACAGAAAACATGTATTTTCAAGCTTTTGAGGGGTATCAGTGTTTTACCAGCCCAAAATGGGTTAACATTTGTTTTTTTGAATACCTTTATTACTTACAAAAATGAACCTCGGTGAATTTCACTCCCAATAAAGGAAGTTATGTTTATCTCTTGTGTACCTGTTGGGGGCTGTAGGTGCCCGAAAAACAGCCCATCAAAATTTCGATATTTGGCAACAAATGCTTATAGCCCAATATCTTTTGTATATCAATTGTAGTATCACTGTCAGGTCTAACTGTGATGAATGTTTAAAAAAAATCTACAAGACATGTTTTGAGAAAGTGCCGATCAACCCTAATTTTTACAGTTTTTTTTACCAAATCTGGTGAGTGAACGGTTAAATTGAAAATTCCATTTTTGGTACATTTTTAGCTTAACTTGACAAAGTCAAGATAAGCTATTGCCATCACGCATGCAGAAGTCTGTTAGTCTGTGAGTCTGTGTGAGTTTGTGAGTCTGTTCACATTTTCCTTTAGCCAGGGTTTTCACTAGGGAAAAATTTCTGTGTCCGGTAGTTTAAAGAAAGTGATACTCAGATGCCAAAGGCATCTGCCGCACGTGCCAAAGGCACATGCGTATAGAGGGGTGTCTGGGGGGGTTCTCCCCCCAGGAAAATTTTGATTTTTAGATGCTCTCTGGTGGCCTCTGGGGGCATTCTGGTCGCTAAAATGCTGAATAATTGAAGTGGAAAATATGTATTTTTTTCTCCGACAATTCTCTACATTCCCATGGGACACACAATACTACATCTGGTCAGAGGTTTCATAAAAATACAAACCCAAAACAACACAAAATCCATGAGTCCAGATAGTGGCTGCTACGCTTGACCTCAATTTTTTTTTTTATACAACCCGATACGTGCCAACATAAATAATTGGAAATGCAGAGAGAACGAAACATTCGAAAAGAACCATGATGCGGACATGTGACGTCATGCACGTGCAATTACATCATTTATCGCTCAAAATAAAAGGCAGTGATTTTGGGCCAAACACGACAATTTGAGTCCGAAATTTTATAGGCGACGTCTAGGATTTAAACTTTGTTTCCCCCTCTCATCTGGGGGTTATAAAGTATCAGGTTGTTGCCAGTAATAGTAGGCATAGTATACAACATAATTATGCCTCTATTACATGGAAACAAAGGATCCTGAGTGTCATTACGATAGAGCATTGTACTCAACATTTTAACCACCAGATTTTCTGACCGATCATAGAATGATCGGTGGGGGGAATGGGTCCGGTTGACGGACCCGCAGCTGGTCCCTCAGAAACCCTGCTTTAGCACGGGCTACACCCCGCAGCTCTTGTCTGATCGTCACAAAATTTCATATGGAGGTTTGGGGTCATGTCTAGATGAGAACGTCCCCTTTTGGTTGCGATTGGTCAACCGGTATGTCTGTCCGAACCCAAAACCCGAAAACCATTAGCACAATCTACAGGTCGTATTTATGAAGGAATTTCATTGTAACTTGGTAGGATGCATCTGTATAATGCCTAGATGAGAACGTCCTCTTTTGGGCATGATCTGTCAACCAAGCCCAAAACCCAAAAACTTTTAGCACAGTCTGCAGGTCATGTTTAATATGGAGGGATTTCATTGTAACTTGGTAGGATGACTCCTCATGATGTCTAGATGAGAATTTCCCCATTTGGATGTGATCTGCCAACCGTGAAGACTGCCCGAGCCCAAAACCCAAAAACCTTTAGCACAGTCTACAGGTCATATTTATTGAGGAATTTCATTGTAACTTGGTGGATTGACTTCATATAATTCTAGATGCGTCCCCTTTTGGACACGATTGGGCAACTGTGACAGCTACAGAGGCCCGAAGCCTGAAAACCTTTAGAACAGTCTACAGGTCATAATTATGATGGGATTTCATTCTAGCTTGGGAGGATGACTCCAAATAATGTCTAGATGAGAACATCCCCTTTTGGTTGTGATCATTCAGCCTTGATGGCTGCCCGAGCCCAAAAACATTTAGCATAGTCTATTGGTCGTATTTATGGAAGGATTTCATTGTAACTTGTTAGGTTGACTCCATATAATGCCTAGATGATGACATCCCCTTTTGGTCGTCATTGATCAACTGTGATGGCTACAGGTGCTCGAAACCCGAAAATCTTGAGCACAGTCTACAGGTCATATTTATGAAGAGATTTCATTGTAAATTCGTAAGGATCACACCAGATGATGCCCAAATGAGAATGTCCCCCTTTGGTTGCGATCATTCAATCATGATGACTGCCCGAGCCCAAAGCCCGAAAACCTTTAGCACAGTCCAGTTCATATTTATGAAGAGATTTCATTGTAACTTGGTAGGTTGACTTCATATAATGTCTAGATGAGAACAGCCCCTTTTGGACACCATTAGGCAACTGTGACTGTTACAGGGGCCTGAAGCCCGAAAACATTTAGCACAGTCTACAGGTGATATTTATGAAGGGATTTCATTGTACCTTGGTAGGATGACTCCAAATAATGTCTAGATGAGAACATCCCCTTTTGGTCACGATCATTCAGCCTTGATGGCTGCCCGAGCCCAAAACCCCAAAACCTTTAGCATAGTCTATAGATCATATTTATGGAAGGATTTCATTGTAACCTGTTAGTTTGACTCCATTTTATGCCTAGATGATGACATCCTCTTTTGGTCATGATTGGTCAACTGTGACGGCTTCAGGGGCCCAAAAACCTTGAGCACAGTCTACAGGTCATATTTATGAAGGGATTTCATTGTAACTTCGTAGGATCACTCCAGATGATGCCCAGATGAGAATGTCCCCTTTTGGTTGCGATCATTCAACCATGATGGCTGCCCGAGCCCAAAGCCCAAAAACCTTTAGCACAGTCTACAGGTCATATTTATGAAGGGATTTCATTGTAACTTGGTAGGTTGACTTCATATAATGTCTAGATGAGAACGTCCCCTTTGGACGCAATTGGGAAACTGTCGGCTACAGGGGCCCGAATCCTGAAAACCTTTAGAACAGTCTACAGGCCATATTTTTGAAGGGATTTCAATGTAACTTGATAGGATGACTCGTTTTGGAATAATTTCACTGTAACTTGGTAACTTTCGTTGATTTACATTAACTGTGAGGGCCACATACATTAACTGTGAGGTCATATTAACCCACCCCTCAGCTCTTTAGTACAGTGTACACCTCATATTATTTTTATCAAAAACATAGCATACATGGGACAGAAATGAACATATTCCCAATTATCACAATTCTTGTCTTATTTCATAATCCTTTCATAAACATTGAACATTATCCTTTTCATCAAACACAACGCACAAGTTAAGCTAGTGTCATTGACACTTTCATTAGATTTTGTACTCGTCCATGCATGTGTAAAATTCTGTGAAAATCTGGTTGAAAATGGCTTCAGAATTGTACGGACAAAATTTGTGGAAAAAAAACTAAACAAAACTCCAAACTAACTAGACTCTATGATTCTGGAGAATCATGGCTTTTCCAGACGAGATTCCATGATTTTTTATGACCCCAGAGTGTCTGAAGAACAGTTTTTAACTGTATCACTAAAGTATCCTTATTGATGCCTTGAGAAAAGTGGGTATAATAGTCTCAAATGACCAAGTTTGATAAAAGAAAGTTTAGCTTAAAATCATCATTATTGGTGGAGAGGGTTTAATATCAATGTCAGCATCCGAAAAGTCTGTGTCCGACAAAAGAAGTTATGTTTGTTTGCCACATACCCATTAAGTGCTGTGGCTATTTGCAAACAGCCCATTATATCTCAAATTTATCTAAATTTTGATGCTTGGCAACTTGTGGAGGGTTAATGAACGCTTGTGAGAATAATTCTTCTCAAGAGTCTATTTGTTCTTGACAAGCTGTAAGGACCACTTGAAGAAATCCACAGAAAATGTGAACTTAAAGTTCTTAAGGGCTGTCTGTCTTTAATCCGTCAAAACAGGGTTAAGGCTTGGTTTTTAGCTCAACTTTGGCGAAGCCAAATTTGAGCTTTTGTCATGGCCCGTCGTCCGTCTGTCCGTCTGTCCGTACGTCAACAATTGGATACGGCTTGGGTTAGAGGCCGTATTTATGAACCGATCTTTACGAAACTTCTTGGGTACCTTTCTTATGACCGTGGGACAAGAACGAGTGTTTTTGGGTGCGGTCCGAAATTCAAGATGGCTGCCAGCCGCCATTTTGTACCGACGATGCAGAAATCTGTTTTTTGTACAGAACTTCCATATGAAAGCTCTGATTTGAATAATTTTTTGTATGAATGTTTAGTACCATGGGATACATCACATATAATACGGGTTTTTTTCTCGTGCGTAAATTGTGCAAATTAGACTAATTTTGATGTTTTTTGGTGTTACTTTCAGCACTGTAAGTGTAAATGCCAATACGGCTCGGGCTAGAGGCCGTATTTATGAACCGATCTTTACAAAACTTCTTGGGTACCTTTGGTATCACCGTGGGACGAGAACGAGTGTTTTGGGGTCCGGTCCAAAATTCAAGATGGCCGATGGCAGCCATTTTGTACAAAATTAGGTGCAATCAGATTTTTGCACAGAACTTCCATATGAAAACGCTGATTTGAATAATTTTTTGTGTGAACGTTTATTACCGTGGGATACATCACATATAATACGGGTTTTTTTCTCATGCAGAAATTATGCAAATTAGATGAACTTTGATTTTTTCAGTGCGACTTACACACAGTAAGTACACATGTCAATACGGCTCAGACTAGAGTCCGTATTTATGAACTGATCTTCACGAAATGTCTTGGGTACCTTCGTTATCACCTTGGGATGAGAACGAGTGTTTCTGGGTGCGGTCTAAAATTCAAGATGGCTGCCAGTGCCATTTTGTACCGAAATTAGGACTAATCAGTTTTTTGTACACAACTTCTATACAGCTCAGATTAGAGGCCATATTTATGAACCAATCTTTACGAAACTTCTTGGGTACCTTTGTTATCACCGTGGGATGAGAGCGAGTGTTTTTGGGTCTGGTCCGAAATTCAAGATGGCCACCAGCAGCCATTTTGTACCAAAATTAGTGCAATCAGTCTTTTGTACAGAACTTCTGTATGAAAGTTCTGATTTGAATAAATTTTTGTATGAATGTTTAGTAACATGGAATACATCACATATTGTAAGGGGTTTTTTTTCATGCAGAAATTATGCAAATTAGATGAACTTTGATTTATTCAGTGCTACTTACATAATGTAAGCACACATGTCAATATGGCTCAGGGCAGAGGCTGTATTTATGAACCGATCTTCACAAAACTTCTTGCGTACCTTTGTTATCACCTTGGGATGAGAATGAGTGTTTCTGGGTACGGTCCAAAATTCAAGATGGCTGCCAGTGGCCATTTTGTACCAAAATTAGGTCCAATCAGTTTTTTGTCACAAGTTCTATACAGCTTGTATTTATGAACTGATCTTCACAAAACTTCTTGGGTACCTTTGTTTTCACGTTGGGACAGGAACAAGTGTGTTTTGGGGTGCCTTTGTTATCACTCTGCTATGAGAACAAATATTTTGGGGTACAGTCAGACCCACTCTGGGACTAAGATTTCTTTTCTAGTTTAGCATCTGACTGTCACCCACCTTTACAATACTTTACCTATACATTTGTTACAGGCAACGGTCAGTATTTATGTACAGACCGTTACAATACTTTATATGTACCTTTGTTATCAGGTCATTACCTAGATGTTTGTCATTGCTGTGTCACATACTATACATGTACATGTCTTTGTCTTGACAAGTTGAGCTACAGTGTCATTGACACTTTCATTTGAATACCCTTAATACTTTCAAACATTATCCCCTGTGAATTCTGCATCCGATAAAAGAGGTTATGTTCATCTATTACATACCCATTTGGTGCTGTTGGTGTCCAAAAACAGCCAATTTTATCAAAATTTTGACGTTTTGCAGCCTGTAGAGGGGTTAACAAACGTTTAGTGGAATATTCTATTCATGCAAGTTGTAATACCCAACAAGACCTGCCAATCTCCAATTGTTCTTGAAAATCGCCAACAGGCAGTTAGCAAAATCCACGGAAAATGTAAATTTTAAGCTTTTAAGGGGTATCTCTCCTTAACCCGTCCAAAATGGGTTAAGCTTCATTTTTTAGCTCACCTGGCCTAAAAAGCTGTCACTTGGCATCCGTCGTCATCTGTAAACTTTTCCCATTTTCAACTTCTCTGGAACTGATAAGCCGGTGTGAACCAGACTTGGCGGGAATGGTCTATGGGAGGTCCTCTACAAACGCTCCTTATTTTGTTTCCGTCAAATGAAAAACATGTCCGCCAGAGGCATTCTTTTGGTTGGTGGATTTTCAAAAATCTTCTCCTCTGAAACTGCCTGGCCAAATGTTTTGATACTTTATATAAATGATGATTGGGACCCCCTCTCCAACAATCCTCTTGCAAACATTGCCACATTTGCAGCTTATAGTTACTATAGATACCCTATGGGAAATCACATTTTCATCTCTTCTTCTCTGGAACTACTGAGCCGACGTGAACCAAACCTGGCAGAGATAGTCTGTGGGAGGTCCTCTACAAATGTTCCTCATTTTGTTACCGTGCATCGAAAAACATGGCTGCCAGAAGCATTTTTTGATTCTGATTGGTGGATATTGAAAAATCTTCTCCTCTGAAACCACATAGCCAAATGTTTTGAAACTTTGGATGGTTGATGACTGGGATACTCTCTACCAATGATCCTAATTTAATGTTGATCGGGTTGCAAACATGGCCACAATTGCAGCTTATAGTTACTATAGAAACCCTATGGGAAATCACATTTTCATCTTCTTTGGAACTACTGAGCTGACGTGAACCAAACCTGGCAGGGATAGTCTATGGGAGGTCCTCTACAAACGCTCCTCATTTTGTTACTGTGCATCGAAAAACATGGCTGCCAGAAGCATTTTTTGATTCTGATTGGTGGATATTGAAAAATCGCCTCCTCTGAAACCACAGGGCCAAATATTTTGAAACTTTGCATGGTTGATGACTGGGATACCCTCTACCAACTATCTCCTCATTTAATGTTGATCGTGTTGCAAACATGGCTGCCATTGCAGCTCATAGTTACTATAGAAACCCTATGGGAAATCACATTTCATCTTCTCTGGAACTACTGAGCCGACGTGAACCACACTTTGCAGGAATGGTCTATGGGAGGTCCTCAACAAATGATCCTCTTTTTTGTTCCTTTGGTTGGAAAATATGGCCACCAGAGGCATTCTCTGATTCTGATTGGTAGATTTTGAAAAAATCTTACCCTCTTAATTTCAGAAACCACAAGTCCAAATGTTTTGAAACTTCACATGGTCGATGACTGGGACCCCCTCTACCAACGATCATCATTTAATGTTGTCTGGGTTGCAAACATAGCCTCAGTTGTGGCTTATAGTTACCCCAGAAACCCTATGGGAAATCACATTTTCCTATTCTCTGGAACTACTGAGCCGATGTGAACCAAAACTTGACAGGAATGGTCTATGAGAGGATAGAAATACTTGGCTACCAGAAGCTATATTCCAATGCTTAACCCAATGCCTCTCCTGTCTGCATGAAGATCGGTACTGTCAGCAAAATACTTGTTTTTTTGAGTGAGGGTTGGTTCCAGTTTTCTCCACTGCGAACTTGGAAAACCACAAAAATATTGTACATACAGTACAAGTCAAAGTAAGTTGTAGCATAACCACAATAAACTAAGTATACTGCTGCCTCTGCACTGACAAGATAGGAATATGACTTCATATTCTGGAAAGCTATCAGTGAGAGCTTTCCAGAAAATGATATCAGCTTCTGGTCTTATCAGTGTAGGAAGAGAAAAATACATAGTTTATAGTGGTTATCCTACAACTTATTTTGACTTGTACTGTAAACAAGTTTGCAGCTGTAATTATGTTGATATTACTCTCCAGTTACTTATCAGAAATACTGATTGATGACATGTGTTTGGAAAACATGGAAGTTTTTTGTTTATTTTGTATACCATCATGTAGAGATGACCAGTCAGTTATGATATCATGTAAGATATGACAAATTATTTGAATAAAATGTTATGTTTCCTGTAACCCTTTACCTTTCCAAAGCTATTTGAAAGAGAGTACTGTCTGAAAAAAAATGTAATTTTTCAAAATATTTCACCTTTTACTGATTTTTGTATTGAAACAGAATTCATAAATGTGTGGATTTTCAAGAAATCTTCTCCTTTGAAACTACAAGGTAAAATGTTTTGAAACTTGATGTGACTGATGACTGGAACACCCTCTGCAATGATCCTCATTTAATCTTAATCGGGTTGCCAAAATGACTGCAATTGCACCTTATAGTTACTCTAGAAACCCTACGGGAAATCACATTTTCATCTTCTCTGGAACTACTGAGCCAATGTGAACCAAACTTGGCAGGCATGGTCTATTAGAGGTTCTCTACAACTGTTACTCATTTATTCCTGTTGGATGAAAAATGTGGCCGTGAGGGGCATTCTTTGATTCTGATTGGTCGATTTTGAAAACTCTTTTCCTCTGAAACTACAAGGACACATGTTTTGAAACTTCACATGATTGAGGACTGGGACACCTTCTACCAATGATCCTCTTGTAATGTTGATGTAATGTTGCAAACATGGCCACAATTGCGGCTAATAGTTACCATGGAAACCCTATGGGAAATCACATTTTTATATGCAGTTCTGCCAGGTGAGCGATTGGAGGCTCTTTAGAGTCTCTAGTTGAAATACCCTTACTACTTACAAAAATGATCCTCAGTGAATTCTACACATGGTAAAAGAAGTTTTGTTTATCTTTTACATATCCATAGGGTGCTCTTGGTGCCTGAAAACAGTCCATTTTATCAAATTGTTGATGCTTATCATCCTATGGAGGGTTAACAAACGCTTAACGGAATATTTTGTCTTTGCAAAATATAAGGTCAGACAAAGACCTGCTAATGTAAGGTCAGACAAAGACCTGCTAATGGTAATTTTGTCCTCAAAAGTCTGGAAAAAACATTTGGAGAAATCCGCAGAAAATAGGAATTCTAAGCTTTTAAGGAGTATCTCTATTTAACCAACCCAAAATGGGTTAAGACTTGAATTTTTGAATACCCTTACTACATACAAACATTTTTCCCAATACATTTTGCGTCTGATAAAAAAAGTTATCTTTCTCTTTCTCTGTTACATATCCATTGGATGCTGTTGGTCTCCAAAACAGTCCACTTTATCAAAGTTTTTATGTTTTGCATGCCGTGGAGGGTTAACAAATGCTTAAGGAATATTTTGTCCATGTAACTTGTAATGTCACACTAAGACCTGTGAATGGCCAATTTTTCTTGAAATCTACAAGATGTTTTTAAAGAAATCCAGGGAAAACATGAACTTTTTAGCTTTTGATGGGTATCGCTATTTAACCAGCCCAAACTGGGTTTAGGCTTGGTTTTTTTGAATACCCTTAATATTTACAAAAAAGCATCTATGGTGAATTCCTCTTCCAATAAAGGAAGTTATGTTTATTCATCTGCTACATGTTGGGTTCTGTGGGTGGCTGAAAACAGCCTATTTTATCAAAGTTTTGATGTTTGAGAGCCTGTGTAGGGTTAACAAACGCTTATAAGAATATTTTGTTCTTGCAACTTGTAATGTCACACCAAGACCTGCAAATGACCAGTTTTTTCTTGAAAATCTACACAACATTTTTAGAGAAATCCACGTAAAACTTTGAATTTTTAAGCATTTGAGGGGTATTGCACTTTAACCAATCCAAAATGGGTTAACACTTGGTTTTTAGCTCAACTTTGGCGAAGCCAAATTTGAGCTTATGCCATGACCAGTCATCTGTCTGGCCATCTGTCCATCAACAATTCAATACGGCTCGGGCTAGAGGCCGTATTTATGAACCGATCTTTACGAAACTTCTTGGGTACCTTTGTTATGACCATGGGACGAGAGCGAGTGTTTTTGGATCCGATCCGAAATTCAAGTTGGCCGCTGGCAGCCATTTTGTACAAAATTACTTGCAATCAGATTTTTGCGCTGAACTTCCATATGAAAGCGCTGATTTGAATAATTTTTTGTATGAATGTTTAGTACCATGGGATACATCACAAAAAATACAGGGTTTTTTCTCGTGCGTAAATTATGCAAATTAGACTAACTTTGATGTATTTAGTGTCACTTTCAGCACTGGAAGTGCAAATGCCAATACGGCTCGGGCTAGAGGCCATATGGGTTAGAGGCCATATTTATGAACCGATCTTTACGAAACTTCTTGGGTACCTTTGGTATCACCGTGGGACTGGAACAAGTGTTTTTGGGTCCGGTCCAAAATTCAAGATGGCCGATGGCAGCCATTTTGTACAAAATTAGGTGCAATCAGATTTTTGCACAGAACTTCCATATGAAAGCGCTGATTTGAATAATTTTTTGTGTGATTGTTTAGTACCATGGGATACATCACATATAATACGGGTTTTTTTCTCATGCAGAAATTATGCAAATTAGATGAACTTTGATTTTTTCAGTGCTACTTACACACAGTAAGTACACATGTCAATACTGCTCAGGCTAGAGTCTGTATTTATGCACCAATCTTCACGAAACATCTTGGGTATCTCTGTTATCACCTTGGGACGAGAATGTGTGTTTCTGGGTGCGGTCCAAAATTCAAGATGGCTGCCAGTGGCCATTTTGTACCGAAATTAGGTCTAATCAGTTTTTTGTACACAACTTCTATACAACTCAGGCTAGAGACTGTAATTATGAACCGATCTTTACGGAACTTCTTGGGTACCTTTGTTATCACCGTGGGATGAGAACGAGTGTTTTTGGGTGTGGTCTGAAATTCAAGATGGCCCCAGGAGCCATTTTGTACCAAAATTATTGCAATCCGTCTTTTGTTCAGAAATTCTTATGAAAGTTCTGATTTGAATAAAGTTTTGTATGAATGTTTAGTAACATGGAATACATCACGTACAGTACAGGTTTTTTTCTCGTGCAGAAATTATGCAAATTAGATGAACTTTGATTTATTCAGTGCTACTTATACACTGTAAGTGCACATGTCAATACGGCTCGGCTAGAGGCTGTATTTATCAACCGATCTTCACGAAACTTCTTGGGTACCTTTGTTATCACCTTGGGACGAGAACGAGTGTTTCTGTGTGCGGTCCAAAATTCAAGATGGCTGCCAGTGGCCATTTTGTACCGAAATTAGCTCTAATCAGTTTTTTGTCACAACTTCTATACAGCTCGTATTTATGAATTGGTCTTCATGAAACTTCTTGGGTACCTTTGTTTTCACCTTGGGACAGGAACGAGTGTGACTTGGGGTGCCTTTGTTATCACTGTGCTATGAGAACAAATATTTTGGGGTTCAGTCAGACCCACTCTGGGACTCAAAGATTTCTTTTCTAGTTTAGCATCTGACTGTCACCCACCTTTACAATACTTTACCTATACATTTGCTACAGGCTACGGTCAGTATTTATGTACAGACCATTACAATACTTTATATGTACCTTTGTTATCAGGTCATTACCTAGATGTTTGTCATTGATGTGTCACATACTATACATGTACAGGGAGCACGGCGGCTCAGTTGGTAGAGGTGCAGGCTGCAAGCCGAGAGGTCCTCGATTCGAATCCCACCTGCGGCAACCGCGTTGTGTCCTTGGGCAAGACACTTCATCTCCATTGCTCCCGTGGGGGCACGATGATGCCGTGTACTAAGGTGTACTGCACGTCAATGGTATGCATGTCTTCAACCAATCTAACCCTGCCTGTGCTACAGTGCGGAGTTACGACGTTGGGGAGCTGGCAGCTGCTCGTCGTTGCTCGGTGGTTCTCTCCGGGTACTCCAGCTTCCTCCACCCGTAAAACTGTCACGGTCATGATTAGCCATTGTGCATAAATATGTGACCGTAAACTTCAATAAATAAATAAATAAATAACTATACATGTACATGTCTTAACAAGTTGAGATACAGTGTCATTGACACTTTCATTTGAATAAGCTTATTACCTACGAAAATGGTCCTCGGGGAATTCCACTTCCGACAAAGGAGTTTATGTTTATCTCTCGGGTACACATTGGGTGCTGTGGGTGTCCCAAAACAGCCCATTTTCTCAAAATTACAATGCTTGGCAGCCTGTAAAGGGTTAATAAATGCTCACCAGAATATTTTGTCCATGCAACCTGTAATGTCACACAAAGACCTGCGAATGGTCAATTTTTCTTGAAAACCTACAAGATGTTTTCAGAGAAATACACAGAAAATGGGAGCTTTTAAGGGGTTTCTCTCTTTAACCAGCTGAAAATGGGTTAAAACTTCGACTTTTGAATACCCTTACTACTTAAAAAAATGTTTCCTTATAAATTTGTGTCCAATAAAATAAGGTACTCTTCTTTGCGGCACACCCATTGAGTGCTGTTGGTGTCCAAAAACAGCCAATTTTATCACAATTTTGACGTTTAGCCGCCCGTAGAGGGTTAACAAATGCTCTAGATGAGAACATCCCCTTTTGGTCGCGGTCGGTCAACCAGTATGGCTGCCCGAGCCCAAAACCCGAAAACCATTAGCACAGTCTACAGGTCGTATTAATGAAGGGATTTCATTGTAACTTGGTAGGATTCCTTTGTATAATGCCTAGATGAGAACATCCCCTTTTGGGCATGATCTCTGTCAACCGTGATGGCTGCCCAAACCCGAAACCCAAAAACCTTTAGCACAGTCTACAGGTCATATTTATGAAGGGATTTCATTGTAACTTGGTAGGTTGACTTCATATAATGTCTAGATGAGAATGTCCCCTCTTGGACACGATTGGGCAACTGTGACGGCTACAGGGGCCCGAAGCCCAAAAACCTTTAGAACAGTCTACAGGTCAAAATTATGAAGGGATTTCATTGTAGCTTGGTACGATGACTCTAAATAATGTCTGGATGAGAACATTCCCTTTTGGTCACGATGATTCAGCCTTTATGGCTGCCCGAGCCCAAAGACCTTTAGCATAGTCTATAGGTCATATTTATGGATGGATTTCATTGTAACTTGTTAGGTTGACTCCATATAATGCCTAGATGATGACATCCCCTTTTGGTTGTGATTGGTCAGCTGTGATGGCTACAGGTGCCCGAAGCCTGAAAATCTTGAGCACAGTCTACAGGTCATATTTATGGAGGGATTTCATTGTAACTTCGTAGGATCACTCCAGATGATGCCCAGATGAGAATGTCCCCTTTTGGTTGCGATCATTCAAACATGATGGTTGCTCGAGCCCAAAACCCGAAAACCTTTAGCACAGTCTTCAGTTCACATTTATGAAGGGATTTCATGGTAACTTGGTATGTTGATTCCATATAATGTCTAGATGAGAACAGCCCCTTTTGGACACCATTAGGCAACTGTGATGGCTACAGGGGCCTGAAGCCTGAAAACCTTTAGCACAGTCTACAGGTGATGTTTAATGAAGGGATTTCATTGTATCTAGGGTTTGCTACCACCCCAAAAATTTTTCACCCAAAAAGTTAATACAATGGACATGCATTTTAGTTCAAAATAGACTAGGAATATATTGAATTTTTATTAGTCTAGGGTGGGGTTTAGAATTGGGGATGGGGGGGGGGGGGGGTAGGATTAGGGTCAGTAAAGGGTAGGGTCAGGGTTTGCTACCACCCCAAAAATTTTCCCCAAAATCACTTGTTTTAATATAATGGACATGCATTCTATTGTAGTCCCATAAAAATAGCCACATAACTACCAATTGTTAGAATCCGCATCCATGTGTCCGTGTGTGTGTGTATGTGTCCGTGTGTGTGTGTGTGCGTGTGCGCGCGTGCGCGCCAATAACTTGAAAACTGTTAGGGCCACAGTCATCAAACTTCACACAATTATAAAGGACCATGGGAGGATGTGTCACATATCATAGCCGGGTTCGTACCTTCAAGGTCAAGATCACATTTCAAGGCCACACTAAAAATCGGTCAATATTCGTGTCTCAGCCATCACTCAAAAATGAATCATAGTACAATTGTTAAACTTTTTGCAAATGTTAAGGACAGTCAGAAGGTGTGTCACGTATAATAGTTTCTGCCACATCTGCAAGGTGAAGGTCACAAGGGGGGGGGGGGGGCATGTGTTACCTTAGTAACATTCTTCTTGTTTCCTCTCAGCTCCAAGGACTATGGCCTCAGTTTGAACAACATTGACCCCCAAATGCGTCATCAAGGTACTCTTCAAAACCAGGCTTCTCTTGATCACGCATGCCACCCCTAGGTTGCCCCTATGGCTAGGTCCGTGATCTCCAGTGAGTTCACTATTAACACCCTCACTTGGATCATCCACCCTGCCTTGGTATTTGAGATAAAAATACTCTGGAACAATAAAAGTCACACGTCAGCGATTATCGCGTGAGTACATAGTCGATTATTGCCATCTATCATTCCTTTCCCACGTCCATTTACCCTTACACTTTGAATCCTTATTCAAAATCTTCAGGCCCAGTTCATTTGTAAACTTGAACGAGTTTCCTCCCATTAACATTGATTTTCTTATCCCCACCCATGTTTGCCTCCCCTCAGTTCCCAATGTGTCCATTAAAATTGCCCATTAATACAACATGGAACCCAGGGGGAGGCTAAGAAAAAAAATGCATGAACATTGGTGGACATTTTTATTTAAGATTTTTTGACCCACCCACCCACCTACCCTTTTCTGCATATTTTTTCCATGACATTTTTGGGGACCCACCCCCTTCTCATACATTTTCTATACAAAACTTCGACACTCGAACAACAACTCGAAATATATAATGCACACTGACTCAATGCATATTTTTTTTCTTCAAACATGTTTCCATTTACTCTTATCAGATGCATTTTTCAGGACTTAACAGATTCACATCAGTTCACAAAATCACATTACTACTGTATAGCTTAAACCCTGTGTCGGCCCAGGTATAATAGGTCCACATTGGTGGTCAAGTTGTTAATGCACGTCAATGTTGGCCTGGCTGTTCATATAAACATTTTACTATATTGAAGTATGCAAACTCTAAGGAATTTGTGTTATCCTTATGTTGAGGTCTTGGTGTGGATGAGCTTGTTAGTTCCTCTCCGGTGGTTGGTGGATTCCTTAAGCCATCCAGTGGATCTGTTTGAGTAATTCTACCTTCAGCTTGGGAACTAACAACGTTGTGATATGGGCATCATATAGCCATGGTTGTTGAGAGCGTTGTAAAACCCCAATCAAACCAGATCAGACATACTAAATGTATAGCTTAATATTCTTACAAATCTAGTTTCTTAGTGTGTACCTTCCAAATGAATCTCAATTATTCTTTTTCCCAGAACCTTTGATTTTAAATCAAATTTAAATAAGCTTTTCCTAATTTTGATATTCTGATATGCAGTGATATGCAATTCGAACAGTCCAGTTTATGTAAATCATGACATGCAGGCATATGTGAGCACTGTGACATAATTAATTTACTTCTGCTTATACCGTAAATGTGTACATGTTGCAAATATTGGTTGTGTAAAGGGAACTTGTTTTTGTTTTGACTCAAGAAGAGCAAACCTTGTGTTTTTAGATCACCTACATCTGTAAGATGTGGTGAGCTATTGTGATAACCTCGGGCGTCGGCGTCCAGCGTGTCCTATATTGTAAGATTTAATGTTAAGGTAAATTTCTCAAACATTAGTGGGCTCAGGCCTTTGATGTTGCATATGTAGGTTGTAGGGGACTATCAGAACAGTATTCAACCCTGAAACTACGACTTTTTTCCAAATTTCAGCTAAAATTTTCTCCCAAAAGTTGTTGTAAGAATTTGCGTTTAGGTTTTGTAAGAATTTGTGTTAAAGTCAGCTTTTGTGCAGATTGTGCTGGTTTAACTTCTCATTACTGTTGATTTTCATATTTCAATAACAACTTTCATGTTTTTCTCGGACTTAGTAAATTTTAAGTTGTAAAACTTTGTAAACTTTGTGTTTAGGTGAGTTGTGTTTCTATGTGTCTTTCCAAGCGATTAATATTCTACACTTGGGTTACTGAACTCCATTGCAGTAATATTTAACCCTCATTACATGCATATTTGAGGAATTTGAGGCTGATTTTCTGCCAAAACTTGTTGTAAGAATTAGCATTTAGGTGTTGTAAGAATTTGCGTTAAAGTCAGCTTTTGTGCAGATTGTGGTGCTTTAACTTCTCATTACTCTTGATTTTCATATTTCAATAACAACTGTAGGTATTAACCCGACTGTATGCAGAAATTTAACGGAAATTTTCTTTTTTTTCAGTCAAAATTTCCATGTTTTTCTCAGACTTAGTAAATTTTAAGTTCTAAAAGTTTGTGTTAAGGTGAGGTGTTAAGGTGAGTTCTCAAAGATCAGTGGGCTCAGGTCTTTGATATTGCATATGTAGGTTGTAGGGGACTATCAGAACAGTATTTAACCCTGATACTATGACCTTTTTCCAAATTTCACCTAAAATTTTCTGCCAAAAGTTGTTGTAAGAATTTGCGTTTAGGTGTTGTAAGAATTTGCGTTAAAGTCAGCTTTTGTGCAGATTGTGCTGGTTTAACTTCTCATTACTGTTGATTTTCATATTTCAATAACAACTGTAGGTATTAACCCTACTGTATGCAGAAATGTAATGGAAATTTTCTTTTTTTTCAGTCAAAATTTTCATGTTTTTCTCGGACTTAGTAAATTTTAAGTTGTAAAACTTTGTAAACTTTGTGTTTAGATGAGTTGTGTTTCTATGTGTCTTTCCAAGCGATTAATATTCTACACTTGGGTTACTGAACTCCATTGCAGTAATATTTATCCCTCATTACATGCATATTTGAGGAATTTGAGGCTGATTTTCTGCCAAAACTTGTAAGAATTAGCATTTAGGTGTTGTAAGAATTTGCGTTAAAGTCAGCTTTTGTGCAGGTTGTGGTGCCTTCACCTCTCATTACTGTTTATTTTCTCATTTCAATAACAACTGTAGGTATTAACCCTACTGTATGCAGAAATTTAACTGATTTCTTTTCTTTTTTTCAGTCACAATGTTCACGTTTTTGTCTGACTTACTCAATTTTAAGTACTAAAAGTTTGTGTTAAGGTGAGGTGTTAAGGTGAGTTCTGTTTCTATGTGTCTTTCCAGGCAATTGATATTGTACGCATGGGTTACTGAACAACATTGCAGTAACTTTGCGCCCTTATTACATGCATATTTGAGGAATTTGACAGGGATTTTTGGGACTTATATTCACTTTCTTTAAAAAAAATTTTTTTCAACTTTTTTTGTTTTATTATTTAATACTTTCTCATACTTGTTACTAGTAACATTAAGGCTTATTTTAGTTGTTGATGTGATGTATTTTTGTTGGGACTTATAGTCACTTTCTTGAACGAATGTTTTTCCGCAACTCCTCTTTAACCAATGAATGTACTTCAATTAAAATTTCAGTGATTTATGAAAGCCTTTCCTAATTCTTATTTACGATTTAATATCTGGCCTCACGATTCATATTCTTAATCATAAACATTTCTAAAAGATGTATCCAATGATTCTATGTTGAATTGATATATAATAAATGCAGAAATATAGACTTTCCAAAGCCATCACATAAACCACATTAATCATTTGATGCCTAGTTAATGATTTATATTAACTAAATATTAGGCATGTTACATTGGAACGACATTATCAAGCGCGAATGTAGGTGAGCGTTGGGATGTAACATCCCTCTTGTTGTTTTTGTTATGGCATCTGCATAGCAGGATAGCTATCAAAAAGACTTTTTTTCTTTTTGTTAAATCAGACTTTTTTGTTTTTATTGAAATAAAAGTTAATATTTTCATTTTTTTTCATTTAAAAAAAAACAGTCCCACCTAGCGTTTATAACTCATTATACAGTATTATATATACTATGCTTCAATTTAAAGAATATTCCATAAGAAACTACTCGAATATGAATGAATTATGTTGTGAATGGATATTTTAGTCGACTTTAGGAGAATATTGTGCTGCACATGTCATAACCAGAACTCAAAAGTACTGCCATATAACACCAGTACTCTCTGAGTTACACTGGCTGCCCATTAAGCAAATAATTCAATTTAAAATTGTCCTTTTGGTGTTTAAGTGTATCTCAGGATCTGCACCATCCTACCTGTCCGATCTACTTACCACCCACAAACCACCAAGGTCTCGTAGGTCAACTCAATCTGGTTCAGCCTGCATCTAAATTTACTAGTGCTGGTGATAGGGCCTTTGCAGTTGCTGGCCCAAGGCTTTTGAATTCTCTTCCAATCGACATAAAAAATAGTAAATCACTTGAATCATTCAAGTCTGGTACTAAAACCTACCTTTTTTGAAAGGCATTTCCTTCAGTCTTTTAATTTTGGTCATAAACTGACATTACCAGGTGCGTGAGTGTGACTGAGTCAGTGAGGATTGCCTCGTTACTCGTCAAGTCACACTCACATACTTGTTTTAGTAACGTAGTTTGTTTTTATTTCATTTTAATTCAGTACTCTTTTCTTTTAGGTTCGGTCGCTTATCGCCACGAAATAGCCTGGGTTGCTGATGTGGCGTTGGACACCAATAAATGATAATAGTGATCCATGTATCAAAGTATCTGTGAGAGAATGTACATGTATGTGTGTATATGTATGTATGCAATTATTGTACAGCCATTGAGCACCGTGTGTGGATTCTAGGCTTTAAAATTATTATTATTATTGTCGGACAATGTTTAGCTCACCTGACTGCAAGTCAGTGGGAGCTATTGCCATCACTTGGTGTCTGGTGTCTGTCGTCCGTTAACTTTTGCAAACTTGACTTCTTCACAACCACTTGGCCAAATTCAAACATATATTGCACAGACCATCTATAGAGTATACCCTTTCTATTTTGTTCAAATGAAGCAGCTGCCATATTCGGGTTCAGGTTAATGCCCCAAAAGCTTAAAAATGTTCGTCTCATGAACCACCAGAGGGAATGCCTTGATATTTGTTATGGAACATCCTTTGGTGTTGAAGATTAAATTTTGTTCAAGGGAAGTTGATAGGTCAATATTTGGGCTCTCTGTGGGGGCATCTCCATCTTGGGCTCCACCCAAAATTTCTATTTCAAGAACCAGTTGGCCAATTTCAACCAAATTTGGCATGTAGTATAAGTGGGTCAGAAGAAATTGATTGCTGCCTGAAAAAAAAAATCACAGCCCTGTGGCAACCCCAGGGGCCAAAAACAGAAAATAATTCAAAAGCCCATATTTTCCAAACCTCACGAAACAGAGAACTGTTATTTGGTACAAAGCATCCCTAGGACTTAGGACCAGTAGAATGGATTGGTTAAAAAAATTGCCACCAGTTCTATCAAGGTGCCTGGTAGAGGGTATTGAAAAAATGATGAGTCAGCATTTTTGCAGTAAGATTTCCTTTTACAAGTTGTTAGAGTTTCCAATTTTATCTCTTCCATCACATTTTATCAACATCTACCTGTCAAACACACATGTTATTTTGTTTTCTTAAGCTGCAGGGTATGAAATTAATCCTTTCAACCCTCTCAAGACTTCCATAAGTGGCAGAAAATTGATCTGGTTCCTGTATGAATATCTTTAATTTAACCTTCTTAAGACTTAAAAGTGTTTTCCAAATATTTTATTTTATGTTGAACCCTTTCAATGCTGTACACATATGTTTTTTCTGGTTCCTTGGAGAAAAAAGGTTATCTGATTCCTGTATGAATATCTTTAATTTAACCCTCTCATGACTTCAATGTTGTTTCCAAAGATTTTTATATTTCTTGTTGAACCTTTTCAGTGTGTGCACATATGTTTCTTTCTGGGTTCTTGGAAACATTTATCTGATTCCTGTATGAATGTCTTTAATTTAGCCCTCTCAAGACTTCAATGTGTTTTCCCAAAATTTTATTTCATGTAGAACCCTTTCAATGCTGTGCACATGTTTTTTCGGGTTTCTTGGAAACATTTATCTGATTCCTGTATGAATGTCTTTAATTTTACCCTCTTAAGACTTGAATGTGGTTTTCAAAGATTTTAGTGATGCCTTCATCAAACCTTTTCAATGCTGTACACATATATGCTTTTTCTGGTTTAAAAATATTTTACCCCCCCCCCAAAAAAAAAAAAAATAAGCCTCCATAAATTCTCTTTCTGCCTTTTTTCTGCTTTAACCATTATCACACCATCTTAAATTTACTGTTGGCAGTAAAATTCTGTTTCTGTAGTTTGAAATTTTTCCTATTCTTTAAAACCACTGGGCCAAATTCATTCGTTTATGGCAAAGACCATCTTTGGAGAAACCTTTTCTCCTTTGTTCAAATGAAGCTGCTGCCATCTTCAGACTGGTGGAATTTACTCTTCTGATTCCTCCTTCCCCCCCCCCCCCCCCAAATTACTATATCCCTTGGGGGTGGGGGGGGGGGTGCATAAAATGCTTTAAAAATCCTCTTTTTATAAGCCACTTGAAATAATGCTTAGATTTCTTGTTTGGGACTTACTTTAGTGATGCAGATTCACTTTTTTCAAAGAAACTCCTCAAGTTAAAATTTGGGCTCACAAATTTGGGCTACACTTAGAATTTCTATTTTCAGAATCAATGGGCAGATTTGAACGAAATTTGTCATGTAGTATATAACTGGGTCATAAGTATTTCATCTATGCCAGATTTTTTTTTTTTTTGGTGGGTGGGGGGGGGGGGGGAGGTGGCGGGGAGAACCACAGTAGTTGAAAACAAAACAAAAATTTCATTCAGTTGTTGTTTTTTAATATTTCACAGAACAGAGTTTGCTTGGAAGCTTTCCTAGGACCAGCAGAAATGAATGGCCAAGAAAGTTGCCTTTGGTTGTGTCATAGCAAATCAAAAATTTGCATTTGCTGCTGATCACTTACTGATACACTCATCTCTTTTGACAACTTGAGCCAGGTGAGCTTTTTAGGCTAACTTGATCCTCTGGTTTTCTGTTCAATATCTGACACCTACCCCCATCCTCAAGTCAGTTTTTGATGAAATTCTCCCTATATTTTCATATTAAGGGGGTTACTTTTGTTATTAATTAGAGATGGGCGGTTTTCAAATTTCTTGTCGGTTTCAGTTTCATTCAAAGAGTCAGGTTTTTGGTTTCGGTTTTCATTGTACAAACATAACAATACATTGCATTTGCATATAAGAAGATGTATTTGGCGCCAGTCTGTGTCACTGGGACTCCCTTTCCAGTTCAACTCACCTGTGTAATAGCCAATCCGGTACTCTGATTTCTTGAGCACAATATATAAATTATCTCAAGAGTTTCAAGTTTGAGAAAAATGATTTTTGCCTGGAGTCTGTTGCAAAATTAGCCCCCCTCCCCCCAAATACCTGTGTTTAGGGTAACCCGACACACTCTAAAATATTATGCCAACCATAAAAATTTTATCGAGTAAAAGTCGCTCATATAGGTCATTGTAACCCAAAATTTCCATCCAACTTCAACTGTGATTTTGACGCTGGTTTTGGAGTTTATGCTTTCAAAATTACGTGTAGAAATACATATATTTTTCATTATAAATGTGGAACAAGTGATAAGTTCCAGTTCAGCAAAGGAAATCACATTTGATAAACAGATGAACGTTTAAAACACGTTGCGTAAGAAGTAATTTTGTCCACCTGTTTTTGCTGTAAATGCCATGCTCGAACGCAAAGCCAATTACTGCAGCTGTTCTGAAAATGGGGGGTATCGCGACTCTGAAGTTTGAAAAGAGGTTAATTTTAGGTTGTTTGTCTCTTTATTCTGAGAATTAAAGACCTGATTACAGTTTTTCAACATTGAAGTTGAAAACTGCGATGGCGGTTTTCTGTAATTGTTTCGGTTTCGGTTTTGATAACAAAACCGAAACCGAACCGAATTTTTGGTTCACCGCCCATCTCTATTAATAATGCTTCTAAATGAGCTAATGGCCAGTTGGTGACATTTTGTTACTGTTTGCGGCACAAAAGATGCCATAATAGTGAAAAAGGAAAAAAATTACATTAACTGTTTACATTTTTTTTTAAACTTCACCAAAATTCCCACCCACTCCACCTCTGTTCATGCAATTTTTTTTTGTGGCTTTTCCAAACTTTGTCCGCTTAAATCCTCCTACATTTTTCAGTGGATTTTTACAAAAACTTGGTTTGAAGTATCAGTATCAAGTGTAGATGTGCAAGTGGTCAGGAATTTTGGGTGTGACAAATTTTGCATAGTTACGGCCCTTGGAAATCGCAAAATTTCCATTACAAAGGCTTGTCTGCTAACTCCTCCTACATTTTTTATTGGATTTTTATGCAACTTGGTCTGAAGTATCAGTATCAAGTGTAGATGTGCAAGTGGTCAGGAATTTTTGATGTGACAAATTTTGGTAATAGCAAAATGTCTGTCACAAATGCTTGTCTGCTTAACTCCTTCTGCATTTTTCATTAGATTTTTATGAAACTTGGTGTGCAGTATCAGTATGACATGCACATGTGCATATGGAAAGGATGTTTTGATTCAAATAATTTTTCCAGAGTTATAGCCCTTGTCGATTTTGAATTTACCAAACTTGCTTGTTTTTGGAAGATATCTTCAGTTGCACTCCATATGGTTCCTTCAGTTGCAATGAACCAAATGAGGTATTTAACCTTATTCAGTGAAGTCCATTCACCATCTCAGAGTTTGGTCATCCAGCTTTTCATCTGTCTTGATCTCCTTATATGCTTATTCCTATCATATCATAAAAGTTGGCGGGTGATATGGAAGTCGTCAGACTGTCTTGTTCTGTCTTTTTTAGCTCACCTGACCTGCAAGTCAATGTGAGGTATTGCCATCACTTGGTGTCCGACATGCATTAACTTTTGCAAACCTGGCTTCTTCTTTACAGCCATTCAGCCAAATTCAAAACATATATTGAACAAACCATTCCTGGGGATACCCTTTCTATTTTGTTCAAATGAAGCGGCTGCCTTCGTCAGGCTCTGGGCAATGATGCCAAAGCCTAAAAATCTTTAAAAATCTTCTTCTCATGAACCACCAGAGAGATTTGCCTTGATATATGGTATGTAAAACCCTTTGGTGTTGAAGATTAAAGTTTGTTCAAGAGAAGTTGGTAGATCAATATTTGGGCTCTCTGCGGGCACATACCCATTTTGGGCTCCGCCCAAAATTTCTATTTCAAGAACCGATGGGCCGTTTTGAACCAAATTTGGCATGCAGCATAAGTGGGTCCAAAGTACTTCATTGATGCCCAAATTTTTTAGCTTAACTTGACATAGTTAAGATAAGCTATTGCCATCACGCGTGTGGAAGTCTGTTAGTCTGTGAGTCTGTGACGTCTATTCACATTTTCCTTTAGCACGGGCTACACTCCGAAGTTTTTGTCTGATCGTCACGAAATTTCATATGCAGGTTTGGGGTCATGTCTAGATGAGAACGTCCCATTTTGGTCGCGATCGGGCAACCGGTATGGCTGCCCGAGCCCAAAACCCGAAAACCATTAGCACAGTCTACAGGTCGTATTTATGAAGGGATTTCATTGTAACTTGGTAGGATGCCTCTGTATAATGCCTAGATGAGAACGTCCCCTTTTGGGCATGATCTATCAACCGTGATGGTTGCCCAAGCCCGAAACTCAAAAACTTTTAGCACAGTCTGCAGGTCATGTTTAATTATGGAGGAATTTCATTGTAACTTGGTAGGATGACTCCTTATGATGTCTAGATGAGAATTTCCCCATTTGGGCATGATCTGCCAACCGTGACAACTGCCCGAGCGCAAAACCCGAAAACCTTTAGCACAGTCTACAGGTCATATTTATGAAGGGATTTCATTGTAACTTCGCAGGATCACTCCAGATGCTGCCCAGATGAGATTGTCCCCTTTGGTTGCGATCATTCAACCATGATGGCTGCCTGAGCCCGAAGCCCGAAAACCTTTAGCACAGTCTATAGGTCATATTAATGAGGGGATTTCATTGTAACTTGGTAGGTTGACTTCATATAATGTCTAGATGAGAACGTCCCCTTTTGGACACGATTGGGCAACGGAGACGGCTTCAGGGGCCCAAAGCCCAAAAACCTTTAGAACAGTCTACAGGTCATAATTATGAAGGGATTTCATTGTAGCTTGGTAGGATGACTCCAAATAGGGTCCACATGAGAACGTCCTCTTTTGGTCACGAGCCCAAAAACCTTTAGCATGTCTGTAGGTCATATTTATGGAAGGATTTCATTGTAACTTGTTAGATTTACTCTATATAATGCCTAGATGATGACATCCCCTTTTGGACGTGGTTGGTCAACTGTGATGGCTACAGGTTCCTGAAGCCCGAAAATCTTGAGCACAGTCTACAGGTCATATTTATGAAGGGATTTCATTGTAACTTCATAGGATCACTCCAGATGATGTCCAGATGAGAATGTCCCCTTTTGGTTGCGATCATTCAACCATGATGGCTGCCCAAGCCTAAAGTCCGAAAACCTTTAGCACAGTTTTCAGATCATATTTATGAAGGGATTTCATTGTAACTTGGTAGGTTGACTTCATGTAATGTCTAGATGAGAACAGCCCCTTTTGGACACCATTAGGCAACTGTGTTGACTACAGGGGCCCAAAGCCCAAAAATCTTTAGCACAGTCTACAGGTGATATTTATGAAGGGATTTCATTGTACCTTGGTAGGATGACTATAAA
This sequence comes from Pictodentalium vernedei, assembly GCA_031216915.1. Lineage (NCBI taxonomy): Eukaryota > Metazoa > Mollusca > Scaphopoda > Dentaliida > Dentaliidae > Pictodentalium > Pictodentalium vernedei. The sequence continues at coordinate 519,047,439 of CM062296.1, read as the reverse complement.
TAATGTCTAGATGAGAACGTCCCCTTTTGGACGTGATCATTCAGCCTTGATGGCTGCCCGAACCCAAAACCCCAAAACCTTTAGCATAGTCTATTGGTCATATTTATGGAAGGACTTCATTGTAACCCATAAGTTTGACTCCATATAATGCCTAGATGATGACATCCCCTTTTGGTCATGATTGGTCAACTGTGACGGCTTCAGGGGCCCAAAGCCCAAAAACCTTGAGCACAGTGTACAGGTCATATTTATGAAGGGATTTCATTGTAACTTTGTAGGATCACTCCAGATGATGCCCAGATGAGAATGTCCCCTTTTGGTTGCGATCATTCAACCATGATGGCTGCCAGAGCCCAAAGCCCAAAAACCTTTAGCACAGTCAACAGGTCATATTTATTAAGGGATTTCATTGTAACTTGGTAGATTGACTTCATATAATGTCTAGATGAGAACGTCCCCTTTGGACGCAATTGGGAAACTGACGGCTACAGGGGCCCGAAGCCCGAAAACCTTTAGCACAGTCTACAGGCCATATTTATGAAGGGATTTTAATGTAACTTGATAAGTTGACTCGTTTTGGAATAATTTCACTGTAACTTGGTAACTTTTGTTGATATACGTTAACTGTGAGGGCCACATACATTAACTGTGAGGTCATATTAACCCACCCCTCAGCTCTTTAGTACAGTGTACACCTCATATTATTTTTATCATAAACATAGCATACAGGGAACAGAAATGAACATATTCCCAATTATCACAATTCTTGTCTTATTTCATAATCCTTTCATAAACATTGAACATTATCCTTTTCATCAAACACAACACACAAGTTAAGCTACAGTGTCATTGACACTTTCATTTTTTGCGTTGCCCCGTGGGTACCCCAGGGGCTAAAAAGAGAAAAAAATTTAAATGCCTATATTGTCCAAACTACACGGAACAGAGAACTGTTATTGGTATGCAGCATCCTTTTGAATGGAATGGACTAAAAAAAAAAAAGGCCATCGGTTGTGTCAGGGTGTTCTGTAGGAGCGTTTGAAAAAATGCTGAGTCAGCATATTTGCAAAAATAAAAAAAAAAAAAATTCTTCAGAACTGTTGATCAGAATCTTTTGATATTTGGTATACAGCAACCAGAGGACGGTCAAATACAAGTGTGTTCAAATTGGCCCCCTCGGTTCATATTTGGGCTCAACAGAGGAGCCCAAATAATTAACTTCTTCTTCAGATCAAACAGTCAGATTCTTTTGATACTTGGTATACAACATCTCTACAGGGGTCAGATTGAAGTTTGTTCAAATTGAGTCCCCGGATTAATATTTGGGCTTCCTATGGAAGCCCGAATATTAACTTGTTGCAATATGAGGAATAATCTTTAAAAATCTTCTTCTTCAGATCCACCAGTCAGATTCTTTTGATAGTTGATATGCATCATCTCTATGGGGGTTAGATTCAAGTTTGTTCAAATTGGATCCCTGGATGAATATTTGGGCTCTTTATTGGAGCTCAAATTTTAACTTGGTGCAATGTGAGAAAATTTCTTAAAAAATCTTCTTTTTTAGACCCACCAGCGAGAATCCTTTCATATTTGGTATGTGACATCTCTAGAGGTGTAAGATTTGAATTTGTGCAAATCGACTCCCTGGGTTAATATTTGGGCTTCCTATGGAGCCTGATTATTATACCCCACGCAAAAAAACTTGCGGGGGTATAATGTTTTTGACTGGTCCATCCGTCAGTCCGTCAGTCAATCCTACTTGTTTTCCTGACTTTTTTTCTACATGCTTCCAGATATTGAGCTGATTTTTGGTATGTGAATCTAACATGGTGGCCTACAGATCAAGTTTGCATTTTGTTCTGCTCCACTGATTTTTACCAAAATTACGGCCCTTGGACTCTGAAAAATTCATCAAAATTACAGTTTTCCGGACTTTTTTTCTACACGCTTCCAGATATTGAGCTGATTTTTGGTATATTAGTCTGACCTGGTGGCCTACAGATCAAGTTTGCATTTTGTCCCGCTCTACTGATTTTTACCGAAATTACGGCCCATGAACTTTGAAAAGTTCATCAAAATTACAGTCCTACTTGTTTTCCGGTCTTTTTTTCTACATGCTTCTAGATATTGAGCTGATTTTTGGTATGTGAGTCTAACATGGTGGCCTACAGATCAAGTTTGCATTATGTTCCGCTCCATTGATTTTTACCAAAATTACGGCCCTTGGACTCTGAAAAATTCATCAAAATTACAGTTTTTCGGACTTTTTTTCTACATGCTTCCAGATATTGAGCTGATTTTTGGTATGTTAGTCTGACATGGTGGCCTACAGATCAAGTTTGCATTTTGTTCTGCTCCACTGATTTTTACCGAAATTACGGCCCTTGAACTTTGAAAAGTTCATCAAAATTACAGTTTTGCGGACTTTTTTCCTACACGCTTCCAGATATTGAGCTGATTTTTGGTATGTTAGTCTAACATGGTGGCCTACAGATCAAGTTTGCATTTTGTTCTGCTCCACTGATTTTTTCCGAAATTACGGCCCTTCGACTTTGAAAAGTTCATCAAAATTACAGTTTTCCAGACTTTTTTTCTACACGCTTTCAGATATTATCGAAATTATGGCTATTTTAGTATGTGAGTCTACCACAATGACTTACAGATCAAGTTGGCGTTTCATTCTGCTCGGCTGATTTTTGCCGAAATTACGGGCCCTGGACTCTGAAAAATACAAGTAACAGATTTCCGGGTCATTTTCCTAAAAATTACACTTTTCCGAGCTTGAAATATTGGGGTGCATGGGGTATGTGAGCGTGCTCACTAAGGTTCTATATTTAAATTGGTGGAATATGGGGGATATTCTTTAAAAATCTTCTTGAGATCCACCAGTCAGATTCTTTTGATATTTTGTGTGCAGCATCTTTAGGGGGGTAAGATTCAAGTTTGTTCAAATGGGATCCCTGGATGAATATTTGGACTCTTTTTTTGGAGCTCAAATTTTAACTTAGTGCAATATGAGCAAATTTCTTAAAAAATCTTCTTTTTCAGACCTGCTATTGGGAATCCTTTCATATTTGGTATGTGACATCTCTAGAGGTGTAAGATTTGAATTTGTTCAAATCGAGTCCCTGGGTTAATATTTGGGCTTCCTGTGGGAGCCTGAATATTAACTTTGTGCTATATGGGGAATAATCTTTAAAAATCTCCTTCTTCAGATCCACGAGTCAGATTCTTTTGATATTTGGTATGCAGCATCTCTAGGGGGGTTAGATTCAAGTTTGTTCAAATGGGCTTCCTGGATGAATATTTGGGATCTTTATTGGAGCCCAAATTTTAACTTATATAATTATTAGTGCAATATGAGAAATTTCTTAAAAACCTTCTTTTTCAGATCCACTAGTGAGAATCCTTTCATATTTAGTATATGACATCTCTAGAGGTGTAAGGTTCAAATTTGTTCAAATCGAGTTTCTGGGTTAATATGTGGGTTCCCCAAGGGAGCCCAAATATTTATTTAGTGCAATATGGGGAATTATCATTTAAAATCATCTCCTTCAGATCCAGCAGTCAGATTCTTTTGATATTTGGTGCACAACACCTCTGGGAGGGTTAGATTGATGGTTGTTCAAATCAGGTCCCTGGGTTAATATTTGGGCTTTTTATTGAAGTCCAAAGTTTAATGTAGAGCAATATGAGAAAATTTCTTGAAAATTCTTCCTCTTCAGATCTACCAGTGAGAATCCTTTCATATTTGGTATGTAACATCTCTAGGGGTGTCAAATTCAAGTTTGTTCAAATCGATTCGCTTGTTTTTTTTGGGGGGGGGGGGGGAGGCTGGAGAAAAACAGTAGTTTAAAACAAAACAAAAGTTTCGTTTGGTTGTTGTTTTTAGCTCATCTTGACAAAGTCAAGCTGAACTAATCTCATCGCTCTCTGTCCGTTGTCCGTCCATCCGTCAACACCATGTTTTGGTCTTCTCCTCCAAAACCACTGGGCCAATTCAAGTTAAAAATTTTTTTGAGTGATGGTCCCGAAGGGGCATTGGCTTTTTGTTCAACTCAACATGCCCAGCTTCATAGGAGGGAGTGGGGGAAAATGCTCCAAAATATTTTTAAAATCTTCTCATGAACCAGTGTGTACAAAGACTTGATATTTGTTATGGAGCTTCCTTTTGAGGTGTGTAGAATCAAGTTTGTTCAAATGAAGTTTGTGAAGCAATATTTGGCTTTGTAATGGTAGGGGTAAGATTTTTGGCCAAAATTTCTATTTTCTGAACCAATGGTCCGGTTTGAACCAAATTTGGTATGTGGTATTATTGGTCATAAGTACTTGACTCATGTAAAAAAAAATTTCCTGCATTCCCATGGGAGCTAAAAAGAGAAATATTTTCAAACGCCCTTATTTCCCAAACCACACCGAACAGAGAACTGTTATTTTGGTATGAAGCATCCTTAGGACCAGTGGAATTGAATGGTAAAAAAAAATTGCCATCGGTTATGTTAGGGTGTTCTGTAATGGGCATTGAAAAAATGCTGAGTCAGCATATTTGCAAAAAATTAAAAAAATCTTTTCTCCAGAACCAATCATCAGAATCTTTTGATATTTGGTATACCGCATTCATAGGGGGGGGGGGGGGGGGGGGGGCAGGGGGGGGGGGGGTCAGATACAAGTTTGTTAAAATAAAGCCCATTGGTTCATATTTGGGCTCAATACAGGAGCCCAAATTTTAAACTTAGGGTAATATGGGGAGTATTCTTTAAAAATCTTCTCCTTCAGAACCACCAGTCAGAATATTTTAATGTTTGGTGTACATCATTGTTATGAGGGTCAGATTCAAGATTGTTCAAACCAAGTCCCTAGGTTAATATTTGGGCTTCCTATGGAAGCCCAAATTTTAACTGTTCAATATGGTGGATAATTTTTTAAAATCTTCTTCTTCAGATCCACCAGTCAGAATGTTTTCACATTTGGTATGCAACATCTCTAAGGGGGTCAGATTCAAGTTTGTTCAAATCGGATCCCTAGGTATATATTTGGGCTCACTATGGTAGCCCAAATTTTTACTTAGTGCAATATGAGAAAATTTCTTTAAAAATCTTCTACTTCAGATCCACTAGTCAGAATGCTTTCATATTTGGTATACAACATCTCTAGTGGGGTCAGATTCAAGTTTGTTCAAATCGGATCCATAGGTGAATATTTGGGCTCGCTATGGTAGCCCAAATTTTAACTTAGTGCAATATGAAGAAATTTCTTTAAAATTTATCTTCTTCAGATCCAATAGTCAGAATGCTTTCATATTTGGTGCACAACATCTCTAGGGAAGTCAGATTCAACTTTGTTCAAATCGAGAGCCTGGGTTAATATTTGGGCTACCTGTGGGAACCGGAATTGTGCCATGTAGCTGAAGAATTAAAAATTTTGTATTCAGTACCCTCTAGAAGTGTGTAACTAAGATTAATCCACATAGGTTGTATCAAGGGGCTTCATAGGGAAGCGCGACATTTTGCATTATGATCAACTGTAGAAAAAGGCATGATGCCCGGATTATTTTTGTCACTCTTGAGGGTACTCAAGGATTGACAGTGTATCCTATGGAGATGGATTGCTTGATGTAGACTCATTCTTGGACTCTGTATATATTGTGTTCTGTTCAAGATGAGCGCTTCAGGCCCCGTTGGGCCTCTTGTTTAATACTTCACAGAACAGAACTTGCTAGGAAGCTTTCCAAGGACCAATAGAAATGAATGGCCAAAAAAGTTGCCTTTGGTTCTGTCATAACAAATCAAAAAAATTGCTCTTGCTGCTGATCACTTACTGATACACTCATCTGTTTCGACAATTCGAGCCAGGTGAGCATTTTAGGCTCGCTTGAGCCTCTGGTTTTACATTTGTCCTCCCCATATCAGGCCTAGCATTCTTAAAAATGCAGGAGGGCTAAAAATCGCACCCCTCACATGGACTAGGGGAGCAATTAGCTTTCCTCAAGCTTACAAAAGCTAAAAGTGGCAAAATGAAGTTTTACTATTAATGAATTCTGTCTAGTAGGCTTTGTACATTTTATTTGATGCGACTAATAGGGTAGTCTCTGTGAGACAGCTACACTGCCCCTCCCACACCTCTGGGCCTTGGCAAAGCTCTGAGGTATGGGAGGGGCAGTGTGGCCATTTTACGGAAACCACTAACATAGCAGAGGTCTTAAAAGATGTGTGTTTTAGGAATAGGCGATTATGGTAATCATTATTTCCTAAAGCCTGGAGAGCTAGTTTTCGCCTGCCTTAATTTTTTTAAGTTGAGCAGTAGGCGAGCGAATAAATCACTCTCCTGAAAATGCCATGCCTGCCATATTGATTTTGCATCCAGACTTTTCCCACCCACCCTACCTTATGCCAAAAAATGCTCCACTGCCTGCAACATGTTCCTACCCCAATGCCTCTGTACCCCTTGGACTTGGATGGAGACCATCCCTGTCATACATCTCCCGCTCAATTATCGATGAAGGGTATCACAAGGTCCATGCAGTATTTCTCTAATTCCCTGTTTACCCCAATAATTCTAGAATTCTGTTCACCCTCTCCACATCTGCACACTAGAAAAACAATACTAAGGGCTCTGATAAAAAAGTACTGTTTGTAAGTTTTGATAGAAGCCAATCGCTCAGTAAATATACATGTACCTGTAAAAACGTGTTTAATCAGTATCATGTATATATCCACCATGGGAACCCTGGGTACTGGAGTACCAGTAGTTGACTGTGGTAAATAAGTTTGGCCTCACTGGTAAAATAGGACCCGGTAACCAATTCATGGTTTGGAAGTCATCCAAATTGGGCAGCATTGGTATAAACAATTGGCTCAACTTTTCTCCATGCCTATGTTGTGTTCATGATGTAGTTAACTCCTTGCATGCTGATCAATGGCGGTTATTCCTGCCCAGAACCCAAAATCTCTTTCCACTGAATTTTGTATACTCTGGACACATTTAACCAAATTTCTGCCCTGTGAATTGAATGTCCCTTTTGACCAATGATTTCTCAAGTTAAATTGAAATATTTTTTTTCATCAAATGTTGTCATGGCTGCTGTGAAGCAGCCATAACTAGATTTGATGAAAAACATTTTGAAAATACTCAGCGGGTTAAGAGTTAAAGATGCAGGAAAGTGACCTTAAACACCAATAAATAAATACTATAATTTTATATAATAACTTATTCCAAACATAGATAATAATTATAGATTTTAGTATCTGAATTGTAATGGAATGGAATGTAATGTAATGGAAAAGTAACAGAAAATTACTCACTATTTTTTTTTTTACTATTACATCACATTAAGTTTTCATGTAATCGTAAGAATCCATTAACCTTTACATTCTATTACTTTCAAAATTGTGATATATTACATTGCACTACAATTACTCATTACAGTTACCCAGCCCTGCAGTAAAGAAAAATGTTTGAAATATGCCAGGTATTGATTAATTGATTTATTTAGTATAAGTACAACATGTATACAATTAAAACAAATATAGATAGAGGTAACATTATTCACAACTACATCACTGCACCACAGGGAGATGGAATAGCCACTAGGGTTGTCTTCCCACCATTCCTGTTCAAAGAAAGAAAAAAATGAAAAAATGGAAAGAAAAGAAAAGAAAATGTGAAGCAGACGAGACAAATGAGACAATTTTCTCCAATAAGCAGGCAGTTTATAGCCCTACTGCAGATAATATGTTAGCCCGGTTCTTTTCTCTATTTGAAATGTTTACTTTCTTGGAAATCATTAGTCATTCAACTACTATTTTTTACATGTCAGAGTTTCCATCACATCAAAATTTGAATAGAATTGGCCTTAGTCAGTGTATATCTTCATTAGCTAAAAACAAAAATGGTAAACAATTTTTTTTTTTCAGTATATTAGTAATGATGGAGGTTCCTGAGAAACCTTTTTTTTTTTTGCCTGAGAAACAAGTTTTTTAATGGCCTAAGCACAGAGAAACATAGTTTGCAAAAAGGTCACACCAACAAAAAATTCATGCAGTTTTTTTGTACAGCTTTTTTCCATTTATAACTAACATTTTCATTTTCCAGAGGCCTGCAACCCGCTTTGGACTGGTCGAAATCCACGTGTGGACAGCGATGCCCACACATGCATTTACCAGGTAATAAAAATCATCATAAACAAAATTTTAATTAATGAAGCACCGGTTGTACCCAGTGCTTCATTAAATAAACTTTTTGTGATTATTCCTATACGTGTTTGGAATCTAATATTATTGCATCTGTGGAAATAATGCCCACCCATGGAAAGTGACCAGTCCATGGGGGCTGTACTGTACAAGACCACACTTGGATAAAAAGATCTTAATAACTTTTTTTCATTTTTTGCTGCTAAAGGATAGCTTACCAGATACAGTTCCCCATTAGAAGAAATTAGATTAGGTCAATTCAGTGAGGGGCATAAGTTTTATGGACGAAAAATTTAAAATAATATTTAAATATGAATAATTTTTGTGAACAGCACTAGGCAGAAATGTCCATTTTGCGGGGATGTGATTTTTTGAGGGTTTTTCAGATTTCATGTTTACTTGCGTAACTACAATTTTTTTATTCCTTTAAATTTTCATGAAAATTGTCTTTCAGGCCATTTACATGTAAAATCAAAGAAAGCATTGTTTCTGCATGATATTAGTTACATGAGGACTAGAGTTGGGCGGTAGACCGAAAATTTGGTTCGGTTTCAGTTTTGTTAACAAAACCAAAACAATTACAGAAAACCTGTCATTGCAGTTTTCAATTTCAGTGTTGAAAAACTCTAAATGAGGTCTTCACTTCTCAGAATAAAGAGAGAAACAACCTAAAGTTAACCCTGTTTTCAAACTTCAGAGTTGCGATACCCCTTTTTCAGAACAGCGGTACTAACTGGTATTGCATTTGAGCGTGGCATTTACCGCAAAAATAGTTGACAAAATTACCTCTTTTGCATTGTGTTTTAAACGTTCATCTGTATAGCAAATGCGATTTCCTTTGCAGAACTGGAATCTGTCACTTGTTACACATTTATAATGTCAAATATATTTATTTCTACATGTAATTTTGAAAGCTTGAACTCCAAAGTCAGCGTCAAAATCCCAGCTGAAATTTGATGGAAATTTAGGGTTACAATGACCTATATGAGCGGCCTTTACTCGATAAAATTTTTATGGTTGGCATAATTTTTTAGAGTCGGTCGGGTTACCCTAAACACAGGTATTTTTGGAGGGGGTGGGGCTAATTTTGCAACAGACTCGAGGCAAAAAGCATTTTTCTCAAACTTGAAATTCTTGAGATAATTTATGTAAATACATTATGCTCAGGAAATCAGAGTACCGGTATATTACACAGGTCACAGGTGCATTGCCTTGGAAAGGGAGTCCCTGTGACACTGACTGGCACCAAATACATCTTCCTATATGCAAATGCAATGTATTGTTATCTTTGTACAATGAAAACCAAAATCGAAAACCCAACTCTTTCAATGAAACCAAAACCTGAACCAACTTGAAATTTGAAAACTGTCCATCTCTGATGAGGATGTAAAATTTGTTTCTGAAATCTTTCCCTCTATGCAAACATGATTTAAGTTTATTTTATAAGAGTGAGTGTAATGACACCTTCATTATGTTAGGTAAAGGACTAACTGAGAATTTCTGTTTGTTATTTGCTAATCACACAGCCTTATTTTTGCACTTTTCATTTGATAGTTTGAAAATATTGTTACCAATTTTGCTAATCACACAGCTTATTTGTGCACTTTTCATTTGATAGTTTGAAAATATTGTTACCAATTTTTTCAGGAAACTGCAGAAAAGCAACACTTTTGGTTACAGGAAGCAAATGAATTCTTGAGAAATGAATGTGCTTCATTGGCAAGTGAAATCACTAAAAAGGAAGTTGTTAATAAGAGACATTATGAGAATATTTCGGAGGATAAAACTTCCAAGTCAGACCAGCCTCCGGCCTTGCCTCCAAGAAACACCAGACCACCAATAAATGGTCATGTAAGGAGACCTAGAGAGGATTTGACTTTTGATGAGGCTCATGCAGAACTCCGCAACCATGTATATTGGTTACAGTACAAAACACTTGATGAGGTAGAAAAAATAGTTATAAGGCCCCATAAAATAAAGATCTTCTGTTTCCACGGCCCTTTTTTGTAAAATTACATGTGGGTGGGTGTTTTTTATTTCATTTTTGTAATTATTTGTTTGACATCAAAATTCATGTTCTTGGTTTGTTTTATGTTTTATGCCTCAAATCTACAGAATAACGTGATTGGTGGTGTATTTTTGCACTGCAAAGCCTTGTTGTACTCAAGGGACAAATTGATCAAGGTGAAATATCAGACATAAACTATTTAATTATTATTTTTTTAAGTTTGCATTGGTTATAAAAAGAGAGCATGCGGCAGCCAAAAGGACCATGTGGGTGGGCCTGAGAAACTGATTTTAAACCTTTTTAGGCCTAACTTATACAGACAATAGTGTGGGCACGTTTGATCCAGCAGTGTTCTAGATATTTATTTCTTATCAACCTACTCACAATTGTTTACTACAGGCTTGCACTACAGTGGAAGTCCCTAACTCGGATAAAATACTCTCTATTTTTGTCTTTCCCAAGCAAGTTGGGAAAGAAAAGTGGTGCAAAAGCACCAATAAAAATAAGCCAAAACTGGGTCGAGTGCAACCGGCGCAGACCCAGTACGGGACGCTCTCTCCCAAGTACAACTCCACGACTTCCGTTGCCAGTGCGCATACCGTCTCTAAAGACTCATTCTTTTTAAAATCCGCTTCGTGTCGAGATGTTTTTGCACGCTTATCAGTGTTCCACCAACTCGATGTTTGATGTTTCCTGATTCATTATACCGCAGTGTATCCTTTGTATTCTCAGGAACAGTGTTTTATATTCTCTTTTTTCTATTATATGTCCATCATGTATATTTATTTGCTCTCTCTCGAGTCGCGCGCGAATTTCGCGGGCCACGCGGTTCGGACTTAGATTATTTCACAATTATTGTTAATGCTTTTTTTGCAAAATTTTTTAATTGTGTTAGAGTTAGGTGTCAGCGGGGTACCACTCCTACAGTGTTTCTTCTTTCTGTTGAGAGTAGTCTTCCTGTTGGGTGGTTCCCGGTCGGCCGTCTGGGGTCTTTGTTTCTGTCACCTTTCTCCCTTTGGGGGTGTTCTGTTTTCTGATCTCACCTTCTCTGCTCCTCTCACCTCTTTCATGCCTAGGACAATTCCTTGTGGGCAGTGTCTGCTGCCTAAGCATGTGGACGATGTACATTCGTCGTGTTCCTCCTGTAATGGGTGTTCGGCCGAGCGGCCGTGTGGTGTCTGTGGAACATGGTCTTCCACCTTTTGGGCGTCTGTAAATCGTGTCGTTCGTTCTCGTGGCCGTGCCTCCCGCTCCCGCGGGAAAGGAGAACGTGGTCGTTCGGGGCCTCCCGAACCGACTCTGTCTGGTGAGAGTTATTCCTCCTCCGTGGGGGATGTGCAGTCTTTTCCTGTGGTGGATACTGCGGGAGCCGTTGAGTGTTCTGGTGTAGAGATGCCTGGTTCCGGGACTACGGTCCCCCTCCAGTCGACATCTGAGGCTGTCACTAGGGTTGTGACTCCTCCTTCGGAGCCGAGCCGGTGTGCTCTCTCCATTATTTCACCAGCCTCAACGACTCTCGACGTATCTACTACTGCTGCTGGTCCGTCTGCTTCGTTGTCTGTTTCAGCCGGCCTCGGCTTTTCGCTGCAGGGGACTGCAGAACTGTCCGATACTGTAGACGTGGGATATCGGCCCCAGCCTTCCCTGACTTCAACTCGGCGAAGTCGGAAGGGGCTGCCGGCCGAGCCCATCGCTGTGGTCTCGTCACCGTCGAGTACCACAGTTGTGTCTTTGGATTCGGATGTTCATAGTGGAAACACTATGAACTCCGGGGCGTTTCCGTCCGCTCACTCTGGTCACACGACCAGTTTTGGGGGACCAACGCCTTTTGTGCAGCCTGGACCTTCTGCCCCGCTGAGGTCCGCGGTGACTCTCATGAGTTCTCGCAATATTGATCCTCGGGGTGCATCGTACCCCTATACACGTCTGCCTTCAGATGTTTCGGCTGCCGCCCGTCGTCCCGCGTCGGGTGTTTTGGAGGATCGTGACCCTTCGCTGGTTAAGAGGGTCAGAGGTGAAGCCACTTTGCCGGTTCGCTCCCCTGTCGAACCGGTCGGTACAGGCAGTGAGCTTAGGGAGGCCCTCTCCTTACTCACTCAGGTTCTCTCAAAGAGCCTTCCTGTTGCTTCCAGCGAGGCTATGGGTGGTTTCCAGGCGCCTCCTATGGCGCCGCCTCCCGGGATTGGAAACAGGCCGGTTTCCGATTCCTCTGGTGTCCCGACACCATGGGAGGCGTCGGCTGGTTTGCCCACGATGGGCTATGTGTCTTCCGACTCTGGGGAGGAGTCCGACATGCTTGAGGTCGAGGGCCAGCAGTCTTCGGAGTTGGGGGCGGCTCTTGACTTTGTGTTTGGGTTTCTGCCTGAGCTCAAACCTGCTAACCAGCCGACAGTGTCAGCCTGGCCGCGATCTTCGGTCGCGCGCCAACAGCCTATGGAGCAACCTGCTTCTGGGCGCCTTCGACCGTGCCAGTCGGTACAGGTGGTTGAAGCTTTTTCTGCATTGGATGCCAAGCTGAATTCCAAGGCTTTGAAGACTTCGTTCTTCACCAGGGTTGACACCTTTTTGCCTCCTGTGCGTTATCGTTCCTACGATTCCGCCAATCCGTCAGTCTGCCAGACTTTGACGGTTCTGGATCAGGACTCCACTTCCCTCGGGCTTTCCAAGCCCAAGTCTGCCGTCATTCCAATGACGACTCTGGAGTCCACGTTGGGCTTATCTAGAGAGATGCTTGGCATGCTTTCTCTCTCAGATCACGTCGTCTCAGCTTTGGCTGCTTATCTGCCTCCAGATAAGTTTGACGAGGTACAGGCTCCTTTGCGTGTGCTGTCCAAGGCGCTTATGCACCTTACTCACACGCATGCCTGTAACACGGCCAATTTGGAATTAGTTCGAAGGGACGCTGTGCTGGACACAGGACGATCCCTTCCCGAGGAGCAGCGTGCTACTCTTCGATCTGCTTCTTTGGCAGGTCCGCAACTTTTCCATGGTTCCGTGTCGACGGTCCGGGATGACGTCCTACGTCATTCCAAAGATCAGCTGCTGTTTCGTCAGCTTGATCAGCCTTCTCGGGGAGGCAAGGGCCGTTCCAAGCCTAACAAGTACCCTTCTGCTTCCTCTGTGAAGCAAAAGGCTGGTCCTTCTGCCGCCTCCTCTGCTTCTTACTCACGGGGTAAAGGTAGGGGTCGGCAGAATCGAGGGAAGTCTCAGGATTCTTCATTTAGCAGAGGAGGTGGTTTCTCCTCTCGCGGGCCTCGTCGGGGCTCGAAATGAAGGTCCTCACCTCGACTCGTCCCAGGTTGGAGGAAGGATAGCAGAGTTTGCAGACCATTGGACCACCATCACATCCGATCCATGGGTGTTAGATGTTGTTCGGTCCGGGCTGCGCATATCCTTCCGACGGCACCCCACTCTGTCAAGGGTGCCTCTTCCAACCACAGTTCCTTCAGACGTTTTACGTCGGGAACTTTTGTCCACGGAGATTGCCAATCTCCTGGCAAAGGGGGCGATCGAGGTCGTCAAGAACGTTCAGTCAGTGGGTTTCTATTCCCGCCTGTTCTTGGTGCCGAAGAAGGACGGCCGACTCCGACCGGTTATCGATCTGAGCATCCTGAACCAGTCTATCATTGCTCCCAAGTTCAGCATGGAGACTTTCAGGTCGGTCCGCCATTCAATTCACCAGGGAGATTTCGCCGCCAGCATCGACCTGCGAGACGCTTACTTCCACGTTCCGATGCATCGGGCGTCACGGAAGTATCTCAGGTTCGCTTTTCTGGGGCGAGTTTACCAGTTCAAGGCCATGCCTTTCGGCCTCAACCTGGCTCCTTGGGCGTTCACCAGACTGATGTCGCATGTGATAGCGTTCCATCGCACACAGTCCAGGGTGACTACTTCGGCATATCTGGACGATATCCTCCAGAGGCATTCCAATGCTGCCTTACTGGAATCGGATGTCGCCACTCTGTTGAGCTTGCTCACGTCGCTAGGATTCAGAGTCAACGAGGAGAAGTCGGACCTGGTCCCTTCTCAGTCGTTTTGTCATCTGGGGATGTCTTTCCAAACCAAATTCAATTTGGTGGCTGTTCCCCAGGCCAAGGCTGTGATTCTCTCAGCTTTTGCTCTGACTCTGTCCCAGTCCAGGTCCGCGACCGCTCGGAGTTTTCTCCGGCTGATCGGTCTCTGCGGTTCGGTGACGGATCTCATTCCTCTAGGTCGGCTGCGTGTCAGACCTCTCCAACACTTTCTGCTCAGTCGTTGGAGACCGAATGTAGATTCTCTGGATCAGGTGCTTCCGTTTCCGGACTCTCTGTATCCTCACCTTCTTCCCTGGACAGATGTTCAGTGGATTACGCAGGGTGTTCCGCTGGACTTACCCACGTCCGATCGCGTCCTGACGGCAGATGCCAGCGATCTCGGATGGGGTGCGACGTTGGATCCTCTCGGTCTTTCCCTACACGGGATGTGGGACCAGGATCAAGCAGCTCTACACATCAACCAGAAGGAGCTTCTTGCTCTTCTTCTGAGTTTCAGGCAGTGGATCCCTCATTTGTCGAATCGCCAGGTCCTTCTACTATCCGACAATTCGACAGTGGTTGCTTACATTCGGAACCAGGGCGGCACGCACTCGCTTCCGATGTACGAGTTAGCTCGGGATCTTTTACTGCTCGCTCAGGAGGTTCACGCCGGGGTGGTTGTTCGTCACATTCCCGGTCGTCTGAACGTCCTAGCCGACTCCCTGTCCCGACAGGGCAGGGTTATTTCCACCGAGTGGATGCTTCACAGGGCAGTGTTCCAGTCGCTTTGCGATCTCTGGGGACGTCCCCACATCGATCTCTTTGCGACTCGTTGGAACCATCAGGTGGACACTTTCGTGTCCCCGTGTCCAGATCCTCTGGCTTTTGCCGTGGACGCTCTGTCACTCGATTGGAACGGTCTAGTCGGCTACGCCTTCCCGCCGGTTCCGATTCTTCCTCAGGTTCTCGCCAAAATTCGAACCTGCAGTTGTCGAATCATTCTGATCACTCCCCTGTCGCCTCAGCGGGTGTGGATCAATCAGCTCCGCTCGCTGATGGCGGCGGTTCCGGCACGTCTCCCGCTACGTCGCGACCTTCTTTGTCAAGGTCGCCCGAGGAGGTTTCACGTCGACCCGACTTCATTGTGCCTTCACGCATATCTTTTGTCAGGTCCTGTCTCCTCCGTAGAGGTTTTTCGAGACGAGCAGTGGAGTGCATTTCTTCTTCAAGGAGGCACTCCACTGGTTTAGCTTATGCAGCTAAATGGAAGGTCTTCTGTCGATGGTGTGCTGATCACTCTGTTGATTATGCCAATCCTTCGATTTCACAGATTGCGGAGTTTCTGGTATATCTGTTTGATTCTCGGGGTCTCCAGCCTGTTACCATCAAGGGTTACAGGTCTATGCTTTCAGAGACTTTTTCTTATGTGGGGAAGCGTCGTATCGGCACTAATCCGTACCTCTCCAAGCTTGTTCGGCACTTTTCTTTGAAAAGGCCTCGGACTTTGCAGCTTACTCCACGATGGAATCTTTCGTGGGTGCTGCTTTGCTTGGGGGGGGGCGCCGTTCGAACCTTTATCCCAGGTGGATATGCAATTTCTCACATACAAGACGGCTTTTCTGATGGCATTTGCTTCGGCCAGACGGGTTAGTGAGCTTCACGCCCTCTCGGTTGACCCGGCCTTTTTTAGGAGTTCTCCCAACAGTGTTACTTTTACCACTGATTGCTCCTTTTTGGCTAAGAATCAGTTACCAGATACTACTCCTCCTCCTATCTGTATCAGGGCTCTTCCCTCTGTTGAGGGTACTCGCCCTTTGCTCTGTCCGGTCCGTGCTATTCGCATTTATCTTGATCGGACACGCTTCATACGGAAGGGCAGAAAACGTTTTTTTCTGTCTCTCATTCCGGGTCGACAGAAGATCTCTCCTCAATCCATTTCTCGATGGATTTGTCTTGCTATTCGTACGGCTTATAGTCGTTTAGCAGCTGGCGATTGTATTACCAATCGTATTTCTGCCCACGAGGTGCGGGCACTGTCTACCTCTTGGGCTTATTCTAACTCCGTCAAGTTGTCGGATGTTATGCAGGCAGCCTACTGGAGAAATGCTTCTACTTTCTCCACCTTTTATTTACGCCAGTTGCAGGAGCAGTCGGAGGACCTTTTTGCCTTGGGTCCTCTTTCTTCTGCTCAGGCTGTTGTCTGCCATAGCCATTAGGCTTCTTGAAGGTCAGTTTCAGCCTTATGCTGTTACTGCCCCTTTTTTCTGTCTGTGTGTCACACAGGCTCATATGTCTCTTTTCATTGTCCTTTACCAATGATTGCGACATTATGGTTGATAAGCCTCGGGACCTCTTCCTTCTGCTTCACGGTTCCAGTGCACTAGGGTTATGTGGGGGTTGGTTATGCGATTCCCTCCAGCCTTTTGTCTATTCAGCCTGTAGTAAACAATTGTGAGTAGGTTGATAAGAAATCTAAATTTTATAGTAAATTTCCTTTCTTATTATACCTACCACAATTGTTTACATGGAGGCCCTCCCGTCTTCTTTACGGGTAAAGAATCTTTCCTCCCCGCTGATCACATAACTCTAACGTTTACGGATTCAAAAAGAATGAGTCTTTAGAGACGGTATGCGCACTGGCAACGGAAGTCGTGGAGTTGTACTTGGGAGAGAGCGTCCCGTACTGGGTCTGCGCCGGTTGCACTCGACCCAGTTTTGGCTTATTTTTATTGGTGCTTTTGCACCACTTTTCTTTCCCAACTTGCTTGGGAAAGACAAAAATAGAGAGTATTTTATCCGAGTTAGGGACTTCCACTGTAGTGCAAGCCTGTAGTAAACAATTGTGGTAGGTATAATAAGAAAGGAAATTTACTATAAAATTTAGATATTCCACTAGCGGGTGATACCCGGCGTTGCACGGGAGAAGATAGTTATATCAGCCGTTTTCAAAATAGAAGGTCAAGATCACCAATCTCAAGGTCAAGGTCACCCCACGCAGGCACCCCAATAAAGTCAAAATAATCGATGGGTCAGTATACCGGCACATAAGAAATTTTAGCCCGATCGGCCCAGCCGTTTTCGAAATAAAAAGCCATGGTCACAATTTCAAAGTCAAGGTCACCCTGCACGGGCACCCCGATAGAGTCAAAATGATCGATGGGTCAGTATACCCGCACATATGAAATTTTAGCCCGATTGGCCCAACCGTTTTTGAAATAAAAGGTCAAGGTCAAGGTCACCCCGCATGGGCATGGCACTCATCCATCCCATGTTACTTGCAGGGACGATTTTACCCCCGTGTAGAAAATTTGAGATCGATCGATCAAAAAAATGGAGGAGTTTACCCAGAACAAAGACAGATAGAAAGAGAGAGAGAGAGATAGATACAGACATTCGCATTTATATAGTAGATTGGCAAGATCACTGGTCAGATCAGAGTAACTGACCTTAACTTTTCAGACAAATGTCTATCTCTTCACTGTGTATGAATGGAAATGTACTCAAAAAGGTTCAATGTATGCTTGAGGCGAGAGAAAAATGTATGACAGTAAATTGTTTAATTTCGTGTTTCTTGAAATTGGCGATTTTCATCTGTAAACTATTAATATCACTGACTATTTCGACAGATTTCAGTGTCAGTATTAATATTTTGTTTATTGACACAGTTTTGAAAAGTTAAGTGCCTGACTTTTGATGAAACAGGTGTTTTTCTGATTAGTTTCACTTCCCAAACATCAAAATCTATGTTCGCACTTCTTAAATTCCATGTCCTTTTTTGACAAATTGGTACAAATTTATCTTATTCTTGTTAAAATATCATATGTTTGATACCTTAGTGAGGTAGCAAACACTCAGTTGACATTTATAACAAACAAACAGTCGAATAATAGGCAAACAAAATCCGAAAGCCATGACCCTGTTTCAGTTCTGTACGGGTTCAACAAAATTTGTTTGTACGGGTGCAATTTAAAAAGTGTTTTGTCTGTACTGGTTAATGACAACACAAGCTTTTATTGACATTTGCAGGGGAGCGTGGTTACTCAGTAGGTAGAGGTGCAGACTGCAAGCCGGGAGGTCCTTTGTTCGAATCCCACCTGCGGCAACTGCATTATGTCCTTGGGCAAACCACTTCACCCCCATAGCCCATGTGGGGGGCACTGTGGCATTGTATACTAAGGTGTACTGCATGTCGAGGTGCACCTGCCTTCAACCTACGCTAACCATACTTGTGTGGAGTTAGTATGTTGGGGAACTGACAGTTGCTCGGCGGTTCTCTCGGAGTACGCCGGCTTCCTCCACCTGTAAAACTGTTGTGGTCATGATTAGCCATTGTACAGAAATATGTGATATTAAACACCAATAAATAAATAAATATTGACATTTGTACATATGCTATTCTGACCATCATAGGGCTGTATGTGGTGTCAGTTAACATTATTATAACGCTAGTTAGTCATAGTGGAATAAATTGAAATGATCATACCACTATATTAATAAATTTGAACATAATAATAACACAATGGCTGGCTGCTGATTTGTCATGGTTCTCAAGTGAGAAGGACTTGACTAGCCCTGTGTTCCCAAATGCCTCCTTATTGCCACGTTTCTTTTCTCCTCCCAACACTCTGATGAACTGCTTGATGACACCCCATATCCCATTCTTCCCAATCTTTCTGATAGGCATACTAACCCTCTCCTTTGTATCACCCACTAACCACATGTTCTTCATTCTCCCATCTTACTTTCATATCATAATCCCGGTGAATCTTATTCTTTTAAACTGGTATTCTGGATATTCCAATAAAAAGTGTTCCATGGTCACCACTATGCCTAGATTACACATTTGGCATTCCTTTTCATTGTCTTTCCCAATTTTTTCCCTAAGCTCCAGTGGTCGCGACCTAATCTTGAGCAACAGTGCCCCCCCCCCCCCCCCCAAGGTGCTATCGAGTACTCTTCAAAACCAAGCTTCTCTTTATGGCACAGGCCACTCAAGGATCTCTTTGCTTTGACCCCCACTCTCACCAATTCACGCTACAATCTGCCATGGCTATTTCTGTGTCAATTGTCTTACACCAGGTTGTGCCCACTTCTGCGTCTGAGATATCCATCGAATAGTTATTCATCAACTCACTCACTTGGTCTATCCACCCTGTCTTTATGTTTGAATTCCAAATATTCTGGAGCATTAATTTACACCATCGGCTGTCAGGGAGATTTAGCAAATAGTTGAGATAGCAGAGTTTCATTAAGTCTATCCTGTCCTTAATCCTCATCCACCAAAGTTCACCCCTTATTGTTTCTAGTGCTAGTATTATTCGACCTCATTATACAATGGCCTGATTGTTCGGCAGGATTTCCAAGCTCTTTAACCCTTTACCTAACGTAACGGCCAAAACCAGCCAGTGCCATTCTAAAAAATCGCCAATTAATTTTCATTTTTTGTCTCTAAAATATAGGTTATGACCCCCTCATTGGAACAAGCTCGACGAGCTCGTTCCAATGAGGTGTCATAACCAATGTTTTTGAGACAAAAAATGAAAATAATAGTTATTCAAGAATTTTTTTGCAAGCGTCGTCTGCTTTTCATGTTAGGTAAAGGGTTAAAACAATTTGGTTTAAAGGTATCACTTCCATACCATATATTATACTTGTACACCCACTATTTCCCAAATTGTTTTCCCCACAAAAACCTTATTGAAGCTGTTTCTCCCGATAAGTTTCATTTGATTTAGGGTTCACTTCCCCTTCACAGTTACTTTATTCCATATTTGTGTGGTTTTGGTATACACCTCTTCCTGTAATGTCTAAATACTCATAGTCACATGTCTCTCCCACACTAAAAAGTTTTGCTGCTACCTTCCAGAATACAGAACTCCCCCACACTCCACCTTTGAGTAGGTTCCACTCTACGACCCATGGGTATAACTTTGCATTTGCTTTCATTTAATTCGAGTCTCTATTTGTTCCCATATATCCCAACAATTGCCAGCATTTTCTCTTGTCCAAATTCACTTTCTGACACAAGTACCATATCATCTGCAAAGAATAGCCCTAGTATCTTCAGGTCCCCAACTGCTACCCCTCGTCGCTATGCAGGAGTCCAGTGAGGCATTATTATAAAGCTAGTCAGTTATATTTGAAATATTTGAACAGTGCGGTAGATCTAAAAGCCATATATTTAGTCGCATCCTTCGCCAAATTGACTTGGCAGGTCTGCATGCCCATCCATCCATCCATCCATCCATCCATCCATCCATCCATCCATCCATCCATCCACATCCATCCATCCATCCATCCATCCATCCATCCATCCATCCATCCATCCATCCATCCATCCATCCATCCATCCATCCATCCACCCACCACCAACCCACCCACCCGCCCACCCACCCACCCACCCACCCACCCACCCACCCACGCCCTATCTGTGAATCACAAATGCAAGTAGGACATTAATATCATTTGTATTAACCTTTAACCAAAATTTGTGTTATCCATGACCAGAGATAGAATATTGACTCTAAACGCATAGGTTGTATATTAGAAATATTGCTTGTAGTCCCCTGAATGTTGATATCAAAGTGTAAACATTCTTCCCCCTTCAGCCTCGAATAGTACTTGGCATAATAGATATGACATGTAAACCAGCAACCAACATTTGTTCTCTGTGACTTGTAATCAGAGATCAAATGTAGACTGCAGGTAGCCTGTCATCTATGCCAGATGTTGCTTATTTTCCTATGAAGGTTGCTACCTATGTGTGTACATATTCTTTCCATTTGAATAACACTTGACATATCTGACATGCATGCCTACATGAAAGATTTGTTCTCTGCGATGCATGTCATACATGTAGTTCAAATTGCCCATTGAGAACAGAAAGGAGCCATCTGCATGAAGCATTGCAGTTGTCTTCTTAATGCACTAAACAGACAAATGCAGTTACACATAATATCTCTACAAAATATTGCTAATACTCATGGTAGTCATGGATGTTGATACTTTATCAAAGTGTCAGTATTCTCTGTTTTAAGTA
The DNA here is from genome assembly GCA_031216915.1 of Pictodentalium vernedei. NCBI lineage: Eukaryota > Metazoa > Mollusca > Scaphopoda > Dentaliida > Dentaliidae > Pictodentalium > Pictodentalium vernedei. The sequence continues at coordinate 519,026,190 of CM062296.1, read as the reverse complement.
GCATTTGTTTTCTGTGATGTAAACAAATCTATTGTCTTCCCTTTCCCCAAGCTGCCATAAATATTTTAATTTAATATGGCAAATTGTTCACAGATACTATTTTATTGTTCTCTTGGAAAATGTTGACTGCACTTTTCATATAATAATTTATTGAATGGAAAGTGTCGTCGGGGCTTTCCAACAATAAAACGGCAAATTAATATTTGTAAATAAATTCATTGCCTCCCCTTGCCCTGAGTTGCTGAAAACATTTGGGCTTGGGAATGTTATGGGTATTCAATGGTACTATGTATGTTACATGTTATTCTGTCAACTCACATATTTATATGGTATTGTTATTCACATTTTCGGGGAGCGCAGTGGCTCAGTAGGTAGAGGTGCAGGCTGCAAGCCGGAGGTCCTCGGTTCGAATCCCACCTGCGGCAACCGCATTGTGTCCTTGGGCAAGACACTTCATCTTTATTGCCGTGTACTAAGGCGTACTTGCACGTCGATGGTGCGCATGTCTTCAACCAATCTAACCCTGCCTGTGCTGCAGTGCAGAGTTACGATGTTGGGGAGCTGGCAGCTCGGTGGTTCTTCGGGTACTCCGGCTTCCTCCACCCGTAAAACTGTCACGGTCATGATTAGCCATTGTGCATAAATATGTGACCTTAAACACCAATAAATAAATAATTATTCACATTTTCAAACAACTTGTGGCAGGAAGTAACAATGGGATGAAGATAAGTTTGGTTGCTGCAGTTGTGACAACGAATTTGCTGAGTTTTATAATGTTATCGAACACACTACAACAACATGATAATCGCGAGCTACAAATAAGGATCTCACAAAAGTCACAGTCCTTAATCATAACAACAGTTTGAAAATATGTAGTAGCGCCAGGAGGGTTGTGAGTGATAAGAGGAACTTTGTTCATGTTGATGGAAATGATGGCATAAAAGTGTCAAGAAACTATCTACCATGTTCACCATTCAGTCTGAGCAAGCGGCCAAAACTTCATTCAACACCTAAGAAATCCCTCTCATATAGTTATATGGCTTTTAGACCTACCACACTGTTCAAATTTATCAATTTAGTGGTATGGATATTTCAGTTTATTCTGATACTACCGACTAGCTTTATATAATGCCTCACTGTTCAAATTTATCAACATAGTGGTATGGTCATTTAAATAGCATTATAATAATGTTAACTGAATTCCAGTGATTTCGATGTGTAACACATACTGTTCTATGATGGTCCTATGATGGTCAGAATAGCTTATGTGCAAACGTCTATAAAATCTTATGCTGCCAATAGCCCATACAGACAAAAATACTTTTTAAGTTGCACCCGTTCAAACAAATTTTGTTGAACCCATACAGGATTGAAACAGGGTCATTGCTTTCATTTGCCTATTATGAGATTGATTATAAATGATGACTGTGTGTAAGCTACCTCACAAAAGTATCAAATATATGATATTTCAACAAAAATATGATAAACTCATTATAGTTTGTCTAAAAATGACATGAAGTTGATGAAGTGAGTACATGGATTTTGATGTTTGGGAAGAAAAATTTACCAGAGAAATGCCTGTTTCGTCGAAAATCGGGCACTTAACTTTTCAAAACTGTGCCAATAAACAAAATATCGATACTGATGCCAAAATCAGTCAGAATAGCTGGCATTATCAATAGTTTACTGATGAAAATGGCCAATTTTAAGAATCACAAAATTTAACAATTTAGCGTCATACATTTTTCCCTCGACTCGAGTATATATTGAACCTTTTTGAGTACATTTCCATTCACACACTGGCTTTTATCAAATATTTTTTTTAGCTCACCTGGCTGAAAGTCAGTAGGAGCTATTGCCATCACTTTTGTCTGTCGTCCATCGTCCGTTAACTTACGCCAAAATCAGTTGGAATAGCTGGCATTATCAATAGTTTACCGATGAAAATGGCCAGTTTTAAGAACCACAAAATTTAGCAATTTACCATCATACGTTTTTCCCTCGACTCGAGTATATATTGAACCTTTTTGAGTACATTTCTTATCAACCTACTTTAATTGTTTACTACAGGCTTGCACTACAGTGGAAGTCCCTAACTCGGATAATATACTCTCTATTTTTGTCTTTCCCAAGCAATTTGGGAAAGAAAAGTGGTGCAAAAGCACCAAGAAAAAATAAGCTAAAATTGGGTCGAGAGCAACTGGCGCAGACCCAGTACGGGACGCTCTCTGCCAAGTACAACTCCATGACTTCCGTTGCCAGTGCGCATATATGTCGCTAATGACTCATTCTTTTTTTCGTCCGCCATGTGACGAGATGTTCTGCACTCATATCAGTGTTCATCCAACTCGTTGATTGTTCTTTCCTGCTTCATAGTGGATCCAAGTATCCTTTTGTATCCTCAGGAACAGTTTATTTATTATATTCTCTTATAATTATTATCCATAATGTATTTTATATGTTCTTTCTCCGAGTCACGCGTGAATTTCGTGTGCCATGCGGTTCGGACTTAAAATTATTTTCACAATTATTGTAAATGTTTAAATTGCTCATTTTTTTAATTGTGTTAGAGTTAGGTGTCAGCGGGGTACCGCTTCTGCAGTTTTTCTTCTCTCCTTTGAGAGTGGTCATCCTGTTGTGTGGTTCCTGGTCGACCGTCTGGGGTCTAAATTTCAGTCACCTTTCTCTCTTCTTTGGGGGTGTTTTTCTGTTCTCATCTGATTTCACCTTCTTTGCTCCTCTCACCTCTATCATGCCCAGGACTATTCCTTGTGGGCAATGTCTGCTTCCAAAGCATGTGGACGATTCACATGCTTCATGCTTCTCATGTAATGGGCGTTTGGCCGATCGGCCCTGTGGTCTCTGTGGATCTTGGTCATCCACTTTCTGGGCATCAGTGAACCGTGTAGTGCGTTCTCGTGGCCGTACCTCCCGCTCCGGCGGGAAAGGAGAACGCGGTCGTTCGGGGCTCCCGAGCCAGCCATGTCTGGTGAGAGTTATTCTTCCTCCGTGGGGGATGTGCAGTCTTTTCCTGTAGTGGATACTGCGGGAGCCATTGAGTGTTCTGATGAAGAGGTGCCTGGTTCCAGGACTACGGTCCCCCTCCAGTCGACATCTGAGGCTGTCACTAGGGTTGTGACTCCTCCTTCAGAGCTGAGCAGGGGTGCTCTCTCCACAATTCCACCAACCTCAATGACTCCCAACGTATCTACTATTACTGCTGGTCCATCTGCTTCGTCATCAGTTTCAGCCGGCCTCGGCTTTTCCCTGCAGGGATGTCTGGTAGTGTAGACGTGGGATATTGGCCTCAGCCTTCCCTGACTTCAACTCGGCAAAGTTGGAAGGGGCTGCCGGCCGAAACCTCCACTGTGGTCTCTACGCCGTCGAGCACCACAGTTGTGTCATTGGATTCGGATGTTCTTAGTGGGGACACTATGAACTCTGTGGCATTTCCGTTCACTCATTCTGGCCTCAGTTTTGGGAGACCAACGCCTTTTGTGCAGCCTGGACCTTTTGCCCCGCAGAGGTTCGCGGTGACTCTCATGAGTTCTCGCTATGTTGATCCTCGGGGTGCTTCATACCGCTATACACGTCTGCCTTCAGACGTTTCGGCTGCCGTCCGTCGTCCCGCGTCAGGTGTTTTAGAGGATCGTGGCCCTTCGCTGGTTAAGAGGGTCAGAGGTGAAGCCACTTTGCCGGTTCGCTCCCCTGTCGAACCGGCCAGTTCGGGCAGTGAGCTTCAGGAGGCCCTCTCCTTACTCACTCAGGTTCTGTCAAAGAGCCTTCCTGTTGCTTCCAGCGAGGCAGCGAGTGGTTTCCAGACGCCCCCTATGGCGCCGCCTCCCGGGATTGGAAACAGGCTGCTTTCTGATCCTCCTGGTGTTCCGACACCATGGGAGGCGTCGGCTGGTTTGCCCACGATGGACTGTGTGTCTTCCGACTCAAGGGAGGAGTCAGACGTGCTTGATGTCAAGGGCCAGCAGTCTTCGGACTTGGGGGCAGCTCTTGATTTTGTGTTTGGGTTTCTGCCTGATCTCAAACCATCTAACCAGCCGACAGTGTCAGCCAGGCTGCGATCAGCGGTCATGTGCCCACAGCTTATGGAGCAAGCTGCTTCTGGGCACCTTCGACTGTGCCAGTCGGTACAGGTGGTTGAAGCATTTTCAGCATTGGACTCCAAGCTGAGTTCCAAGGCTATGAAGGCTCCGTTCTTCACCAGGGTTGACACCTTTTTGCCTCCTGTGCATTATCGTTCTTACGATTCTGCCAATCCATCAGTCTGCCAGACTTTGACGGTTCTGGATCAGGACTCCAATTCCCTCGGGCTTTCCAAGCCCAAGTCTGCCGTCATTCCAATGACAACTCTGGAGTCCATGTTGGGCTTATCGAGAGAGATGCTTGGCATGCTTTCTCTCTCAGATCACGTCGTCTCAGCTTTAGCTGCTTATCTGCCTCCAGATAAGTTTGACGAGGTACAGGCTCCTTTGCATGTGCTGTCCAAGGCGCTCATGCATCTTACTCACACGCATGCCTGTAACACGGTTAATCTGGAATTAGTTCGAAGGGACGCTGTGCTGGACACAGGCCGATTCCTTCCTGAGGAGCAGCGCACTGCTCTTCCATCTGCTTCTTTGGCAGGTCCGCAACTTTTCCATGGTTCCGTGTCGATGGTCCGGGATGACGTCCTACATCATTCCAAAGATCAGCTGCTGTTTCGTCAGCTTGATCAGCCTTCTAGGGGAGGCAGAGGCAGTTCCAGCCTAACAAGTACCCTTCTGCTTCCTCTGCGAAGCACAAGGCTGATCCTTCTGCCACCGCTTCTACTTCTTACTCAAGGGGTAAGGGTAAGCGTCAGCAGACTAGAGGGAAGTCTGAGGATTCTTCATTCAGTAGAGGAGGTGGTTTCTCCTCTCCCGGGCCTCGTCGGGGCTCGAAATGAAGGTCCTCACCTCGACTCGTCCCAGGTTGGAGGAAGGATAGCAGAGTTCGCAGACCATTGGGCCACCATCACATCCGATCCGTGGGTATTAGATGTTGTTCTGTCCGGGCTGCGAATATCCTTCCGAAGGCACCCTACTCTGTCCAGGGTGCCTCTTCCAACCACAGTTCCATCAGACGTTTTACGTCGGGAACTTTTGTCCATGGAGATAGACAATCTCCTGGCAAAGGGGGTGATCGAGGTCGTCAATAACATTCAGTCAGTGGGTTTCTATTCCCGCCTGTTCTTGGTGCCGAAGAAGGACGGCCGACTCCGACCGGTTATCGATCTGAGTATCCTGAACCAGTCTATCATTGCTCCCAAGTTCAGCATGGAGACTTTCAGGTCGGTCCGCTGTTCAATTCACCAGGGAGATTTTGCTGCCAGCATCGACCTGCGAGATGCTTACTTTCACTTTCCGATGCATCGGGCGTCACGGAAGTATCTCAGGTTCGCTTTTCTGGGGAGAGTTTACCAGTTCAAGGCCATGCCTTTCGGCCTCAACCTGGCTCCTTGGGCCTTCACCAGACAGATGTTGCATGTGATAGCTTTCCATCGCACACAGTCCAGGGTGACTACTTCGGCATATCTGGACGATATCCTCCAGAGGCATTCCAATGCTGCCTTACTGGAGTCGGATGTCGCCACTCTGTTGAGCTTGCTCACGTTGCTAGGATTCAGAGTCAACGAGGAGAAGTCGGACCTGGTCCCTCTTCAGTCGTTTTGTTATCTGGGGATGGCTTTCCGCACCCAATTCAATTTGGTAGCAATTTCCCAGGCCAAGGCTGTGATTCTCTCAGCTTTTGTTCTGACTCTGTCCCAGTCCACAACCGCGACAGCACGGAGTATTCTCTGGCTGATCGGTCTCTGCGGTTCGGTGACGGATCTCATTCCTCCAGGTCGGCTGCGTGTCAGACCTCTTCAACACTTTCTGCTCAGTCGTTGGAGACCGAATGTAGATACTCTGGATCTGGTGCTTCAGTTTCCGGAATCTCTTTATCCTCACCTTCTTCCCTGGATGGATGTCCAGTGGCTTACGCAGGGTGTTCCTTTGGACTTACCCACGTCCGATTGCATTCTGACGGCAGATACCAGCAATCTCGGATGGGGTGCAATGTTGGATCCTCTAGGTCTTTCCCTTCACGGGATGTGGGACCAGAATCAGGCAGCTCTACACATCAACCAGAAGGAGCTTCTTGCTCTTCTTCTGGGTTTCAGGCAGTGGATCCCTCACCTGTCGAATCGCCAGGTCCTTCTGTTGTCCGACAATTCGACAGTGGTTGCTTACATTCGATACCAGGCGGCACGCACTCGGTTCCAATGTACGAATTGGCTCAGGATCTTCTACTGCTCGCTCAGGATGTCCATGCTGGGGTGGTTGTTCGTCACATTACCGGTTGTCTGAACGTCCTAGCCGACTCCCTGTCCCGATGGGGCAGGGTTATCTCCACCGAGTGGATGTTCCACAGGGCAGTGTTCCAGTCGCTTTGCGATCTCTGGGGACGTCCCCGCATCGATCTCTTTGCGACTCGTTGGAACCATCAGGTGGACACTTTCGTGTCCAGATCCTCTGGCTTTTGCCATGGACGCTCTGTCACTCGATTGGAACAGTCTAGTCAGCTACGCCTCCTGCCTCAGGTTCTAGCCAAAATTCAAACCTGCAGTTGTCGAATCATTCTGATCGCTCCCCTGTCGCCTCAGCGGGTGTGGATCAATCAGCTCTGCTCGCTGATGGCGGCAGTTCCGGCACGTCTCCCTCTACGTCTACTTCTTTGCCAAGGTCACCCGAGGAGGTTTCATGTTGACCCGACTTCATTGTGCCTTCACGCATATCTTTTGTCAGGTCCTGTCTCCTCCGTAGAGGTTTTTCGAGACAAGCAGTGGAGTGCATTTCTTCTTCAAGGCGGCACTCCACTGGTTTAGCTTGTGCAGCTAAGTGGAAGGTCTTCTGTCGATGGTGTGCTGATCACTCTGTTGATTATGCCAATCCTTCGATTTCACAGATTGCGGAGTTTCTGGTATATCTGTTTGATTCTCGGGGTCTCCAGCCTGTTACCATCAAGGGTTACAGGTCCATGCTTTCAGAGACTTTTTCTTATGTGGGGAAGCGTCGTATCGGCACTAATCCTTACCACTCCAAGCTTGTTCGGAACTTTTCTTTGAAAAGGCCTCGGATTTTGCAGCTTACCCCACGATGGAATCTTTCGTGGGTACTGCTTTGCTTGAGGGCGAGGGGGGGGGGGGGGGGGGCGTTCGAACCTTTATCCCAGGTAGATATGCATTTTCTCACATATAAGATGGCTTTTCTGATGGCGTTTGCTTCTGCCAGACGGGTTAGTGTGCTTCACGCCCTCTCGGTTAACCCGGCCTTTTTTAGGAGCTCTCCCAACAGTGTTACTTTTACCACTGATTGCTCTTTTCTGGCCTAGAATCAGTTACCAGATACTACTCCTCCTCCTATCTGTATCAGGGCTGTTCCTTCTGTTGAGGGTAATTGCTCTTTGCTCTGTCTGGTCCGTGCTATTCGCATTTATCTCAATCGGACACGATTCATACGGAAAGGCAGGAAACGTTTTTTTCCGTCTCTTATTCCTGATCGACTGAAGATCTCTCCTCAATCCATTTCTCGATGGATTTGTCTTGGTATTCGTACGGCATACGGTCGTTTAGCAGCTGGCGATTGTATTACCAATCGTATTTCTGCCCACAAGGTGCGTGCATTGTCTACCTCTTGGGCTTATTCTAACTCCGTCAAGTTGTCGGATGTTATGCAGGCAGCTTACTGGAGAAATGCCTCTACTTTCTCCACCTTCTATCTGCGTCAGTTGCAGGAGCAGGCGAAGGACCTTTTTGCCTTGGGTCCTCTTTCTTCTGCTCAGGCTGTTGTCTGCCCTAGCCATTAGGCTTCTTGAAGGTCAGTTTCAGCCTTGCGCTGTTACTGCCCTTTTCTGTCTGTGTGTCACACAGACCCATATGTCTCTTTTCATTGTCTTTTACCAATGATTGTGATGTTATGGTTGATAAGCCTCGGGACCTCTTCCTTCTGCTTCACGGTTCCAGTGCACTGGGGTTATGTGTGGGTTGGTTATGCGATTCCCTCCAGCCTATTGTCTATTCAGCCTGTAGTAAATAAACAATTGTGAGTAGGTTGATAAGAAATTTAAATTTTATAGTAAATTTCCTTTCTTATTATACCTACCACAATTGTTTACATGGAGGCCCTCCCGTCTTCTTATACGGGTAAGAATCCTTCCTCCCCGCTGATCACATAACTCTAACATTGGCGGATTCAAAAAGAATGAGTCATTAGCGACGTATATGTGCACTGGCAACAGAAGTCGTGGAGTTGCACTTGGGAGATAGCGTCCCATACTGGGTCTGCGCCAGTTGCTCTCGACCCAGTTTTGGCTTATTTTTTCTTGGTGCTTTTGCACCACTTTTCTTTCCCAAATTGCTTGGGAAAGACAAAAATAGAGAGTATATTATCCAAGTTAGGGACTTCCACTGTAGTGCAAGCCTGTAGTAAACAATTGTGGTAGGTATAATAAGAAAGGAAATTTACTATAAAATTTAAATTTCCATTCACACACTGGCTTTTATCAAATATTTTTTTTTAGCTCACCTGACTGCAAGTTAGTGGGGGCTATTGCCATCACTTTTGTCCGTCGTCCATCATCCGTCATCCGTTAACTTTTTGCAAACTTGACACCTTCTTTTTGCAAACTTGACGCCTTCTTCACAACCACTAGGCCAAATTCAAACATATTTTGCACAGACCATCTATGGACTATACCCTTTCTATTTTGTTTAAATGAATCAGCTGCCATATTCAGGCTCTAGTTTTTGCCCGAAAAGCTTAAAAACCTTTAAAAAATCTTCTTCTCATGAACCATCGAGGGGAATGCCTTGATATACATCCTTTGTGTAGATTAAAGTTTGTTCAAGGGAAGTTGATAGGTCAATATCTGGGCTCTCTGTGGGGGCATATCCATTTTGGGCTCTGCCCCAAATTTCTGTTTCAAGAACCGGTGGGTCAATTTCAACCAAATTTGGCATGTAGTATAAGTGAGTCCTAAGTAATTGATCGAAGCCCCCCCCCCCCACCCCCCACCCACACCCCCCCCCCAAAAAAAAACAAAACAAAACAAAAAATTCACAGCCGTGTGGCAACCCCAGGGGCTAAAAACAAAAAACTTCAAAAGCCCATATATCCCAAACCACAAGGCACAGAGAACTGTTATTGGATATGAGGCATCCTTTTGACCATAAAAAGCGATTGGATACAAAAATTGCCACCGGTTCAATCAGGGTGCCCGGTAGAGGGTATTGAAAAAATGATGAGTCAGCATTTTTGCAGTAGTTTATCATGAAGAAAATTTTTCATTCACTGAGAACCTTGATTGACACATTGTTCTTAAATCAACTAAATTGCTGCTAGGAACATCTTATCTTGTTATTGTAATCAGAAAATTGTTCAGAAAATTTGTGACTTCAGTTTGTTTTCCAGAGATATTATTTCATGTTGAACCCTTTCAGTGCTGGAAACATTTATCTGATTCCTGTATGCATGTCCTTAATTTAACCCTTTCAAGACTGCAATGTGGGTTCCAAAGATTTTGTTGATGCCATGAACAAACAAACCCTTTCAATGCTGTATATGTTTTTTTCTTGTTCCTTGGAAAAAATTGATCTGATTCCTGTATGAATATCTTTAATTTAACTCTCTCATGACTTCAGTGTGTTTTTCCAAAGATTTTATTTCATAATGAACTCTTTCACTGCTGTGCACATATATGTTTTTCTGGTTTCTTGGAAACATTTATCTGATTCCTGTATGCATATCTTTAATTTAACCCTCTCAAGACTGCAGTGTGGGTTCCAAACATGATCAAACATTTTCAGTGCTGTGCACCTGTTTTTTCTGGTTCCTTAAAAAAATGATCTGATTTCTGTATGAATATCTTTAATTTAACCCTCTCATGATGTCGGTGTGTTTTCCAAAGATTTTATTTTATGTTGAACCCTTTCAATTCTGTGCAAATATATATGTTTTTTCTGGTTTCTTGGAAACATTTATCTGATTCCTGTGTGGATGTCATTAATTTAATCCTCTCAAGACTTCAGTATGGCTTTCAAAGATTTTATTGATGTCTTGATCAAACCTTTACAATGCTGTGCACCTATATGTTTTTTTCTGGTTTCTTGGAAAAAATTTCTCTAATTCCTGTATGAATATCTTAAATTTAACCCTCTCAAGACTTCAATGTGGGTTCCAAAGATTTTATTTCATGTAATACTGTTAATGAAAACCTATTTCTGTTTTCTTTAAAAATATTTTTACCCCCCAAAATAAGCCTCCATAAATTCTCTTTCTGTTTTGTTTATTTTTGATGCTTTAACCATTTTCACACAAACTTGAATTCACTGCTGGCAGTAAAATGTTTCTGTAGTTTGAAATCTTTCTTAATCTTTAAAACCACTGATCCAAATTCATTCGTTTATGGCACAGACCATCTTTGGAGCAAACCTATTCTCCTTTGTTCAAATGAAGCTGCTGCCATCTTCAGGCTGGTGGAATTTACTCTTCTAATTTTTTCCTCCAACTTACTATATCTCTTAGGGTGGGGTTAATGCTCCATAAGCCTAATATGCTTTTAAAATCCTCTTTTTATAAGCCACTTGCAATAATGCTTAGATTTCTTGTTTGGAACTTACTTTAGTGATGCAGATTTACTTTTTTTCAAAAGTACATAAGCTAACAATGTTACAGAAGCGATCCTTGTGCATTATAAGCAATAAGAGATATAATGCACACACAGACCCCCTCTTTCGCAATAATAGAATAATGAAAGTTGAAGACCTCTATAAACTCCAGACGTGCTTATTTGTATTCGATTGGTATCATGGAAACCTGCCTGATTCTTTAGAAAACTATTTTAGTGTAATCGATAATCCAACAGGCAGGTCAAGCAGAAGAACTGGACTTCCTCAATCCAATAAAATGTGAACTAAATCCTTCAATTTCCTTCCCTCAAACGCGTGCTCCAAAATCTGGAACGTGCTAGATAGCAATATCAGAAGTATAAAGAGAGACATCAATTTTGAAAAGAACTAATGGCCTTTTTTCTATCATCATACCCACACAATGTTGATTGCAATAATCCATATTGCCCCGACTGTAGACCCTGATAGAGACACAATGCTTTTTCTCCGTCTAATAGACTAAGAACATTTGTTGTTAGGTCTTTGGGCCCCCAGTTCTTTTCTCATTGCGTACTAAATTACTAACCCAGCCATGTAGTGGACTCCTTATATGGTAAGCCCTACTATTATAGTTACAATACGTTATGAGAAACGTGAGGTAAGAAAACATTACTTCTAATGCAATTGTTTGATCTTCTAAATTAGTATCCAACATATTCCTAGTACTGGTCTGGACCTCTTGGTCTCTGTAGTAGTTTCTTCCTAGTGTGTATTTTAATAAAAAAAAAAATAAGTACATGTACCAGGAGGTGTGCCATTTTTTCAGCTGACTGCTGGGTCATCTTATCTCATCTTATCCAATTGTTTCCCTGCTCTTCAGCCACGTTAGGTAAAAACACATACTTGTAAAACAGTCTGGTTTAAGGTTGTGTAATGCACAGCTTGGGAGACAATAGGTAGACAGCCAATCTGGCTATATTATCTCCCTGCAGTATACATTGATATTGTCATGCTTGAGTGGTGTTAATTTACATACCTTTTTGTATCCTTAAAACACTCTTTACTACTGTATGTATCATCTCTATTTGTGTCATGTATACTGCAAAATAAAGAAATCAATCAATCAACCAACCAATCAAAGAAACTCGATAAGCCAAAATTTGGTCTCCCAAATTTTGGGCTGCACTCAATATTTCTATTTTCAAATTCAGTGGGCAGATGTGAACCATATTTGTCATGTAGTATATAACTGGGTCATAAGTGTGTGTGTGTGTGTGGGGGGGGGGGGGGGGGGGGGGGGGAGCGAACCACAGTAGTTGAAAACAAAACAAAAATTCACAGAACAGAGCTTGCTAGAAAAGTTTCCTCAGACCAGCAGAAATGAATGGCCAAAAAAGTTTCCTTTGGTTGTTTCATAGCAAATAAAAAAATTGTTCTTGCTGCTGATCACTTACTGATACACTCATCTCTTTTAACAACTTGAGCCAGGAAGCGTTTTAGGCTCACTTGTGCCTCTGGTTTTATTTTTCTGTCATAGGATGTACAATCGCACCTTCATACATACCTACATGTATATTACCCACATCATTCCTTTATAATAGATATAGATTAACAGGGTTATTCAATTTAAAGATATCCATTGAAGTGGATTCTACTGTATAAAAGAACTTGTAGTTCAAGGCACTATCCCCTGAAATAAAAATGGTAATATTACAAGTGTACATTTACAGTTCATGGTTTTATTATGTTTGAAGTAATCAGCTCAGGCTTTTTCTCAAGATCTCAAGCCACCAGTCAAGTTCTGTAAGGAATTCAATGCTGTTATGGCCTGGAACCAGTCTAGACCTTAAACAGTCTGTCACTTATGTTTTGATTCATTCCAACTAACAGATGATTTAGTTTAACCCTTCAGGGCTTAATTCCGACTTTGATCACATTTTTTGCAACAGAATGGGTGCCCCTACATGCAGCCTTTGGGTTAACTCACAAATTACATTCTTAGCACCTTGGTAGTTGTTTTTATTACACACCTGTAGCTGTATTTGTCACGATCACATGGATTTTAGGGGCATGGGGTAATTTTAACCAGAAAGCTCTAGTGCGATCCGATAAAAAGTACCCTTCGCGTGCACAAGTTCTCTCGTTAGACTGGTTCTTATAGTTTGCAGTGTTCATTGGAATATAACCAATGAGAACCATCGGCTAAATTTATCTGTCGGAATTATCGATTCTCATTACAAAATGTTTAATGCACAACTATGCTGAAAACTGTTGAAAGTCATGAAAGACACATGATCTCTGCCTAGAAATTGAACAGTGAAACTCAGCCTTTGCTTTCGTTATTGAAAATCGAGGAAAACTTAAACATTTTTAGGCAAAAAGTCCAGTTGGGTTAGATATTGCAGCCAACCACTAGTACAGTTCAACTTTGTTACAATGTTGCCCTCACCGCTGCATGCTGCCGACGAGTCGACACGAGGCCTACTGTGTAACTGTAATCCTATTCGATTCACACTTCGGCAATGAAGCAGCACGTTTGCCAACACAAACATACTTTGAAGAGCATGTTCTCAGGAAGCAAGATTAAATCAATCTTGAAAAATGGTTACCATGGCATCAAGCGGAAAAAAGACGGCGACATGCCGACAGCGTCTGGAGATGTTTGACTGCTAGTACATGCAGTTACTAATTAACTATCACCAATTCCACCCTTACTAGATGACCACTCCCTCCCCCCCCCCCCCCCCCCCCCCCCCCCACACACACACACACACACACACACACACACACACACACACTAGCTGAATAAAGAAAATAAATTCGGAAGAAGTTTTATACGAAAAACTTGGTAGTTTACATTTGTGGAACCCATGTTTTTTTACGTGCTAGTGGGTGTTGGGGCAACAGATTTATTTTATTTTATTTTTTTTGTGGGGGCAGGGGGAAGGGCTTTTTTAGGGGGATATAGTATTGCTAAAATATGACTTTCTGGAGTTTGTACTAAGGAAATTAAAAAATGTTACCAGCTACCCACTATTGAAATTCAGATATAATGATGCCTGCACACACACTTTTGAAAACACATTTCAGACCTCCAAATTTGTGACGTCTGATATGCTGAACGCAATCTTTTGAGTTTTGAGTGTTCAGATCGACATTTTTTGCGAATAAAATGAATCAACAGCGATTCTACAGGTGGCAAGGTCAAAGACTTAAGACTGGTTCTCTGACAAAATTGCCCGTTTCTCTTTAAAATTCTTTCAACCGTTCAAATTGTCGACTATTTAATTAAATTAGCACTTAATTACAGTGAATTCTTTTTCATGGATGGGTGTGTAATAAATACAGAACCACACTTATGTTTGAATGGGTTAACGATTACCGGACTCAAGCGTGTGGCGCTGGGATAACCACTCGTGCCTACCGGCTCTCGTGGTATTCCTGCGCCACACGCTCTCGTCCAGTAATCGTTAACCCATTCAAACATAAGTGTGGTTCTGTATATTTAGCTCACTTGAGTGAAGCTCCCGGGGCACTTTACTAATCACTTTCTGTCCGTCGATGTCGGTGTTACCTTCACATTATCAACTTCTTCTCACAAACTACTTGACCAAATTGAACCAAATCTGGTGTGCATGTTCCCTATCATATGTCAATTCAAGTTTGTTCAAATCAAGCTGCCCTGCCCCTCAGTAGGGCCACTCCCAAAAGGTGTTCCTAAATCTTAAAAAACCTTCTTCTCATGAACCAGAAGTAGCAGAGACTTGATATTTGGTGTTCAGCTTCCTTTTGAGGTGTTGACTCAGATTTGTTCGAGAAGTTTGAGGGACTATATTTGCCTTCGTTATGGGAGGGGCAAGAATTTTAGCCCCGCCCAAAATTTCTATTTTCCAAACCGAGAGGCTGCTTTGAACCAAATTTGATATGAGGGCTTATTGGGTCATAAGTAGTTAATTCATGTCCCAAAAAATTTCCTGTTGCCCCATGGGAACCGAAGGAGCTAAAAATAGAAACAAATTAAAGCGCCCATATTTCCAAAACTACATGGCACTGAGAATTTTTATTTTGTCTGAAACTTCCTTAAGAACAGCAGAAAGGGTGGTCCAAAAACAAATTGCCATCGGTTTTATCATAGGGTACTTTTCCAGGACTTTGAAAAAATGCTGAGTCATCATTTTTTAACACTGTGAGTAATGGAAAAACATTAAAGAATTTTCTTCTCCCATACCACTGCTCCAAAGGCTTTCATATTTTACATATAACATCTTTGGAAGATTAATTCACATGTTTGTTGAAATCAAATCCCTGGGTCCATATTTTGGGCTCTCTATTGGGAGCCCAAATGTTCAGATTAGTGCAGTATGAGGAATATTCTTTAAAATCTTCTTCTTCTGTTCCACCAATCAGACTCTTTTGATATTTGGTATGCAGCATCCATAGGGGGGTGTGATTCAGGTTTGCTCAATTTGAGTCCCTGGCTTAATAGTTGGGCTTTCTATGGGTGGGGTGAGGGGGTGGCAGGGGGTGCATGTTAAGTTTAAGATTGTTCAAATCATTCCTTAGTGTTTTTCCATAAAATTTGCCTTTCATCACTTCATTCCTTTGTAGTGTTGATGAATCATGTCTAACTGAATGTGACTCCAAATATGTCTTTGTACCACTTTGTCAAATGAGCGATTAAGGCCACTTGGGGCCTCTTGTTTAGGCAAGTCTTGGCCTATAAAGGCAGCCAAGACTTGCCAAAAAAAACAGCAGCAAAGTCACAGGGTGCAGACTGTCAAAGTGTAGCAAAAAAATATGTAAAAATCTCTATGCCCTCAACGGTTAAAAGGTATCCTTAACTCAATCGAGACTTGATGTTAGCGAACCTTTGCTGACATCAAAATTACCATCAGAGTTGTTGTTTATTAAATAATTAAGACTCACCACAGTTTTAGTTTTTAACTCAACTTGACAACGTCAAGTATGAGCTATTGGAATGGGTTGTGATCCATCATCTGTTTGTACGTCTGTATGTAAGTATGTCCATCGCTACATACCTCTGTCTGTCCACATTCCTTTAGCACACCCATACAAGCCACAACCTGCACCTGGTCAGGTCCAAATTCAATATGTGGCTTTAGGGCAATGTCTAGATTGGAGTTATCAATTTTTTTTTTGAATTTCATTGAAAAACATGGCTGCCAGTGGCCATCTTGGATTTGGATATAAATTGACCAACAATTCCTTTAGCACACCCTACAGGTTGCAGCTCTCACCCGATGTGTCCCAAATTTCATATGTAGCTTTGAGGCAATGTCTAGATGGGAGCTATCGATTTTTTCCGAATTTCGTTAAAAACATGGCCAGCAGTGGCCATCTTGAGTTTGGCATATAAATTGTCAACAATTCCATTAACACACATTACAGGCCGCATCTCTCACCCCAACATTTTTCAAATTTCATATGTAGCTTTGGTGTGATGAGAGCTATTGAATTTTTCTGAATTTTGGAAAAACATGACAGCCAGCAGCCATCTTGGATTTGGATATGCATTGTCCAACAATTCCTTTAACACACCCTACAGGCTGTGGCTCTCATTCGATCAGTTCCAAATTTCATATGTGGCTTTGGGGCAATGTCTAAATGGGGCTATCAAATTTGTTCCAAATTTCATTGAAAAACATGGTCAGCAGTGACCATCTTAGATTTGGCATATAAATTGTCAACAATTCCATTAGCATACCCAATAGGCCGTACCTCTCACCTGATCTTTTTCAAATTTTATATGTAACTTTGGTATGATGTCCAGATGGGAGTTATAAAATTTGTCTGCATTCCGTTGAAAAAGATAGCCGCCTCTGGCCATGTTGGATTTGACATATAAATTGTCAACAATTCCATTAGTACACCCAACAGGCCCCATCCCTCACCCGATTTTTTTTCAGATTTCCTTTGTAGCTTTGTGTGATGTCTTTTCTGTAGAAACTTGAGTGAGTGACATGGCATTAATGGATCTTTCTATTTAGTTCAGTCCCTTCTTGGACAAGTTGAGCTGCAGTGCCACTGATGCTTCCATATGATTATGCAGTGTAGTTCCATCTCTTGTGTTAATATCTTGAGGTTTCCAGGGCATAATCAATACTTATTGATTAGAATATCTGTAACTAGGGTACATAAGAATATCTATATATCTTTTTGTGTAAAAGGACATCAGATTTCATCAACGGGTACCTGTTCTCAAACTCCATGAAAAGTGGGTAATCAAACTGCCTACAACAGAGTCAGATTCCTTATAGAGTTAAAGTGGTGCCCTGAGAGTTTGGGTTTTTCTGTTAAAATGAGGGCAAATATTCTGAAAACAATATCTGAGTCAATCAAATCTTCTTGTGTGGCAGGGACCCAACTATTGTGGGCAAAACACGTTGCTGTTAGAATGTTACTGTTCATACAAAAACTGATACTTTACATGAGTTGTGACAAAGTCAAACTCAACTTATAGTTTTATAAAGGTAAAGGCAGATGGGTGGACAGGTGGTTGTCCAGACTTCATGAAAAACTCATTTCTAGGCAGTAATTTTAATTCTATTTAATACAGGTGCATCAAACGTAAATAGTTGGTACTCTTATTGAAGGAGACAAAAACCTGTAAATTTTCGGGTTTTGGGGCAAAAGTCAAGGCTACATACTAAAAATAGCACTTTTCTTTTCTGGATAATAACAATAATTCTTTTTATCACACGTATTAATGTAAAACATGGGATTTCCACTGTTCTGCCTGTATGATAAAAATAAAGTTGTATTGCGCATGTGGTGATACAAAACACTTTCGATTTGGTTTCCAACGTAAACAGAGAAGGAACCAGTCTAAAGAAATCACATCATCATTGGTCGAATGCACCAGAGTCGAGATTGCTTGGACATTCCAAGTTCCTCATTTAGATTTGTTTACCCGGGATATTTAAACCTGGTCATATAATGATGGAGTGTACTAAATTTATTAGCTATTTATAAAGTTTTTGTTGTGTTATTCCCTGCAGTTTAGTAAATATTTGAAGTTTGATCATCGTTACCATGACACTGATCAGTGTCAGTTGGTTTCGACCAGTTGAATGCAGTAAAATTAAAAAGCAAATTAGGGTTGGTACCCCACCACCTAACAGTGGTGTCTCGTAACAATGAAGAAAATGCAGCAATTATCCAGCTGAAAAGTGCTTTCAGTTGAATTTTCTTGTAGAGTGGTTGTTACATGGGAGGTGTGTAATAAATACAGAACCGCACATATGTTTGAATGGTTTAAGAATTATCACACTCGATTGCTTTGACCCAGGATATCACTTGAGCTTTCAGCTCTCGTGATATCCTGGGCCAAAGCAATTTCGTGCGATAATTCTTAACCCATTCAAACATATGTGCAGTTTTGTATATTTATCATTGCTCCAGGAAATGTACAGAAAATGTACAGAAAATAATAAAAAATTGGAAAGAAAAGAACCCTTTTGTTTCATATTTTTCATGTTCACCAGATTTACAAATTAGTTCCAAGTATGGAAAGGGAAGAATCCATTTTGATTTTGCTGTCTGCATCTATAAGGTCAAAGGTCTTGAGACTATTAATATACTGACAGAAAAAGAATGGCATGTTCAGTTTTGGTGATATAATTTTGTTATCCATAGATCAAATGTAGTAACATTTGACACATAGCTACCTCAGTGTTATGTCTAAAGAGTCTTTGGTTTTGGTCAACCATGACCACATGCGAAACTACATGCTTTCAACAGATTTTTCAACAAAGTGTGTATCCGTGCCACTCCCACTTGCAATGGGCTTGAAAACCATACCAAATCAAAGTTTTGAATAGTACACCTTGATTGCACAACATTTCAGGTCAACTCGATTGAAAAGCAAAAATGCCACGAATGTCCGAAGTTGACAGGGGTAGGGCTATTATTCTGATTATGCAGGGCCAATAGCAATGTCTCATCACCCAGCAATTTGGGGTCCAAGAGTCAATGATAACTCAATTAGGTGGGCATTTCAGAGCCACAGGAAGATTAGCTGACCGTGCCAGGAGTGAACGCCCACACGTTACGTCACCTCGAGTTCAATTTAAGGCCACAATGTCCCTACGTTGGTCCTCAGCGTACACTCGGGCGATGTCAACGTTGATTGCAATGGCTGTGGGCACATGCACCAGATCGGTTTCTCTTGGCCCACTGTAGACATGTATTATTCACTGACGAGTCTTGGTTCATGCTTTACAGGTCAGATGGATGACAGCGTTGCTATCGACATCGAGGTGAGAGGTATTCTGCCGCATGCGTTAAGGAAAATAACAGATTCAGGGGAGGGTCTGTTATGGTTGGTGGGGATAATTTCTCATGCGTGATAACACCTCTCGTGGTCATCCAGGGCAATCTTACAGCTGTAAGATATTGGGGTCAGGTCATCATGCCTCACATCCTTCTACTTATCCATGCGTATAACCTTATGTTGCAGCAGGATAATGCGAGGCCGCTCGTTACTGGGGTTTCTCGTGACTTCCTCAACCAAAACCCACTTCTCTATTGGCCACCCTACAGTCCAGATTTGTCCCCGATCGAGCATTTGTGGGATGAGCTGGACAGAAGGGTCAGGAAGCATGTCAACATCCCAAACAACGGTGCTTAGCTACTGCAGGTCCTTCTTCAGGACTGGAATAAGATCCTACAAAGGACCATAAACAACTTGATGGGACCAGTAGTAAGGAGAGTTAGAGCATCGACTGAAGCCTGAGGTGAGCACACTCACTATTGATTTTGATCAGGAAATGTCGTAGGGTATCTGTGTTTGAATGTTATCCATGCAAACGCTGTCTGTGTTAAGACAACAAAACTCATAAAAATTTAACCAGTAATGAAGAAATAACATCAAAATCCAAACAATGAAATAATCATGCATAACACATTTGAAAGATTTACCGCAGAAAAAAGCTTGCATATCTTTTTTTCGCTAGTACATTAATAGAACTTTATCAGAAATTGATTTTCAGGAAATAACTTTTGTTTGACACAACATAGTCCACCAAACTTATAAGATTGATTGGTTCCCTCATTGAGAAGAAGCCTATCAATTTTCAGATTTGTTATGCAAAGGTCAAGGCCACTTTTATGTCAAAGGCTGCAAGACTGTTATTATAAATATAACTTTGCCGAAAATTGGTGTTCAGGTAATCACATTTGTTTGTGACACATGTTTGTCTGAATATAACTTTGTCAAAAATTGGTGTTCAGGTAATCACATTTGTTTGCGACACATATTTGTCTGATTTACTGAATAGATATCCATATGGGAGGGAAAACTATACTGAATTTTTAATCTGCAATCATACATCAAATGTCATAAGACTATTACTAGAACTAGAACTTGGTTTTGTCACAATAACATTAGATCTATTTAACTAAATGTCAAGGTCACTGATACTAGAAAATAGCCTCTTTTGGGATTCCATGTGATAAAATAAGTTCAATTCATAACAGCTGAAACAAACTTGTAGAAAATGTTTGCATGTGTGAAGAGAAGAACCCTTATGGTTTTAGAGCCTTTAGCTGCAAGCCTGGAAATAAGCAGACTCTCATCTGCAGACTGAGGTCCCCAGAATGTGAATTTGATGATACAACCCTGCACAGCAGGGTAGCATTACTAAATTTACCCTCTGTGAACTTCAAGCTGAATCAAGCTCTTAGGCCTAAACAGAAAGAGATCCTCATTGGCCCACTAAGCTGTAAGCCTGAAGATCTGTCGAAAAGTGTTTTCCAGACAATATTGCAACTTGATTTGTGAATCTGGAATCCTGTCACTGGTTTTTTAGCTCACCTGACTGGAAGTGTAGATGAGCTATAGTGATCACTCATCATTTGACATCCATGAACATGGTGTTCATGACTTCTCCAAAACAACTGAAATGATTTCAGTTAAATTTGAGGTCATTGTTTATGACATTGCATTTTGATTTTGTTCAAATCAGCTTTCCACCCCATAGAGAAGGGGTGCAGGGAAATGCACCCAAATTTTAAAAAATCTTGTCATGAACTGTTGAGTACAATGATTTAATATATGATACTGAGCTTTATTTTGGGGTTCAGAATTAAAGTGTTATAAAAAGTTTGTAGGGCAGTGTTTGCCTTTATAATCAGAGGGGCAACAGTTTTGCCCCTGCCTAAAATTTCTATTTTCTAAACAGATGAGCTGATTTGAACAAAATTTGGTATGTGGTATTATTGAGTGATAAAAACTTGATTCATCCAAAAAAGAAACTTACCTCTCACTGTGGGAACTCCAGGAGCTAAAATTAGAATTTTTTTCAAATGCCATATTACCCAACCACATGGAACAGTGAACTGTTATTTGGTATGAAGCACCCAGAGGACAAGTAGAATAGAATGGTAAAAAAAATTGCTATCGGTTGTGTCATGTGTACTGTAGGGGGAATAGGAGTCAGCATATTTTCAAAAATGAAAAAAATCTTCTCTGGAACCACTGATCAGAATCTTTTGATATTTGGTATACAGCATGCATAGGGGTATCTGATACAAAGATAGAAAAAAAACAGAGGCTCAAGTGAGCCTAAAATGCTCACCTGGCTCAACTTGTCAAGAGAGATGAGAGTGCCATTTAGTGATGGGCAGCAAGAGCAATTTCTTGATTTGCCATGACACAACCAAAGCCAATTTTTTGGGCCATTCAGTTCTGCTGGCCGAGGAAAGTTTCCTAGGCAAAAAAAGGCTCTGTTCTGTGAAGTCTCTAAAAAGTGACCGAATGAAGTTTTTTTTTTTCAGTTTTTAACTCCTGTGGTTCTATCTCTCTCTCCCCCCCTCCCCTCCCCGTGGGAACCCCGGGAAGTAAGCAGCACTTGTTTACTGTGGTAAACCAGTTCTGCTTTACTAGTAAAATAGGACCCAGTCACCAATGCTTGGGGTGAAAGTCCTCTAAAATGGGCAACATGTAGATCAATGATTGACTAAACTTGACTTCATCTCCATGTTGTGTCACGATTAGCCATGGTGCATAAATATGTGACGTTAACCACCACCAACAAACTCCCCCCCCCCAAAAAAAAAAAAAAAATGTGCATAAATCAAGTACTTATGACCCAGTTATACTACATGGCAAATTTAGGTTAAAATCAGCCCATTGGTTCTGGAAATAGAAATTTTGATTGGAGCCCAAATTTTGACCTACTGAGTTCCGTTGAAAAAAAGTGAATCTGCATCACTAAAGTAAGTTTCGTACCAGAAATCTGAGCATTATTGTAAGTAGCTTTTGAGAAGATGTTTTTCACAGCATTTTAGGCTTATGGAGCATTAACCCCACCCCAAGGGGCATAGTAATTTTGGGGGGAAAAATAAAGAAGAGTAAACTCCACCAGCCCAAAGATGGCAGCAGCTTCATATGAACAAAGTAGAAAAGGTATACTCCAAAGATGGTTTGTGCCATATATGATTGTCCACATATTAAGCCAGAAACTCTATTTAAACAAACTTGAATCTGACACCCCTAAAGATGTCACATACAAAATATAAAAGGATGCTGTCTTGTGGGTCTGAAGAAGAACATTTTTAAAGAAATTTCTCATATTGCACTAAGTTAAACTTTAGGCTCCAATAAAGAGCCCAAATATTAACCCAGGGACCTGATTTGAACAACATTGACCCCCCCCCCCCCCTCCCTGAGATGTTGTGTACCAGATATGAGAGGATTCTGACTGCAGGATCTGAAGAAGAAGATTTTTTAAAGAAATTTCCTTATATTGCACTAAGTTAAATTTCGGTCTTGTAGGGGGCCCAAATATCAACCCGGGCACTCGATTTGAACAAAAATGAATTTAACCCCCCTCTCTCCACCCCAAATAATAAAAGATTCTGACTTGTGGTTCTGAAGGAGAAGTTTTTTCAAACTTGTTCCCCATATTACCCTAAGTTAAGATTCAGGCTCCTGTGTAGAGCCCAAATATGAACCGATGGACTTAATTTGAACATACTTGTATCTGACCACCCTGTGGATGCTGTATACCAAATATCAAATGATTTTGATCAGTGGTTCTGGAGAATTTAATTTGCAAATATGCTGACTCAGCATTTTTCGATGCTCAATAGAAGAGCCTTAATTTTTAACTTGGTGCAATATGAAAAGTCCTGAAGAATGTTCTCCAGAACCACCAGTAAGAATCTTTTGATATGTGGTGTAAACAACATCTCAGATTCAAGTTTGTTCAAATCAAGTCCCTCATTTAATATTTGGTCTCTCTATGGGGGTCTGAATTTCGACTTGGTACAATATGAGGAATAATCTTTAAAACTCTTCTTGAAATCAACTAGTCAGAATCTTTTGATATTCAGGCCCGTCGGAACCGGGGGGGCTGGGGGGGCTGCAGCCCCCCCAATAATTTGCTCATATTTCGACGTTAGTTTATCCATAATGGGAGCAACCGATGTAATCTGAATAAAACTGGACATTTCACTATTTAACTCAGATTAGAACAGTGGCACACACACACCCACCCCACCCCACCCCCACAAATTTGTCAAAAGTAGGCTTTACTGGGCTGGGTTGGTGGTTTCTCCACACGGGATGCCCACTGGTTACCATATTCCGACATTGCTGTTAATGATTACTGGATTGAGTGGGTTCCATGTGTGCTTTCTGCCACCAATAAAACTGACAGTCGTGTTTTCGCCTAATTGTGGAAAGCGATGTTAAACCCCAACCAACCACAGGGTAATTCATTGCATGTTCACTATTCCTGTCATTCTGCTCGGAAATCATGCTGAATTGATCAGAGAGCTGACGTATTTCCTTATTGACGATGTATTTGCTCAGAATCACTCAAAATGTATATTTGTACATCTTAAATTAAAAAAAATTCCCGGACCCCCACCAACGAAACGGGGAGGTACCCCCACTCGTGCTCACCCCCACTCGCCTCTTCGCGGTTCGGATGACGCTTCGCGTCATAGGAATATACGATTTATTTGCTCAGAATCAACCAGAATGCATGTTTTTACATCTTAAATTCGAAAATTTCCCCCACCAGCGAGACGGAGGATACCCCCTCTCGAGCTCACCCCCACTCGCCGCTCGGATGACGCGTCGCATCATCGGAATATAGGTCCTACCCCCTCCCCCCAAATAAAATTAGCTTACTACGCCCCTGGATTAGAATTATGAACGTATCACTGAATGTATAACATGCACCTGCATATGTTGATGTGCAAACGTTTTGAGCAATTCCATTGGCAGCTTAGAAGACCACGACAACCGTTGGCGTAATGATAAAACTAATGAATCCACCATAAGGCCTGACTGTTTTTTAGCATGACGGAATACGGCCACGGCCTGCGGGTGAGCCCGGTGTGAGAACCGTCCCCAAATGTTATGGGGTTCTATTGGGATTTTTGAAACATTTTGTTAAAAAAACAACTTTTGCCGTTTAAAAAAATCAAGAGGTTTTTGCTTCAAAAGCTACCAGAATGCTTCCTTTGATTGCCCTTTTCAAAAAAAAATTCTGGGGGAGTAACTCCCCCCCCCCCCCCCCCCCCCCCCAAAAAAAAAAATCTTGTGCCTTCAGCACTCGCACCAGATGCCTTCGGCATCTGGATACCCCATACCCATTTAGTATCAGCCAGTTCACCCACATTAGCAATATCAGCCCCCCCCCCCCCCCCCCCCAATATAAATTTCGTTCCGACGGGCCTGATATTTGGTATACAGCATCCTCAGGGAGATCAGATCCAAGTTTGTTCAAACCAAGTCCCTGAGTTAATATTTGGGTTCCCTGTTGGAGCCTGCATTTTTACTTCGTACAATATGAGGAATAATCTTTAAAACTCTTCTTTGACATAGATACTAATTAAATCCTTCTTTAAACAACTTTATCAGGTGAACACCTCATTGACCTCAAGTCCCTTGGGGGCCTCTTGTTTATTTTAGGCACTTTGGTATTTTTTGTCTACAAACTGTGTTCTTTAACTCTTCACTTAACATAAATAGCAGACAACACTTGCAAAATATTTCTTGAATGACAAACCAGTCACTTTTTTGCCTCAAAGACATACTGTAGATTATGACCAGGAAAAACTGAAAAAAGAATTTAGTAGTTATGCTTATTAAAAAAAAATTGTTTCTCAGACAGTTTTCCCTGAAATTTATGATGAGGGAGAGAGAGGTTTTTTCTTTTTTGTTAATCATGAAACAGTCTCTGAAACGTAGTTGGAATTATTTAACACCTGGCACTATCCTAGGAAAAACCAATGTTTTCAGCAGGGAAAATTTAGCAGTTGCAAATTTAACCAAGTGCATCTTGTTTGGGAAAGCTCAAAGAGCTCTGCCAAACAAGATATAGTCGGTAAAACGTTTAGTCCTTCTAGTGCAAAATAGTTATCATTGAAGAGATTTCGAGGTAAAATAAAAAAGAATGATGATTCAGATTTTTAGTGATGTCAGAGGTAACTGACAAACAAGAATTTTGCTTTCAATATCCTTATTTTTATACGTCCGTCATTTTTAGATGGACGTATTATGTTATGGCGTTGTCTGTCTGTCTGTCTGTCCGTAAACAATTTTTGTGTCGCCTACTCCTCCAAACGTTTACATGCTACATTGTTCAAACTTTGCATACATGTTGATCAGTAATTGCAGTTGTGCATGTGACAAGTGCAGGTCACACTGTTTTGTATTTCCAGAGTTATGCCCCCTTTTAGTACTTAAAACATTACAGTATTGTGTCACCTACTCCTTCAACATTTTACATGCTATTTTGTTCAAACTTTGCACACAAGTTGATCACCAATTGCCATTGTGCATGTGAAAAGTGCAGGTATCTCTGTTTTGTATTTCCAGAGTTATGCCCCTTTTAGTACTTAAAACATTACAGTATTGTGTCGCCTACTCCTTCAACATTTTACATGCTATATTGTTCAAACTTTGCACACATGTTGATCACCAATTGCCGTTGTGCATGTGTCAAGTGCAGGTAACTCTGTTGTGTATTTCCAGGGTTATGCCCCCTTTTAGTACTTAAAACATTACAGTATTTTGTTGCCTACTCGTTCAACATTTTACATGCTATATTGTTCAAACTTTGCACACATGTTGATCACCAATTGCCGCTGTGCATGTGACAACAGCAGGTAACTCTATTTTGTATTTCCAGAGTTATGCTCCCTTTTAGTACTTAAAACATTACAGTATTGTGTCGCCTACTCCTTCAACATTTTACATGCTATATTGTTCAAACTTTGCACACATGGTGATCACCGATTGCCGTTGTGCATGTGACAAGAGCAGGTAACTCCATTTTGTACTTCCTGAGTTATGCCCCTTTTTATACGCTCGTCATTTTTTGACTGACGTATTATGTTATGGCGTTGTCTGTCTGTCCGTAATCAATTTTTGTGTTGCCTATACCTCCAAAGGTTTACATGCTGTTTTGTTCAAACTTTACAAACATGTTGATCAGTAATTGCCTTTGTGCATGTGACAAGAGCAGGTAACTCTGTTTTGTATTTCCAGAGTTATGCCCCCTTTTAATACTTGAAACATCACATATTGTGTTGCCTACTCCTTCAACATTTTATATGCTATATTGTTCAAACTTTGACACATGGTGATCACCAATTTCCGTTGTGCATGTGATGAGCAGGTAACTCTATTTTGTATTTCCAGAGTTATGCTCCCTTTTAGTACTTTAAACATTACAGTGTTGTGTCGCCTACTCCTTCAACATTTTACATGCTATATTGTTCAAACTTTGCACACATTTTGTGATCACCAATTGCCATTGTGCATGTGACAAGAGCAGGTAACTCCATTTTGTACTTCCTGAGTTATGCCCTGTTTAGTACTTAAAACATTACAGTATTGTGTCACCTACTCCTTCAACATTTTACATGCTATATTGTTCAAACTTTGCACACATGTTGATCACCAATTGTCGTTGTGCGTGTGTCAAGAGCAGGTAACTCTGTGTGTATTTCCAGACTTATGCACTCTTTTAGTACTTGAAACATCACAGTATTGTGTCACCTAGTCCTTCAACATTTGTCCTTTTCCTTGGCAATCGTCAATCGTTATCAATGAAGTTAACCTGTCAGTGAATGGACACTACCATTGTAAATGGCGAGGAGAATCTTCAACAGCAGCTTTGCAGCCCTTGAGAAGTTATCTTATGAATAAAATGGATGCTACCATTTTTAGCTCATCTCATCTTCTTCTCATGAACCAGCAGTAGAAGATACTTGATATATGGTATGCAGCTTCCTTTTAAGGTGTAGACTCAAATTTGTTCTAGAGAAGTTTGATGGACTATATTTGGCGTCGTTATGGGAGGGGAAATTTTTGGCCCCACCCAAATTTCTATTTCTGAACTGAGAGGCTGATTTGAACCAAATTTTATGTGAGGGCTTATTGGGTCATAAGTACCTAATTTATGCCGGAAATTTTTTTTCCCCGTAGCCCTGTGGGAACTGCAGGAGCTAAAAATAGAAAAACATTAAAACGCCCATATCTCCAAAACTGCACAGCACTGAGAATTTTTATTTGGTGTGAAGTTTCCTTAGGACCAACAGAAAGGATTGTTAAAAAAAAATTGCCATCGGTTTTATCATAGGGTACAGTTTCGGGACTTTTTAACACTGTAGGCAATGGGAAAAACTTTAAAAAATCTTCTTCTCCAGATCCAGCAGGCAGAATCTTTTGATATTTGGTATGCAACATTGTAGGGTGGATCTGATTCAAGTTTGTTCAAATTGGCCTCCTGGGTTCATATTTGGGCTCAGAATAGGTCGAATTCGAACTTAGTGCATTTCAGGCAAATTTCTTAAAAATCTTCTTCTCCAGATCCAGCTGGCAGAATCTTTTGATATTTGGTATGCAACATTGTGGGGTAGATCTGATTCAAGTGTGTTCAAATCGGCCCCCTGGATTAATATTTTATAGAAGCTCGAATTCGAACTTAGTGCATTTCAGGCAAATTTTTTTTAAAAATCTTCTTCTCCAGATCCTGCAGGCAGAATCTTTTGATATTTGGTATGCAACTTTGTGGGGTGGATCTGATTCAAGCTTGTTCAAATCGGCTCCCAGGATTCATATTTGGGCTCACTATAGAAGCCTGAATTCGAACTTAGTGCATTTCAGGCAAATTTCTTAAAAAATCTTCTCCAGATCCAGCAGGCAGAATCTTTTGATATTTGGTATGCAACATTGTGGGGTGGATCTGATTCAAGTTTGTTCAAATCGGCTCCCTGGGTTCATATTTGGGCTCAGTATAGGAGCCCAAATTCGAACTTGGTGCATTTCAGGCAAATTTCTTAAAAAATCTTCTCCAGATCCAGCAGGCAGAATCTTTTGATATTTGGTATGCAACATTGTTGGGTAGATCTGATTCAAGTTTGTTCAAATCGGCCCCCTGGATTCATATTTTGGCTCACTATAGAAGCTTGAATTCGAACTTAGTGCATTTCAGGCAAATTTTTTTAAAAAATCTTCTTCTCAAGATCCAGCAGGCAGAATCTTTTGATATTTGGTATGCCACATTGTGGGGTGGATCTGATTCAAGTTTGTTCAAATCGGCCTCCTGGGTTCATATTTGGGCTCAGTATAGGAGCCCAAATTTGAACTTAGTGCATTTCAGGCAAATTTCTTTGAAAATCTTCTTCTCAAGATCCAGCAGGCAGAATCTTTTGATATTGGGTATTCAACATGCTTGTGGGGGTGGGGGGGGGGGGGATTCAAGTTTTTTCAGGCCAAGTCCTTTGGTTCATATTTGGGCTCACTATGGGAGCCCGAATGACAACTTAGTTCAAAATGAGGAATTTTCTTTAAAAATCTTCTTCAGATCCAGCAGATGAATGCTTTTGATATTTTTTATGCCGCATCCTTAGGGGGGTAAGATTCAAGTTTGCTCAAGCCATGTGGCTAGGTCCATATATGGGCTCACTGTGGGAGCTTGAATTGTAACTTAGTTTGAAATGAGGAATTTTCTTAAAAATCTTCTTCTTCAGATCCAACAGTCAGAATGTTTTGATATGTGGTGTGTGGCATCCTTGGGGTGGGGGGGGGGGGGGGGAGGGATTCAAGTTTGTTAAAGCCAAGTCCCTGGATCCATATTTGGTCTCCCTGTGGTAGCTCGAATTATAACTTAGTCAAAATGAGGAATTTTTCTTTAAAAATCTTCTTCTTCAGATTCAGCAGTCGGAATGTTTTGATATTTGGCATGCAGCATCCTTGGGGGGTGAGATTCAAGTTTGTTCAAGCCAAGTCCCTTGGTTCATATTTGGGCTCACTATGGGAGCCCGAATGACAACTTAGTTCAAAATGAGGAATTTTCTTTAAAAATCTTCTTCAGATCCAGCAGATGAATGTTTTTGATATTTTTTATGCAGCATCCTTAGGGGGGTAAGATTCAAGTTTGTTCAAGCCATGACCCTAGGTCCATATTTGGGCTCACTGTGGGAGCTTGAATTGTAACTTAGTTGAAAATGAGGAATTTTCTTTAAAAATCTTCTTCTTCAGATCCAGCAGTTGGAATGTTTTGATATTTGGCGTGCAGCATCCTTAGGGGTGTGAGATTCAAGTTTGTTAAAGCCAAGTCCCTGGGTTCATTTATGGGCTCCCTGTGGGAGCCCGAATTATAACTTAGTTCAATATGAGGAATATTCTATAAAAATCTTTTTTTTTTAGATCCACTGGTCAGAATCTTTGGATATTTGGTATAAGCTTTTCTTAGGAGGAGCAGATGCAACTTGTTGAAATCAATTCTCAGGGTTGATATTTAGGCTACCATAACAGTTGAGCGCCCTCAGGCTCCATGGGGCCTCTTGTTTTATTTTGTGAAGATCTCAGCTAATATGAAAATGTGAAAACAGGGCAATGATTGGAGGGGGGACAGACATAGTCAAGTCAACAAAAATTTCAAACTTGACCCCAGAGAAACTTGTGCATGTTCCAATGTTGACGGGCGTATGTTGCCCTACTAGGCGGTGCTCTTGTTATGAATACTGTTGGCTGATTATCGCCATTACAGTAGGTAAATTATTAATTCCTTGCATGCTGCTGGTGGATATTCCTGCAAGGACAGGATATCTATCTCACATAACTCACGTGACCGGCTTATTAGCATATTTAATGAGCACAAGACTATTCAATCAACGCACACTCCCCGTGGGAACCCCGGGAAGTAAGCAGCACTTGTTTACTGTGGTAAACCAGTTCCGCTTTACTAGTAAAATAGGACCCAGTCACCAATGCTTGGGGTGAAAGTCCTCTAAAATGGGCAACATGTTGATCAACGATTGACTAAACTTGACTTCATCTCCATGTTGTGTCACGATTAGCCATGGTGCATAAATATGTGACGTTAACCACCAACAAACAAACAAACAAACAATCAACGCACATTCTCCTGTAAACAAACAACATGGTGTCATGTTTTGGAAATATTAGCAGGTGAACGTTTGTCGAAGAAAACAGAAATAAAAACACAGACTGCTAAACCAAAGGACACTTGACTCTTTTCTATTAATTTTTGGGTGAATGCCGTTACGAGTGGAGAGGGTTGCACAAAATTCCTGTCGAAAAATGATGTGAATACATTGCAGAATTTATAATATGACATCATCGGAATGTGTCAATGTTCATTTCGCTAGAGATTGTTCACCCCTGTCTTGCCGGCATTGGAAATTAATTTTGTGGTTTTTTACAAACTTCTGTGCGCTCTTTCTGATAAACAAATCGTTTTTTTCAGAAATGGACAACAAAATTGTTTGATATAGCTGCACATGCCCCTGAATTACTTTTGATGACCTCAGGGTGTTTTGATGGGGAGGAGGGGTGGGTAAGGGGAATTATATATCTGGTGGAGGTGGGGAAATGGTTAGGAGATGGGGAAATCTCACCCTTGGGACAAGATATTTGGGTCAGACACTTGGCAAGCCTTGTGTCTGGCCCAGATATCTTGACCTCGGGTGAGATTTCCCCACCTCACACCCTCACCCATCAGGGATTATAATACTCTTACCATTAAAATGAGTATAGTTTGGGCACATTTAATCCAGATTCCCCCTGTAAATTGAATTGATTTTTTCACCAATGATATCTTGAGTTAAATTTAGATGAATTTTTTTTATCACATCCAGTCATGGCTGCTGCACAGCAGCCATGACTGGATGCTATGAAAAATATCTTAAAAATACTGAGCGGATTAAGAGTAAAAGAGTTGTACTATCTTTCACAAAACTGTATTTATTAAGGCTTCGAAATATACTTTCAAAACCATTCACCCTGTGGATATGTGCATAAATAAGTCTACACAACTTATTATGGCCATTTTGTTGCTTTATAAAATTTTGTGGAGCATGTGTTATTTCAGATTGAGAAAGTAATGGAATCTAAATGCAAGAAAGATGGCAACTTTGTAGCATGGTATGACATCAGAAATGGTGGTTTAAAGATTAGTGTAAGGTAAAATTTTTCAAAGCCATGGTTAATTTTTAACCATTATTTAAAACATTATGTGTATTTTGTAATGATAACATGCTATCAATAGAGATATTTCAGGTTACCCAGATTTCGTTTATAAAATCTGTTATGTGGAGCTGAAATAGTTAACTGATTAATTGATTAACCGATAATCAACATCTTGATCAATCAAAACAGTAATTGATCAATTGACTGCTACTTTTAAACTACTATATTATATGGGTTAACTAATGAACAAACAGGCAAACATTGTCACACTGACTCACATCGTTTATATCAGACAGAGTAAAGCATGCAAGTTACATGCTGATATACTTGTTCACTAGCATGATCATTATACTGTATCAGTAGTTGGAAATGGTCATTCTTAACCCTTTACTCTATGTGAGTAGCAGACGACACTTGCTGAATTACTAAAAATTTTCAATTTTTGTCACAAAAACATAAGCTCATGACCTCTCATTGGAATGGGCTGAATGAGCTTGTTTCAGTGAGGTCATAATCCATGTTTTTGAGACCAAACAGTTTCTTCCATTATGTTGGGCCAATTATTAATGATATAAATCATCAATAGTTTGGCAATTATTTAGCTACTTATTTGGGCAAGTGATTAATCGAATAACCAAGGTTAATCCATGTGATTAACTGATCAGGAAAACCCTTTAACTGTTTTAGCTCTGCTGTAATGTTAATACTCATTGAAGAATGCCAGCAAACACTCTCCAATAAGTTTTAACCCTCAAGAGCATAATTCCAACTTTAACCCTTTACCTAATACAGGTTTTTTAAAAAAGAAATTAAGTTTCACATTTTTTGAAAACAATTCTCACAATTTTTCGATAAAATCATACAAATATGGATATCGTTAGGACCGACTCGACTAGCCTGTTCTAATGATATCCATATTTGTATAATAATAATAATAATAATAATAATAATTTATTTATATAGCGCTTTTCCCAGCGAAACGCTGCTATAGTTTTGTCGAGACATTTGTAAGATATTTTCGGCTGTGGTAGGCTTATTTTTGTCAATTTCCTGGCCGTTTTTGGCTCCTACGTTAGGGTTAACAACTTTATTGGCTGAGAGCAGTTTTCCCGACATGCGGTCATAAGAAAGTCTTTCATACTGGAATACATGTATTATTTTTAAATTGGATAGCATTACATTCTTCACGTTGTTGGAGATCATTGAGAATACCACTTTTTAAAATCCCGTTGAATAATTGTAGAGTCAAGCAAGGATGACATTTATCATTTTTAGCTCATCTTGACAAAGTCAAGCTGAGCTAATCTCATCGCTCTCTGTCCATCGTCCGTCAACACCATGTTTTGGTCTTCTCCTCCAAAGCCACTGGGCCAATTCAAGTGAAAGTTTGTGTGAGTGATGGTCCCGAAGGGGCATTGCATTTTTGTTCAACTCAGCATGCTCAGCCCCATTGGGAAGGAGTGGGGGAAAATGCTCCAAAATATTTTTAAAATCTTCTTCTCATGAACCAGTGTGTACAATGACTTGATATTTGCTATGGAGCTTCCTTTTGAGGTGTAGAATCAAGTTTGTTCAAACAAAGTTCGTGAAGCAATATTTGGCTTTGTAATGGGAGGGGTAAGATTTTTGGCCCCACCCAAAATTTCTGTTTCAAGAACCAGTGGGTCAACTTCAACCAAATTTGACATGTAGTTTAAGTGGGTCCTAATTAATTGATTGATGCCTAAAAAAAATTTTTCACAGCCCTGTGACAACCCCAGGGGCTAAACACAGAAAAAAATTCAAAAGCCCGTATATCCCAAACCAGAAGGAACAGAGAACTGGTATTTGGTATGAAAAATCCTTAGGACCGGAAGAAGGGATTTGTTAAAAAAAATGCCACCAGTTCAATCAGGGTGCCTGGTAGAGGGTATTGAAAAAATGTTGAGTCAGCATTTTTGCAGTAGTTTTATCCCTGGAGGATTTTTCATTCACAGAACTTTTTGATTGACATATTGTGTTCTTAAATTAACAAAAATTCTATTATGAACATTTTATCTTGTTATTACAATCTGTCAATTCTGTGGGGACTTTTGTTTGTTTTAGAAAGATTTTTATTTATGTTGAATGAACCATTTCACTGCTGGAAAATATCTTATACCTGTATGCATGTCTTTAATTTAACCCTCTCAAGGCTGCAATGTGGGTTCCAAATATTTTGAGCTCTCCAGTCAGGAGAACTATAGTGATCACTCATCGTCTGTCGTCCGTGAACATGGTGTTTGTGTCTTCTCCTCCCAAACTGCTGAACCAATTTAATTGATATTTGAGATACTAGTTTGATATGACATCGCAATTTGATTTTGTTCAAATCAAGTTGCCTCGCCCATTGGTAGGGCCACACCCAAAAAGTGTGCTGAAATCTTAAAAAATCTTCTTCTCATGAACCAGCAGGAGCAGAGACTTGTATTGCCACGATATAACCTTAGAAGCTGATGTGGCACCAAGCCCCAGCAAATGAATAATCTAGAATTTTAGTTAATCTGTTTTGCAGTGATGTGCCCTTTAATCTGTTTGCAATCATGTGCACTTTCTGCTCAGCCTCTACAGGCCTGTCCAACACCCTGGCTGTCAAAGGTGTCATTAAACCCCAATAAATAAATCTATAGGCCTGATCAACTTCAAACTCTGCAGATGTGTGTATTTCAATCCGATATAATTAAAAGGACATACAAAAAATCAGTAATTTTGTCTTAAGATAGGTGTCTGTAGCACATGTTAGGATTTGGAGCATTCTGTAGTATAAGGGAGGTAACTCAAAATGTCACCTATCGAAAAACCACGCATACCATGAGGCCCACCCACTAGGAATAATATTGGCAAAAGTTCAGCTAGCAAATTTTTCTGTTATGCAATTAATGACCTAACCAATTCAGTCTTGAAGACTGAATTTGTTAAATTCCTATTTGCATTATGGGAAACATTTGCTGCAGAAAATTTTGATATTTTGATATCAGTATGTAGACATATACATTTGAAAAAATAAATTACATTCCACTGGATGTAATTTACATAAATCTATGCTGAAGCAACATTCATGAAAAGTAATCTACTTGTCAGAAAATAGTGTGACATCGGAACCATATTTTAGTGCGTCTCAAATATCGTCTTAGAGTTACCAAAGTGTTGTCACATTCTGGTTATGGTTGTGCTTCACCTTGTGGTGGTATGTGAGAATGTGCCATTTTATATCAAGAATGTCTATCCAAGTCTGTACAGGGATATTCATGGGTAAATTGAGAAAGGAACCAGGGCATCAGAAATTGGGGAAAATTTGCACCGTGAAGACACAATTGGGAAAATACATTTCTCTATGTTTTTAGCCCAACTTGACAACTGCTCTGATCTATGGCATCTCTCTCCATAAAGCAATGGGATGAACATCTAGCTTCTGGAGAAAGTAAACGAGACTGATCTAGACTTCACTTGAGAACTGCTTTCAGTCAGGAGAGCTATCGTGATCACTCACTGTCCATTGTCCATCGTCCATGAACATGGTGTTTGCATTTTCTCCTCCCAAACCGCTGAACCAATTTAATTGATATTTGAGATAATAGTTTGTTATGACATCGCAATTTGATTTTGTTCAAATCAAGTTGCCTCGCCCATTGGTAGGGCCACACCCAAAAAGTGTGCTGAAATCTTAAAAAATCTTCTTCTCATGAACCAGCAATAGCAGAGACTTGATATTTGGTGTGCAGCTTCCTTTTGAGGTGTAGACTCAGCTTTGTTCAAGAGAAGTTTGTGAGGCTATATTTGGCGTTGTAATGGGAGGGGCAAGAATATTTGCCCCTCCCAAAATTTCTTTTTTCCAAACTGAGAGGCAAATTTGAACCAAATTTGATATGAGGGCTTATTGGGTCATAAGTACTTAATTTATGCAAAAAAAATTTTCCCGTCGCCCCATGGGAATCGCAGGAGCTAAAAATAGAAAAAAAAATAAAACGCCCATATCTCCAAAACTACACAGCACTGAGAATTCTTATTTGTTGTGAAGCTTCCTTAGGACCAACAGAATGGAATGGTCAAAAAAAAATTGCTATCGGTTTTATCATGGGGTACTTTTTGGGGACTTTGAAAAAGTGCTGAGTCAGCATTTTTTAACACTGTGGGTAATGGGGAAAAACATATAAGACTACTTTTCTCCCAAACCACTGCTCCAAAAGCTTTCAAATTTCACATATAACGTCTTTGGAAGATTGTTTCACATGTTTATTGAAATCAATTGCCTGGGTCCATATTTGGGCTCTCTATGGGAGCTCAAATGTTTAAATTAGTGCAGTATGAGGAGTATTTTTTAAAAATCTTCGTCTTCAAATCTACCAATAAGAATCTTTTGATATTTGGTATGCAGCATCCTTGGGGCGGTGAGATTCAAGTTTGTTCAAGCCAAGTCCCTGGGTTCATATTTAGGCTGAAAATTTGGGGTCCCGTTGCAAACTTAGAAATTTTTGACCAAAATCTGGGTAATTTTTTTTTGTCTTTTTATGCACTTCGGTCAATTTTACGACCAAAAAAAAAATTTTTTTACACTGAAAATTTTGGGTCCGGGTGGGACTTAGAAAATTTTGGACCAAAATCTGGAAATTAGTTTTCTGGTTTTTTATGCATTTTAGGAAGAAAAAAAAAAATTAGGCTGAAAATATTTTGTTTGGGGAAAAAAAATCTGTTTTTTATGCGTTTATCTCAATTTTGGGACGTAAAAGTGCAGGAACTGGAAATAGAAGGAAAATTCTGTGTATTGTGTGGGCACAGTTGCTTCATCTAGTTGGTATATGCTTTTCTTAGGAGGGGCGTATGCAGCTTATTCAAGTCCCTGGTTTGATATTTAGACTACCATGTCAGGTGAGTGCCTGCAGGCCCCCTGGGGCCTCTTGTTATTGATGCCATGAACAAACAAAAAACCCTTTCAATACTGTAGATGTATTTTTTCTGGTTTCTTGGAAAAAAATTGATCTGATTCCTGTCTGAATATCTTTAATTTAAGCCTCTCATGACTTCAGTGTGTTTTTTTCCAAAGATTCTTTTCTCTCATCTTGGACACTTTCTCTACTGATTTCATGTTGAATGAACCCTTTCTATGCTGGAAAACATTTATCTGATTCCTGTGTGCATGTCTTTAATTTAACCCTCTCAAGACTGCAGGTCTGTAGCAGGGAGTTCCAAAGATTTTTAGCTCATCTTGACAAAGTCAAGCTGAGCTAATCTCATAGCACTCTGTCCATCAACACCATGTTTTGGTCTTCTCCTCCAAAGCCACTTTGCCAATTAAATTGAAAGTTTGTGTGAGTGATGGTCCCGAAGGGGCATTGCATTTTTGTTCAACTCAACATTCTCAGCCCCATAGGGAGGGAGTGGGGGAAAAAGGTTCTGAAAATATTTTTAAAAATCTTCTTCTCATGAACCAGTGTGTACAATGACTTGATATTTACTATGGAGCTTCCTATTGAGGTGTAAAATCAAGTTTGTTCAAACGAAGTTTGTGAAGCAATATTTGGCTTTGTAATGGGAGGGGTAAGATTTTTGGCCCTGCCCAAAATTTATATTTTCTGAACTGATAGTCCGGTTTGAACCAAATTTGGTATGTGGTATTATTGGGTCATAAGTACTTGACACATGCAAAAAAGAAAAAATTCCCACATCCCCATGGGAACCCTGGGAGCTAAAAATAGAAATATTTTCAAACACCTATTTTTCCAAAACCACATGGAACAGAGAGCTGTTATTTGGTATGAAGTATCCTTAGGACCAGTAGAAATATGTTAGGGTGTTCTGTAATGGGCATCGAAAAAAACGCTGAGTCAGCATATTTGCAAAAATTTTTAAAAATCTTTTCTCCAGAACCAATCATCAGAATCTTTTGATATTCGGCATTATTTTGATATTCGGCATACAGCATTCATAGGGGGGGGAGGGGGTGTCAGATACAAGTTTGTTAAAATAAAGCCCATTGGTTCATATTTGGGCTCAATTTTTTACATAGGGTAATATGGGGAATATTCTTTAAAAATCTTCTTCTTCAGAACCACCAGTCAGAATCTTTTAATGTTTGATATACATCATTGGTATGAGGGTCAGATTCAAGATTATTCAAACCAAGTCCCTAGGTTAATATTTGGGCTTCCTACGGCAGCTCAAATTTTAACTTTGTTCAATATGGGGGATAATTTTTAAAAATCTTCTCCTTCAGATCCACCAGGCAGAATGCTTTTATATTTGGTATGTAACATCTCTAGGGGGGTCAGATTCAAGTTTGTTCAAATCAGATCCCTAGGTATATATTTGGGCTCGCTATGGTAGACAAATTTTTACTTAGTGCCTTATGAGGAAATTTCTTTAAAAATCTTCTTCTTCAGATCCATAAGTCGGAATGCTTTCATATTTGGTATACAACATCTCGGGGGGGGGGGGGGGGGGGGGGGGGGGGGGGGGGGGGGGGGTCAGACTCCAGTTTGTTCAATTCAAGAGCCTGGGTTAATATTTGGGCTCCATATGGGAACCTGAAATTTAACTTAGTGCAATATGAGGGAATTTCTTCAAAAATCTTCTTCAAATCCACTAGTCAGAATGCTCTCATGTTTGGTATACAACATTTCTGGGGGGTCAGATTCAAGTTTGTTCAAATTGGATCCATAGGGTAATATTTGGGCTCGCTATGGTAGCCCAAATTTTAACTTAGTGCAATATGAAGAAATTTCTTTAAAATCTCTCTTCTTCAGATCCAACAGTCAGAATGCTTTCATATTTGGTACAGATCATCTCTAGGGAGATCAGATTCAACAGTGTTCAAATCGAGAGCCTGGGTTAATATTTGGGCTCCAGATGGGTTGCCGGAATTGGCCATTTTGCTGAAGATTTAAAAATTTTGTATTGAGTACCCTCCAGAGGTGTGTAACTAAGATTAATCCACATAGGTTGTATCAAGAGGCTTCATAGGGAAGCTCTACATTTTACATTATGATCAACTGAAGAAAAGGCATGATGCCCGGATTATTTTTGTCACTCCTGAGGGTCTCAAGGATTGACAGTGTAGCCTATGGAGATGGATTGCTTAATGTAGATTCATTCTTGGACTCTGTTTATATTGTGTTCTGTTCAAGATGAGCGCTTCAGGCCCTGTGGGCCTCTTGTTTTAAAATCTGATTTCAGTTTATTTCTTACCTAAGTACCAGTTATTTTATATCTATAAATTAACATGGAAAATGATCTTTCAAACCATATTTATGTAAAATCGAAGAATTAAAATATCAACAATACCATATTTATACAGGAAATCACGTTTATGTAATGTTATTATACCCCCACGCTCGAAGTGAATGGGGGGAATGGGAGTATATAGACAGAACGGCATATATGTTCATACTGTCATTTTTACTGCAGGAGATCGATTTTGGCGGAGGGATAATATTGAACAAGAAACCGGGGGAGGGGGGAGAAATTTGCAAAACACTGATGCCGGGGTGGGTGGGTGAGTGTTCAAGGAGAACAAAAAAAAAATTTCCGATGCTTGCAGATTTTTTCCTCAGACACTTTTGGGCAAAATTGTATACCATAATCAGTGAAGTATCATTCAAGAACCAATAAAAATACACTCAAGTTATCAGGGGGTACCTATCATGGGTAAAATACGATTATAAAACTGTTATTGCGGCTGAGCTATGATTTGGCTTATAGTGATACAATGTATGACATATTGAATAATGCAAGTTAAAGTGCATCACTAATTGCAATTATCAAACACTGCACTCTAAGGATAAGTTATCTATCTTGAGGGTGTTCCATTTGATTAAATTTCTAATATGTTCACCCTGGTGAGATCGGATGGCTTAGATGAGGAGCAAAGACAATTATGTGAAGTCAGGAACAGTTACAGATTTCAACTGCAGGAACAATTCTGTACAACGATGTATCCAGACCTATTACATGTATTTATTTATTTATTGGTGTTTAAGGTCACATACTTATGCACAATGGCTGATCGTGACCGTGACAGCTTTACGGGTGGAGGAAGCCGGAGTACCCGGAGAGAACC
The DNA here is from genome assembly GCA_031216915.1 of Pictodentalium vernedei. NCBI lineage: Eukaryota > Metazoa > Mollusca > Scaphopoda > Dentaliida > Dentaliidae > Pictodentalium > Pictodentalium vernedei. The sequence goes on along the minus strand of CM062296.1, from coordinate 518,986,956 downwards.
ACCGAGCAACGGCGAGCAACTGTCAGCTCCCCAACATACTAACTCCACACAAGCAGGGTTAGCATTGGTTGAAGACAGGTGCACCATCGACGTTCAGTACGCCTTAGCACACAGCGTCACCGTGCCCCCACGTGGGCAATGGGGTGAAGTGTCTTGCCCAAGGACACAACGCGGCTGCCGCAGGTGGGATTCGAACCGAGGACCTCTCGGCTTGCAGCCTGCACCTCTACCAACTGAGCCACCGCGCCCCCGACCTATTACAAAAACACCAATGACTCTTATTGCCATTGTAGGAAGTATGTAACACAAAAACTACTAAACATTGAACCTGATTGAACTGCTTATTTATTTCAAACACATCTGAGAGCACAGGTGTCAACAAAATCATGTACCATACCTTCTAGGGCTGGACTTAAAATAAGTAATAAATCCCCTCCCACAACCCAGCCATGCCCCACCCAAACCCTCGTCAAAAAAATCAACAATTTGTATGATATTTTACAAAGCTCTCTGAACTCTGTCGAATACCATATACATTGTTGGTTTCTACAACATGTCTGAACACATGGAGAGATAACTATAGGTAAAAAGTTAATGATATGACATTCAAGAGTGTTAATGAATTACAATAGAACATGCCTTAAGAGACCAATGTCTTTGGAGATCATGTTTTATATGGACATACCTGGACATTCCAGCTTTACTCTATATTTGATTTGTTATGGGAGACCATCTGCCTTAAGAGACCACTTTGGTCTGATAAAACACATGTTCTTTCAAGACCTGTCCTACTGTACAAGGTCAATCACTCAATACTGTATGATAAAATTGGTGCAGTATGGTGGGAAGGATGATGCAGAAGCATGTATTTAGTGGGGGTGGGTGGTTCAGATAACCCCGGAAAAAAATTTTAAAACTGGAAAAAAATTACATGGGATGGGTGGGTGTGTCCTCCGACCGGTCAAAAACAAAAAATCGGCATCGGTGTCTGCAAATTTTTTCCTACCCCCACCCCCGTCCCTGAAGAAACCATAGGTTTTGAGTTCAGTATTATGCCTCCACCAAAATCGATTGAGTGCAGTAAAAAATGACAGTTTGAATGTATATGCTGCTATGTATTTATTGCATGCCCGCAGTTTACTAAAAAAATATAAATCGATTTTGGCAGAGGGGTATTATTGATTTTCTTGTTCAATATTATCCCTCCGCAAAATCGATCTCATGCAGTAAAAAATGAAAGTTCGAACGTGAATGCTGTTCTGTATTTATTGCATGCCTACAGTTTACTTAAAAAATATTTAAAAAAACCCAAATTATTGCCAAAAATAACCAAAATGTAAAAAAAAGAAATAGTTAAATAGTCTGTGTACGTGATCCATATTGTTCAAGGACAATACAACAAATATTACTGTTATGCCCCTGAAAAATTTTTGAGGGGATATATAGTCGAGGTCTCTGTCTGTCCGTCTGTCCATCCATCCATACGTGACTACTTATGTGGCTATGAGTTAGTAAAACAGGATACTTATGTGGTTAAAGTCTGTTACGTGGCTAGCCATGTAACAGAATCTCTTATTGTGGGGGTGGGGGGGGGGGGGGGGGGGTTTGGATAAATGTAGAGTAGGGTTAGGGCATTCTGGGGTGGGGTTTAGGGGTGGGGTGGGGGTCAGTGAAGGGGTGTTAGAGTTATGTGGCTAGGGTTAGGGTTAGGGTTAATTTAGGGTTAGGGTTAGGGGTAGATAGGGTTAGGGTCAGTAAACGGTAGGGTTAGGGTTAGCTGACCCCCCAAAAATTTTCCCCCCAAAACTTGCTTTATTGTGTTGGACATGTGTTTTAGGTTAGCCACCTAACATGTCCATAAAATAGCCACATAAGTAGCCATTTGTAAGAATGTCCGTCCTTCCATCCGTCCGTCTGTCCGTCCATACGAACATTTTGTATTATAACTCGAGCATCAGTTGTCGGATTTTAATGGTGATAGGGCAGCTTGGGGGAACGGATGCCCTTGTACATAGCGTTTTGTCCATTCATGTTTGGTAGAGTTATGGCCCCTGTTTGTTTTTGGCCTTTGTTTCTGACTAAGGTAAATTGTACCAAAGCCTATAGGGCAAAATGCTGCCCAATTTTTTTTTAGTTCATTATTTTTATGTGGCCCAGTGCTTGCAGGGGAGGATGCATAACATTTTAACCTCTACATATCAATATTTCTTATCAACCTACCTCAATTGTTTACTACAGGCTTGCACTACAGTGGAATTACCTAACTCGGATAAAATACTCTCTATTTTAATCTTTCCCAAGATTTGGGAAAGAAAAGTGGTGTAAAAACAACACGAAAAAATAAGCCAAAACTGGGTTGTGCACCATCGCCGCACACCCAGTATGGGACGCTCTTCCATAGTACAAATCCACGACTTCCGTAACACAGTGCGCAATGCGTCAATTCGCCATTCTTTTGATTATCCGCACACGTGGTGGATGTGTGTGTGCCATCTTTGCTAAAGTATCAGTTATATTTTAACTTGTCGATAATGGTTTTCCTGTGACAGGATTTATGGATCTGAAGATGGTATAATAACAGGACTGTGTTTTATATATTCTCGTTTATATTTTCAACCACATTCTCATTGTATATTATTTACTATTCCGTTTTCGCGAATGTTTTGTTTGCGACATCGTGTCATCGCGATTCGACAATGAATTTTTTGGTTGATAAAAAATTTAATTGTTATTGGAGTTAGGTGTCGGCCGTCTGGGTTCTGCCACCTTCTCTCGTAGTTGAGGGTGTTCTTCTACTTTCTGTTTCTGTTGAGTTCACCTTTTTCTTCTAATGCTCTCACCTCTGTTCTTTCCAGTTTGGTTCCTTTAGGGCAATTCCTTTTGCCCTCGCCATTGGTGCATTCTCGTGTCCGTTTCGTCCGCACCTGCGGGTGGTGTGGAACGCTGTCGTTTCGGGAGCCTCCCGACTCGACCACGTCTGATGTGAGTTTACCCCCTCTGTGGGGGATGTGCAGTTCCTCCCACCCCTGCGGGGGGAGGGGGGGGGACACTGTCGTTTCGTCTGGTGTGAGTTTGACCCCCTCCGTGGGGGATGTGCAGCTCCTCCCGCTCCTGCGGGGGGTGAGGAACGCTATCGTTTTGGGGTCGCCCAATTCGACCACGTCTGGTGAGAATTGCTCCCCCTCCATGAGGGATGTGCAGGCTCCTCCCGCACCAGTGTGGGGGGGGGGGGGGGGATGGGGACCACTGTCGTTTCGGGGCTTCCCGATTCGACCATGTCTGGTGAGAATTATTCCCCTTCCGTGGGGAATTTGCAGTGTTTTACCGTGGTGGATACTGCGGGAGCTGTTGGATTTCTGGTGTAGAGATGCCTGTTTCCGGGGACTATGCGCCCTCTCCAGTCGACATCTGAGGCTGTCACTAGGGTTGTGACTCCTCCTTTGGAGGCCGGGCTTGGTGGCTCTCTCCGCTTTTCCGCCAGTTCCAACAGCTCCCGTCGTATCTGCTGCTACTGCTGTTCCGTCTACAACGTCATTGGGCACCGTTTTTAGCCGGCCTCGGCTTCTCCCTGCCAGGGTCTGCAGGGATGTCTGTAGTGTGGTTGTGGGGTTTCGGCCTCAGCCTTCTCAGACTTCCACTCGGCGAAGTCAGATGGGGCTGCCGACTGAACCCCCTACTGTGTCCTCTCAGCCATTGAGCACAGTAGTTTTATACCTGCAGTGGTCTGCTGCGGTGTCTGGTTGTGTAGACGTGGGGGTATCGGCCTCAGCCTTCCCTGACTTCAACTCGGCGAAGTTGGAAGTGGCTGGACCCTCTCCTGTGGTCTCTGCACCGTCGAGCACCACAGTTGTCATTGGATTCGGTTGTTCTTAGTGGGACACTATGAACTCCGTGGTGTTTCCGTCCACTCATTCTGGCAGCACGACCAGTTTTGGGGGACCAACGTCTTTTGTGCAGCCTGGACCTTCTGCCCTGCAGAGGTCCGCGGTGACTCTCATGAGTTCTCACTATGTTGATCCTCGTCTGCCTTCAGACGTTTTGGCTGCCGCCCGTCGTCCCACATCGGGTGTTTTGGAGGATCGTGACCCTTCGCTGGTTAAGAGGGTCAGAGGTGAAGCCTCTTTGCTGGTTCGTTCCCCAGTCGAACCGGCCAGTACAGGCAGTGAGCTTAGGGAGGCCCTCTCCTTACTCACTCAGGTTCTGTCAAAGAGCCTTCCCGTTGCTTCCAGCGAGGCAGCGAGTGGTTTCCAGGCGCCTCCTATGGCGCCACCTCCCGGGATTGGAAACAGGCCGCTTTCTGATCCCCCTGGTGTTCCGACACCATGGGAGGCGTCGGCTGGTTTGCTCATGATGGGCTATGTGTCTTCCGACTCAGGGGAAGAGTCATACATGCTTGATGTCGAGAGCCAGCAGTCTACGGACTTGGGGGCAGCTCTTGATTTCGTGTTTGGGTTCCTTCCGGATCTCAAACCATCTAACCAGTCGACAGTGTCAGCTAGGCTGCGATCATCGGTCGCATGCCAACAGCCTATGGAGCAACCCGCTTCTAGGCGTCTTCGACCGTGCCCGTCGGTACAGTTGGTTGAAGCATTTTCAGCCTTGGTCTCTAAGCTAAGTTCCAAGGCTATGAAGGCTCCGTTCTTCACCAGGGTTGACACCTTTTTGCCTCCGGCACGTTATCGTTCCTACGATTCCGCCAATCAGTCGGTCTACCAGACTTTGACGGTTTTGGATCAGGACTCCAATTCCCTCGGGCTTTCGAAGTCCAAGTCTGCCGTCATTCCGATGACGACTCTGGAGTCCACATTGGGCTTATCGAGAGAGATGCTTGGTATGCTTTCTCTCTCCGATCACATCGTCTCAGCTTTAGCTGCTTATCTGCCTCCAGATAAGTTTGACGAGGTACAGGCTCCTTTGCGTGTGCTGTCCAAGGCGCTCATGCATCTTACTCACATGCATGCCTGTAACACGGCTAATCTGGAATTAGTTCGAAGGGACTCTGTGCTGGAACAGGCCGATCCCTTCCTGAGGAGCAGTGCGCTACTCTTCGATCTGCTTTTTTCGCAGGTCCGCAACTTTTCCATGGTTCTGTGTTGACGGTCCGGGATGACGTCCTACGTCATTCCAACGATCAGCTGCTGTTTCTTCAGCTTGATCAGCCTTCTAGGGTAGGCACGGGCCGTTCCAAGCCTAACAAGTACCCTCTGCTTCCTCTGCGAAGCAAAGGGGCTGATCCTTCTGCCACCGCTTCTACTTCTTACTCAAGGGGTAAGGGTAAGCATCGGCAGTCTTGAGGGAAGTCCCAGGATTCTTCATTCAGTAGAGGAGGTGTTTTCTCCTCTCGTGAGCCTCGTCGGGGTTCGAACTGAAGGTCCTCACCTCGACTCGTCCCAGGTTGGAGGAAGGATAGCAGAGTTTGCAGACTGTTGGGCCACCATCACATCCGATCCTTGGATGTTAGATGTTGTTTGGTCCGGGCTGCAAATATCCTTCCGATGGCACCCCACTCTGTCCAGGGTGCCTCTTCCAACCACAGTTCCTTCAGACATTTTACGTCGGGAACTTTTGTCCACGGAGATAGACAATCTCCTGACAACGGGGGCGATTGAGGTCATCAAGAACATTAGGTCAGTGGGTTTCTATTCCCGCCTGTTCTTGGTGCCGAAGAAGGACGGCCGACTCTGACCGGTTATCGATCTGAGTTTCCTGAACCAGTCTATCATTGCTCCCAAGTTCAGCATGGAGACTTTCAGGTCGGTCCTCCGTTCAATGCACCAGAGAGATTTCGCTTCCAGCTTCGACCTGCGAGACGCTTACTTTCATGTTCCGATTCATTGGTCGTTTCAGAAGTATCTCAGGTTCGTTTTTCTGGGGCGAGTTTACCAGTTCAAGGCCATGCCTTTCGGCCTCAACCTGGTTCCTTGGGCCTTCACCAGACTGATGTCGCATGTGATAGCTTTCCATCGCACACAGTCCAGGGTGACTACTTCGGCATATCTGGACGATATCCTCCAGGGGCATTCCAATGCTGCCTTACTGGAGTCGGATGTCGCCACTCTGTTGAGCCTGCTCACGTCGCTAGGTTTCAGAGTCAACGAGGAGAAGTCGGACCGGGTCCCTTCTCAGTCGTTTTATTATCTGGGGATGGCTTTCCACACACGATTCAATTTGGTGGCGGTTCCCCAGGCCAAGGCTGTGATTCTCTCAGCTTTTGCTCCGACTCTGTCCCAGTCCACATCCGCGACGGCTCGGAGTATTCTCCGGCTAATCGGTCTCTGCTGTTCGGTGACGGATCACATTCCTCTTGGTCGGCTGCGTGTCAGACCTCTCCAACACTTTCTGCTCAGTCGTTGGAGGCCAAATGTAGATTTTCTGGATCTGGTGCTTCAGTTTCCAGACTATCTTTATCCTCACCTTCTCCTCTGGGTGGATGTCCAGTGGCTTTCGCAGGGTGTTCCGTTGGACTTACCCACGTCCGATTGCGTTCTGACGGTAGATGCCAGCGATCTCAGATGGGGTGCGACGTTGGATCCTCTAGGTCTTTCCTTTCACGGGGATGCGGGACCAGGATCATGCAGCTCTACACATCAACCAGAAGGAGCTTCTTGCTCTTCTTCTGCGTTTCAGGCAGTGGATCCCTCACCTGTCGAATCGCCAGGTCCTTCTGTTGTCCGACCATTCGACAGTGGTTGCTTACATTCGGAACCAGGGCGACACGCACTCTGTTCCAATGTACGAATTGGCTTGGGATCTTATACTGCTCGCTCAGGATGTCCATGCCGGGGTGGCTGTTCGTCACATTCCCAGTCGCCTGAACGTCCTAGCCGACTCCCTGTCCCGTCGGGGCAGGGTCATTTCCACCAGGTGGATGCTCCACATGGCGGGTTCCATCGATCTCTTGTGACTCGTTGGAACCATCCGGTGGACACTTTTGTGTCCCCATGTCCAGATGCTCTGGCTTTCGCATGGATGCTCTGGCCCTCCTTTGGGATGGTCTTGTCGGCTACGCCTTCCTACCTGTTCCGATTCTGCTTCAGGTTCTCACCCAGATATGAACCTGCAGTCATCGAATCCTTTCGATCACACCCGTCGCCTCGGTGGGTGTGGATCAATCTGCTCCGCTCTCTGTTAGCGGCGGTTCCGGCATGTCTCCCTCTACCTTGCAACTTTCTTTGCCAAAGTCACCCGAGGAGTTGACCCGACTTCATTGTGCCTTCGCACATGTCTTTTATCGGGTCCTGTCTCCTCCGTAGTGGTTTTTCGAGACACGCAGTCGAGTTGCTTTTCTTCTTCAAGGAGGCACTCACTCCACTGGTTTAGCCTCAGTGGCTAAGTGGAAGGTTCTTCTGTCGATGGTGTGCGATCACTCTGTTGCTTCTGTCACTCCTTCGATCACACCGCTTGCGGAGTTTCTGGTATATGTTTGTTTCTGGGGGTCTCCAGCAATGGGTACATGTCCATGCTTCGGAGACTTTTTTCCTATGTGATACCGCATTGTTTCGACACTCATCCTTGCCTCTCCAAGCTTGTTCAGCTCTTTTCCTTGAAAAGGCCTAGGACTTTGCAGTTTACTCCAAGATGGTCACTTTCTTGGGCGCTGCTCTGCTTGGGGGTGGGGGGCGTTCACGCCTTTCTCCTGGATGAATATGCGTTTTCCCACATGCCAGATCTCTCCTGCATCCATTTCTTGATGGACTTGTCTTGCTATGCATGCAGCTTCCGCTCATCTAGCTACTGGTGATTGTATTACCAATTGTTTTTTCAGCCACGAGGTGCGTGCATTGTCTTTCTCTTTTAATAACTCTGTCATGTTGTCGGATGACTGATGTTATACTGGCAGCCTTCTGGAGAAATGCTACATTCTCCTTTTATCTGCGAGAGTTGCAGGAGCCGACAGAGAACCTTGGGGCCCTCTTTCTTCGGCTCAGGCTGTTGTCTATTCCAGCCTTTCAGCTTTTTTCAGGGTCAGTTCCAGCTTTGTGCTGTTACTGCCCTTTCTGTCTGTGCGTCGCACTTCACCATACGCCTCATCTTTCATTGTCTTTTCTAATGTTTGTGATGCTATGGTTTGATAGGCCTAGGGATCTCTTCCTCTGTCCATGGTCCCAGTGCTGTTGAGTTATGTGTGGGTTGGTTATGTGATTCCCTCCAGCCTTTTGTCTATTCAGCCTGTAGTAAACAATTGAGGTAGGTTGATAAGAAGTATAAATTTTATAGTAAATTTCCATTCTTATTATACCTACCAAAATTGTTTACATGGAGGCCCTCCCGTCTTCTTATTTGGGTAAGAATCCTTCCTCCCACATAACTCCTGTGTTGTTCGGAATCAAAAGAATGACGAATTGACGCATTGCGCACTGTGTTACGGAAGTCGTGGATTTGTGGATTTGTACTATGGAAGAGCGTCCCATACTGGGTGTGCGCCGATGGCGTTCGACCCAGTTTTGGCTTATTTTTTCGTGGTGTTTTACACCACTTTTCTTTCCCAAATCTTGGGGAAGATTAAAATAGAGAGTATTTTATCCGAGTTAGGTTCTTCCACTGTAGTGCAAGCCTGTAGTAAACATTGAGGTAGGTATAATAAGAAAGGAAATTTACTATAAAATTTATACATCCATATAAATAAGGATGACACAAGAATTTTTGTGATTTTGGTTCCAGACCATTTAAAATTGTATCTCCGCACCAATCGATTTCAAATTTTATTTGCTTATTACTTATGTCAAAATACAGGTCAAGTTCGATTTGGATGTTCACTCCGACCATTCTTGCAAGAGTTATGCCTCTTTTTGAATTAAAAAATCACAAATTTTCCAATTTCAGGTTTATTCTTACTGTCCATTGCTTATAGGGGAAGTACTGCCCGATTTTTTTTTTAGTCCACTATTTCTGTACTGCCCAGTGCTTGCAGGGGAGGTTGCATGTCATTTTAAACTACATATCAATATAACCATATAAATATGGATGCCAATTTCAGCTTTATTCTTACTGGCCAGTGCCTATGGAGGAAGTGCTGCCCAATTTTTATTAGTCCACTATTTCTGTGCTGCCCAGTGCTTGGTGGGGAGGTTGCATGTCATTTTAACATGCCATATATCAATATAACCATATAAATATGGATGCCAATTTCAGCTTTATTCTTACTGGCCAGTGTCTTATAGGGGAAGTGCTGCCCAATTTTTTTTTTAGTCCACTATCCTAATTTTTTTCTGTACTGCACAGTATTTGCAGGGCAGGTTTGCATGTCATTTTAACATACTACATATCGATATATTCATATAAATATGGATGACATAAGAATCATAGTGTTTTTTAATTCCATTCATTCATTCAAAGTTGTTTGGATGAACCAATTCTCTTCAAACATTCAGAAGTTATTTATTTACATGCAAGTCGACTTTGCTACCTTCGGGGGGATCAGCACATGCGTTAGCATTGCTCTTGTTTGCTTTGGTTTTAAATAAAAACATAGGCGGGCAGTAAACTGTATCCATCCATCCATGCCTCTGGGCATCCACCCATCCACAGCAGTAACCCTGTAGTAAATGGATGGATTTCAACGAACAATGAAATGTGGTATGAGGGATCCTTGTGACAAGCGGTTCCTGCAAGTTATAGAAAAGTTGCCAGCCTATTTTTCCCCAGAGTTTCTGTCCATACCTTCTGTATACTTCATCGGTCCATTGCTGCAGTGTGTGTATAATTTGCCTTCAGCAATAGTTCTTGTTTTGAAACATACGTATAAAGCTTTAAGCTTGATTTTCCTGTATTAAGGATAATTAGTATACACATAAAAGATAGCTTTGCAATGCCAATTTCAAAGTTGTTCTAGGAGGTCAAATATTAGGTCTTTCACAAATTGTCCTTCAAACATTACTGAATGTACAATCATGTAATTTGACACAAGTGTTTAGGACATCTAGGATGTTAGGTAAGGTGTGATACTTGAAGTTTAAGGTCACAAATGAAAGTGTTAGTATTTTAGAGAGTGCTTGGAAATTGGGTATGTATCCCATGCATATTACATTTCTTGTTGATCAAAAAAGGTGTTTAGCAGATACCCCAAACTATATTATATTATTTTTCTCCACCAACTTTCTTCAATAGGTACATGTATTTCTTCTCGTTTTACACATTTCTCCATATTTTTAATCTTTTGTGCTTTCAATATCTTTTTCAGTCACATGGAAAAAGTTTTAAATTTCAAAATTAAAAAGACTGTGAGGCATGGACAAATTCTCTTCTTTGTTTCTCATAATGAATTGGAGTGTACAAAAGTGACAGAACTATTTTCTCACTACAAGAAGATGAGGTTAAAGTCCTTTTTTGCTGCACCAGGCAGCCTCACATCAGAGAACAAAGTTTATATGTCACATGCAAAACTAAATGAGCCAGTTGATCTCCATAATTGTGAATAAAAGTCTTTAAAATCCATTATGGGAAATGATGGATGGGAGTGAAGGTGAGAATGGTGGATAGGTCGAGAGACAGGTCACCCTAAATTTGCAGAGCTTATTAGAGCATTGAACTTCAAACTGAAAAGTCAATGGTTCAGTCCTGTCCAGCAGTAACTGTGTTGTGTATTGTAAGACACATGATCCCGAATGCCCACATTGAGGGTATGATTGTGCTGTGTGCACTTTCCTTCAACTGCTGCTAACTTTGCTTGTGCAGAGTTAGACGTTGAGAGTCTGACTGTTGCTTACTGCTGCTCAGTGGTTCTCTCTGGGGACTTCAGTTTTCTCCACCCATAAAACTGTTTGACATGATCTGACCCTCTCTGTTAAAAGTGTTATTAAACCCTATGAAAACAAACATACAATATTGTTGTGAAAGTGCATATGGCATGGATGTGTGTGCCAAAAATGCTTCCAATGGGCAATTGGCAAAAATTTGTTTCTGCTCTCTCAATTTGTCAAGTTTAACTCTTTGCTCATGACATACTTCCTTCACACCATTTTCATGAAATCATGCCATGGTTGCTGTAAAACAGCAATGTCTAGATTTTATGAAAAATTCAAGGAAAGTGCAGTCACATTTTTTCAATAAAACCATACAAATATGGATATCATTAGAACCAGCTCAATGAGCTGGTTCTATTGATATCCATATTTGTGTGGTTTCATTGAGAAACTTTTGAGATATTTTAGGCTGTGGTAGGCTTATTCTTTTAATTTTCTGGCCATTTTTGGCCTCTATGTTAGGCAAAGGGTTAAAAGAATGTGAAATTATCAAAACTACTGACAAGAGTATTGCTGTCAGGGACAGCAATATCTTGACACCATCATGCAAGGCACTTATATTATTTTTTTGTCTTGGATGTTTTTAATGCTAATACGCATCACCACAGATTAGAACTTGATCAAACACCCACTTCACTTATCAGGTAAACTGCTTCAAACAATTGGGTAAAATATTGGGGAAATTGTGATCAATGTTTATGCTTGAAATGTACCTCAATAAAGACCATCTACAAAAAAATATAAGAAATAACTAGCAACTGCAAATATTTTGTTGAAGATTCTGTGACTATGTTATTTCTAATCAAATATTGGCTACATATGTAGTTTCTGCTCAAGTTGTGGCTACCTGCATACAGTGGGGTACTGGGCCAAAAAATGTTACTAGGAAATGAACCGGAGGAGTTGTGGGAAATTTTGATTTTTCAAACTGAATGAATTCTGCTTCCTTGCATCTGAGTGATCAGTGGCAGTCCACATAAAGGGCATATGTGATAGTATTATTGTATCATCTTCATTGCTCATTTGGCAAAAATGGTTGCAACAGGGAGGTGGGGGGGGGGGGGGGGGGGGGGGTATTCATAGGACCGACCACAGTTCGGACCAATGGGAGACCATTTTGATTTTTTGAACTGAAAGAATGCCATTTCCTTGCATCCAAGCGATCAATGGCAGTCTAAACTGTTGGTGTGTCGAAATGCCCTCCTTGTTGACTGCCAACAGTGAGGGCATTTTGATATAGGCTACAGCCAGCCTATTCAATCGGATCCATTTTGCCTTTCGGTCAATTTCACGAAATTTCATGTATGAACAGTTGTTGGTCTGCATCCTTTTGGAGGCCTCCTTATAGGAGGCTCACCAGGAAATTTCCCAGTGGACCATATGGCCAGTCCGCGTCTAACAGTGAGGGCATTTTGATATAGGCTACAGCCAGCCTATTCAATCGGATCCATTTTGCCTTTCGGTCAATTTCACGAAATTTCATGTATGAACAGTTGTTGATCTGCATCCTTTTGGAGGCCTCCTTATAGGAGGCTCACCAGGAAATTTCCCAGTGGACCATATGGCCAGTCCGCGTCTGTCTGCATACTTCTTAATTACGTTTTGTGTGAATGATGATGGAATTTCTAATCAAATTTTAGCTTCCTGTGTACTTTCTAGTCATCTTACTGCATTTTTTTAGCCAAGACTTAGGGTGTCTGTGTCGTTTTTGATTGCCCATATAATTTCTGATCATGTTAAGGCCATCTGTTTAGTTTCTAACCAAGCCTTGATCACCAATATAATATTTGATCAAAGCGTGGTTGTGTATACTTTCAAGTCAAGTTTTGGCATGTAATGTAATTTCTAGCCAAATCTTGACTGACTATGGAGATGACCAAATCTTGACTAGAAACTATAGCTAACATGCATTTTTAGCTTAACTTGACAAAGTCAAGATAAGCTATTGCCATCACACATGCGGAAGTCTGTGAGTCTGTTCACATTTTCCTTTAGCACAGGCTACACCCCATAGTTCTTGTACGATTGTCACAAAATTTCATATGCAGGTTTGAGGTCATATCTAGATGAGAATGTTCCTTTTTGGTCACGATTGGTCAGCCGTGATAGCTGCCCGAGTCCAAAACCTACAGGTCATATTTATGAAGGGATTTCATTGTAACTTGGTAGGATGATTCCAAATAATGTCTAGATGAGAATGTCCACTTTTGGTAATGATCTGTCAACCATCATGGCTGCCCAAGCCCGAAACCCAAAAACTTTTAGCACAGTCTACAGATCATATTTAATATGGAGGGATTTCATTGTAACTTGGAAGGATGACTCCTTATGATGTCTAGATGAGAATTTCCCCATTTGGGCATGATCTGTCAACCGTGATGACTGCCCGAGCCCAAAACCCTACACGTCATATTTATTGAGGAATTTCATTGTAACTTGGTGGGTTGACTTCATATAATGAAAGTGAAAATGAGAAAGTCCCCTTTTGGACGTGATTGGGCAACTGTGACGGCTACAGGGGCCCGAAGCCTGAAAACGTTTAGCACAGTCTACAGGTGATATTTATGAAGGAATTTCATTGTAACTTGGTAGGATGCCTCCAAATAATGTCTAGATGAGAACGTCCCATTTTGATCGCAATCATTCAGCCTTGATGGGTGCCAGAGCCCCAAAACCTTTAGCATAGGCAAAAGGTCATATTTATGGAAGGATTTCATTGTAAACTGTTAGGTTGACTCCATATAATGCCTAGATGATGACGTCCCCTTTTGGTTGTGATTGGTCAACTGTGATGGATACAGGTGCCCGAAGCCCGAAAACCTTGAGCACAGTCTACAGGTCATATTTATGAAGGGATTTCATTGTAACTTCGTAGGATCACTCCAGATGATGCCCAGATGAGAATTTCCCCTTTGGTTGCGATCATTCAGCCTTGATGGCTGCCTGAGCCTGAAGCCCCAAAACCTTTAGCACAGTCTACAGGTCATATTTATGAAGGGATTTCATTGTAACTTGGTAGGTTGGCTTCATATAATGTCCAGATGAGAACATCCCCTTTTGGACATGTTTGGGCAACTGTGATGGCTACAGGGGCCCGAAGCCCAAAAACCTTTAGAACAGTCTACAGGTCATAATTATGAAGGGATTTCATTGTAGCATGGTAAGATGACTCCAAATAATGTCTAGATGAGAACATCCCCTTTTGGTCACGATCATTCAGCCTTTATGGCTGCCCGAGCCCAAAGACCTTTAGCATATTCTATAGGTTGTATTTATGGAAGGATTTAATTGTAACTTGTTAGGTTGACTCCATATAATGCCTTGATGATGACATCCCCTTTTGGTCGTGATTGGTCAAATGTGATGGCTACAGGTGCTTGAAGCCCGAAAATCTTGAGCACAGTCTACAGGTCATATTTATGAAGGGATTTCATTGTAACTTCGTAGGATCACTCCAGATAATGCCCAGATGAGAATGTCCCCTTTTGGTTGCGATCATTCAACCATGATGGCTGCCTGAGCCAAAACCCGAATACCTTTAGCACAGTCTACAGGTCATATTTATGAAGGGATTTCATTGTAACTTGGTAGGTTTGACTTCATATAATGTCTAGATGAGAACGTGCCCTTTTGGACATGATTGGGCAACTGTGACAGCTACAGGGGCCCGAAGCCCAAAAACCTTTAGAACAGTCTACAGGTCATAATTATGAAGAGATTTCATTGTAGCTTGGTAGGATGACTCCAAATAATGTCTAGATGAGAACGTCCCCTTTTGGTCACAATCATTCAGCCTTGATGGCTGCCCGAGCCCAAAAACATTTAGCATAGTCTATAGGTTGTATTTATGGAAGGATTTAATTGCAACTTGTTAGGTTGACTCCATATAATGCCTAGATGATGACATCCCCTTTTGGGCGTGATTGGTCAAATGTGATGGCTACAGGTACCCGAAGCCCGAAAATCTTGAGCACAGTCTACAGGTCACATTCATGAAGGGATTTCATTGTAACTTCGTAGGATCACTCCAGATAATGCCCAGATGAGAATGTCCCCTTTTGGTTGCGATCATTCAACCATGATGGCTGCCTGAGCCCAAAGCCCCAAAACCTTTAGCACAGTCTTCAGGTCATATTTATGAAGGGATTTCATTGTAACTTGGTAGGTTGACTTCATATAATGTCTAGATGAGAACAGCCCCTTTTGGACACCATTAGGCAACTGTGACGGCTACAGGGGCCTGAAGCCTGAAAACCTTTAGCACAGTCTACAGGTGATATTTATGAAGGGATTTCATTGTAGCTTGGTAGGATGACTCCAAATAATGTCTAGATGAGAACGTCCCCTTTTGGTTATGATCATTCAGCCTTGATGGCTGCCCGAGCCCAAAACCCCAAAACCTTTAGCATAGTCTATAGGTCATATTTATAGAAGGATTTCATTGTAACCTGTTAGTTTGACTCCATATAATGCCTAGATGATGATATCCCCTTTTGTTCATGATTGGTCAACTGTGATGGCTTCAGGGGCTCGAAGCCCGAAAACCTTGAGCACAGTCTACAGGCTATATTTATGAAGGGATTTAATTGTAACTTGGTAGGTTGACTTCATATAATGTCCAGATGAGAACGTCCCCTTTGGATGCAATTGGAAAACGGACGGCTACAGGGGCCCAAAGCCCGAAAACCTTTAGCACAGTCTATAACCCATATTGCTGAAGGGATTTCAATGTAACTTGATAGGATGACTCGTTTTGGAATAATTTCACTTTAACTTGGTAACTTTCGTTGATATACGTTAACTGTGAGGGCCACATACATTAACTGTGAGGTCATATTAACCCACCCCTCAGCTCTTTAGTACAGTGTACACCTCATATTATTTTTATCAAAAACATAGCATACAGGGAACAGATTATCACAATTCTTGTCTTATTTCGTAATCCTTTCATAAACATTGAACATTATCCTTTTCATCAAACACAACACACAAGTTACGCTACAGTGTCAATGACACTTTCATTTTCTGCCTTCTTAATTTTATGTCAAAGTGAAAATTTTCAGCCATTCTGTTTTTGGCTGTTTCAGAGCTTTTATGCCAGGTTAACTAGCTGCTGACACAAGTGAATTGAAGTATGCACCAGTTCCTCTAAGACAGGTAGAACTGAGGTATTGCCGAGTCTTACAGAGACTAGGTATGAGCCTTGACTTCTAACCTGGTGTAATATGAGGAAGATTGTTTGAAAATCTTCTTCAGATCCACCAGGCAACATTTGTTTAAATCAACTCACCTGGTTCATATTTGGACTGCCTATAGGATCCTGAATTTTAACTTGGTATAATATGAAGAATACATTTTGAAAATCGTCTTCTGATCTGCGAGTGAGATTCTTTTGATATTCATCATCCTTATGGGTGGTGAGGGCAGATTCACATTTGTTGGAATCTAGTCATGGGGTTCATATTTGGGCCTGTGGGAGCTCGAAATTTAACTTTGTGCAGTATGAGGAAAATTCGTTTGAAATATTCAGATCCACAATTTAAAATCTGTTGATATGTGGTATATGAAATCCTTAGCAAGGTCAGATTCAAGTTTGTTCAGATTAAGTGCTTACTAATCAAGCCTTCTGCCATTTTAAGCCTTTTAAATGTATCACTATGTATTTTGCAAAAAAATATTAATTTTCTGTTTCAATGAAGTATTTGTAATAATGCAATTTCCACATGGAAACTCGGAGATGTTTTGCATTGTCAGTGGGGAAAAATACAAGTAAATAAGAAGGGACAAATTATTGTTAAAAAAAATTCTTAAATCACTTAATGAATCAATAGGCCTTTGTCAGGTAAGTGTTTCAGGCCTATTGTGGCCTCTTGTTATTCAACAAGTCTTCAATTGTCCAAGATGCCTTCTTTAACCACTCAAAGGACCAAAAGCTTGCCGAATATGGCAGTCTGGTGGAAGGAGTATGTATTGGCTTAATACCTGTCAGTCCATAGTCCTTGTGTAGCCTGCTGAAAGTAAGGGAAAACTCCTGAACCTACCTGCAGAAATGCATATTTTTGTGGATAAATAACTAGATTTAAGCCAGCAGGAGTCTCAGAAGCCATCTCAGGGGTTCAAAAATTAAAAATTGTCCTGGGGATGCCCCCCACCCCCTATTGAAGGTAGGTGCCCCCCACTCGAACTCTACCCCAACACCAACCCTCAGGGACATGCCTATGGCTCTAGGGGGGTAAGATTGAAGTTTGTTCAAATCGTTACTTTGGGTTAATATTTGGCCTCTCTATTGGAGCCCAAAGTTTAACTTACCGGTAGTGCAATATGAGGAAATTTCTTTTAAAATCTTCTTCAGATCCACCAGTCAGAATGCTTTCATATTTGGTATGCAACATCTGTATGGGGGGTCAGATTCAAGTTTGTTCAAATCAGATCCGTGGGTTAATATTTGGGCTCTCTATCTGGGTTGGGGTTTCACTGACATAACAACCCTTGGAAGTTTGGCAGTACTTGATAGAATTGGAAGCAGTCAGAAGACCTATGATAATAATCATCTGACATGGACACTGGAGTTATGAATATTTTCATGACTTCATTCCTCTGTAATGTTGATGAACCATGATTAACTGACTGTGACCCAAAATACTTTGAACCACTTTGCCTGGTGAGCGATGAAATTGTTATTGTGCAAAAACTGTTGAGAAAAGATTGGCATATGTTTTCAGGACAGCCTCTTATAATTATTTATTCAGTTGTTTTGTATGTTATATATTTGTGTTGAATTGTTACATAATTTTATATATACAAGTGTCAGAATGAAATATAATAATACGGGACAGAAAAAAGTCCAACATAGGTAATTTTTTGCTTTTCAGTTTTTAATTTCTTAGTCTACTATATTTCTTTCTGAGAATTCTTTGTAAAAATGTTCGACATTTCTAATTTTTTGCTTTCAGTTTTTAATCTCATGGCATAGTATATTTTTTGCTTATAACTCTTTGTGTATACAGAAAAGCTTGTCCCTTACAGAAGTGTTCAGAGTTTAAACAGCTTTATCTTCTGTCTGTCTGCCAGCCTGCCTTCTTCCAACCCAATTTTCTGTTCCTACATGTGCTGTAAGCTTCTTCTTTGCCTTCCTATCATATATGATAAGCCTTTTTTGCTTTACTGCCCTCTTCGCCACAACATTCTATGACTATAGATATATTAGAAGAAGCTTCTCTGCTTACCTTCCCTTCTCTCCACCGCATTTTACTATTTATACATATTTTATCAGCTTCTGATTTGCCCTGCGACCTTCCACCCCACTTCATTCTCTGATTTCAAATACATATAAGCTTATATGCCTTCCAGCCCTCCTCCCCATCTCGTTCTCTGTTTGTATATGTATATTATGACCTTCTTGGCCTACCTGCTCTCCTCCACAACTCGTTCTCTGTTTATACATATAAGATTATTCTCTCCCCCCCCCCCCCCCGTGCCCTTTTACCTGCCTAAGTCTCTGTTTATACATATATTATAAGCTTCTTTGCCTTCCTGCCCTCTTATCCACCTTGTTCTATGTTTATACATATAAGCCTCTTCTTTGCGTTCCTGCCCCCTCCGCACATCGTTCTCTGTTTATACATATAAACTTATTCTTTGCCTTCCTGGCCCCTCTGCACCTCGTTCTCTGCTTATACATATAAGCTCCTTCTTTGCCTTCATGCCCCTCCGCACCTCATTCTCTGTTTTTACATATATTATAAGCTTCTTCTTTGCCATATGTTCTCCCGCACCTCATTCTTCCCCACCTCGTTCTCTGTTCATTTATTGTGTTTAAGGTAACATACTTATGCACAGTGGCTAATCGTGGCCGTGACAGTTTTATGGGAGGAGGAAGCCGGAGTACCCGGAGAGAACCACCGAGCATCGACGAGCAACTGTCAGCTCCTCAACATTCTAACTCTGTTCAAGCATGGTTACAGTGGTTGAAGACAGGTGCACTATCGGCGTGCAATACGCATTAGTACACAGCGTCATCGTGCCCCCATATAGGCAACCGGAATAAAGTTCCTCGCCCAAGGACACAACGCGGGTCGTCCTGGACAGGGATTCTCTGTTTATACATATACTAGCTGGATTACCCAGCGTTGCTCGGGCTGAGGGGAGTATTCTCCCTTAATATACTGGATAATTGAGCATTTATTGATAGAGAATATGAAGGGGAATACTCTTTCCAGCTGCAAAACTTTTAAATACCCCTTACCCCACCTGTACCCCCCACAGCGGCACATTTGAAATTTTTAAACCTCACAATGACCTCCCCCATAAAAAATTACCCATAGCAGACCCTTTTTGGACAAAAGAAATAATGTTACGTTTGTTAATCAATGCTCATATGCACAATAGAGCTCCTTTCGGACTATCGAACCCTTAGGCTATACAACTCTTGCATTAACACACGTCTTGCATTAACACTTGGTCTCCTTTCCTGGATGACATAAAATATGTCAAAATAAGTTGTAAGATAACTGCTATAAAGTATATGTGTCTTAACTTTTAACTTTTCCTACATTGATAACAGCAGGTTCTGACATTATTTGTTTAAAAGCCTTCCATGAGGGCTTTTCAAACGATAATGCCAGAACCAGATGTTGGAATTGTAGAAGGAGGACACAAAGTTTACAGTGGTTATCTTTCAACTTATTTTGCAGGTGCTTTTCCAACAGGCGCATAAACGGAAAGATTGTTTGGACATCTAACTCTTGTATTATTAAACTGTGCATCTCACAAAACTTCAGTATATACAATGCTCCGTGTTGTTCCAGCAGGCACATTAACGAAAAGATTGTGTTGACTTCCAACTCTTGAGCACCCTACATACAGCTGTCCATGAGAAAAGCAAGACTTCTCTAACTGTAGCTGTCCATGAGAAAAGCAAGACTCCTCTAACTGTAAACCAACAACAGTTAATGTTTGTCCTTGAGACTTGTTGATTGACATCGCAAAACCGAACAGGAAATTGTAGTCTCCTGAACTGGAATGGCACATCCGATGGTTTAAGTGGTATACGAGGTATGAAGACGTCTTCTTTTCCACAGCCAGTGAGAATGGTTGCCTCAGTCACATGAGGCATTAGTTTTGTAACCACAAGTCCTGTGCCATTGCAAAGTCGAGGTTGGTCTAAGTTACGTAGAAGCATGATTGGTGCTCCTACTTTCAGCTGAAGTCGATGAGGGGGTAAGCCGGGTGGTTGTAATGAGATTAGGAATGCTGTAGGATAATTGACCACCTGTGATGGATCTGTAATGGTATCAACTGATTTGTAGGTAATAGAGTCCCTAGGTATTTCGCCCAGAAGTTTATCATTGATGATGCACACTGTGACATTCTTTGGTGCAAGAATTGCTCTTTCACATAGCCAAACGTGATTCTGGTAATTCTGCTCTAGATTTGGAAACACTCTCGTTATCAATTCATCGGCTGATCTGATCTGACCACTGTGCCAGTATGTTTCCTTCTCCAAGCTGCAACAACTTTTATGCAAACTGGCCAGATAGATTATCTCCATAAAGACGTGCTCTCACGTTTGTAGAAAGGTTTATTGTATTAGCATGGGGCCACAACTGAGAAGATTGTAGGCATGCTTGAATTTCGTCTGGTTTCGTTCCTTTTGGAATTACTGGTAATGTTTGCCGAAAATCACCAGACAACACAACTGTCACTCCTCCCATTAAAGCATTATTGTTCCGTACATCTCGTAATGTTCTGTCGAGTACCTCCATAGCCCTTTTATGGGCCATTGTGCACTCAAACAATTAATTGACATGCTTTGAGAACTTGAGCAGCCCCAGAAGTCTTGCTAATGTTGCAAACTGGGACATCATTTGCAGCCAAGTTTAATGGAAGTTTGAAGGCCGAATGAGCTGTTCGACCTCCGGGAAGTAATGTTGCAGCAGTGCCTGACGATCCAACAGCTAGAGCTATTTTCTTCTGTTGACGAATTTTGGCAAGTAGGAGTTTTATGACAAATGTTTTTCCTGTTCCACCAGGAACGTCAAGAAAAAATAACCCTCCAGTTTGGTTGCGTATGCTATCAGTGATCACGAGGTAAGCTGATTTCTGGTCTGACAACAGTCTTGGTTCATTCTCAATTGTACATCTTCTCAGAACAGCAATGTCATATGAAGTCTCCCTTAAGACCCAGTAGTCAGATTCTGCAATTCAGTTCTGTTGGTTTGAGGGAGACCAAGAGTATGTAGTTCCTCTCCTCCCATTGAAATAAGTTTATCTTCTATGACGATCAATGCTGCATTGTAGATCTCATTGCTGTAGGTGATTTCAATATCAGGATTACTTAACTCGGCCTGATTTTTGAAGGCTTCTGCAAAATCATTTCTGTATTTCATTCATAGTGCTACTGGGTTGCCAACTTCGCAGGTTTTGAGCAGAATTGCAAAAAGAAGTCTCAGGCTCCTTGCTGTGTGTGATGTGGAAGCTTCTGTCAAAGTTGCATCCCACTGAGTGTCATCTTCTGACAATGCTCGTTTAAATCACGCCTCTCTGTACGTAGCACAAACATGGCCTTCCACGGTCCGACGATCTTCAAATGAAGTTGGGTCTCCAATTCATGAAGGAGCAGTCTGAAAAAACCCACTCGTGCTGACTCGGATGAACGGTGTATACTCGCCCTAAAGCAGTGTCGAGGCGGATGCCAGGATGGACTTTTACTACAGCACCTCTTTTTCTGCGACTCCATCGGTTATTTTCCCATGTGTAATATGATGGTACCTCGTGGTACAACAAAGTTTTAGCAAATGAATCATGTTGACATAGTATGAAGAAAGCTGTAAGTGTAGTATCTTGATGTCGATGCTTGCTGTGCAGCCCTCTCTGCGGTGAAGTGCACTCTCTGACCATTCTCTAAATGTACAGGAAGTTGTTGGATAGCAAGGTGTCGTTCATGAATTGGATAACCAAAAATTCTCCAAATTCTCCAAAAAGCTTCATTGCTGCTTAAATATCGGCCCATCTGGTTTACTTCATCGCGGACATTTTGCTGTTGAAGTGCGAACATAGCAGCATCAGTGCCTTTGTTGATGTACTTGCAGACATATTTAATTGATTTCACATAGTTGCAAAATTCGACATTGATATGGGAATTGAACGTATTAGACAACAATGGGCAATATGGTACAATCCACCGGTTGTCAATTTCATGTTTCCAACCTTTGCTTTGAAACCACCATCTTCGGGTTTTCTTCTTCTGTAAAAGGGATACCCATCCTCACCTGTTTGAGTCTCCTGGAGAAATGGCTTTGGATATCGCTTGATGCATTTGTTATCTCTCATGCAAGATGAGTTGTAGTTGAGAGAACCACATGGGCCATGCACCATCTGTTTCTTGACAATGTCAAACAGCTCTCGATCGTTTGTAGAATCGGGGAGTTCTGCCGATATGATGGAGTCAATTTGATTGGAGTGAATTTTGGTGAAGAGCCAAATCAAAATATGTGCATGAGGCAATCCTCTTGTTTGCCATTCTATGGTGTACATTTGGCAACGAACTGGTCCGGCTATTTGAGACTTTGTCACAAGTGCCATCAGCTTGACAACTTTCAGACGAAAAACCCTTGCAGTGAGATCATGTCGATGTATGTATGTTTGGCCAGGGAGAAGTTCATCTCCAATTTCCCTCCACCTCGAATTGCAAGTGAATGTAATAAATAGACGAGGTCGACAGTAGTGACGTACATAGGTCATAGCATATTTGGTCCTCTCATGCATATACCAGGGGCTGCCTGTGAAGCTTGAAGGAAGAATACAAAGTTGTCCGAGCTGTCCTCCAGTTACATTATTATTGATACCATCTCATAAGTGGATGAAAGATTCAGCTCGAAGTTCTTTCTGATGGATCCTTATGTAACACAATCTTTCTGACTCTACCTTGGCATACATATCTACAGCGAATTGATGGAATAGAGTCTGGCTTCGATGTAGATGGTTGAAGGAGCATAATCCGATAGCATACAAGTCCATACAAGAGACTGTCTTTCTGGAGGCTGCACCTGCATGGGAAATTCCAAAGTGATAGCCATCTTCTCCATTCACAAAATAGCAAATGGTATTGCAGGGCATCATATGATCTGTGTGTTTCACTGATGTGTTTGAGATTATCATCTCTGCATTTCAGGATAATGTCCCTTTTGCCGTGTTGCTCACCACTGATGACAACAGCAACTTCATTACAGTCTGGGGCATTAAATCGGCCTGCATGCTCTCTAGATGGCCTCTTATCGGCATCGATGATGACTTGAAATTCTGGCGTGGGTGCACACTCTAAGGCCAACTTGAAACTCTGGACATAGCTATTTCTTGCAGCTTGAGGATGAGGTCAAATCTCGTTCCTTGATGCTCGTTGTGTCTACTTTGTGCTTGTCTGTGAAGATCCCCAACGAAATAGAGCTTTAAGTACCGAGGTTGTTCAATGCGCAGTGGTTGGAGAGATCCGATTTTCTCGTAAACCTGTCCTTGGACTTTACATGTTGGCTTGAATCCTCCCTCTGTCACAATATTAGCTCGAAAAGATGTCATTTGAACAGCCCAATTATACCTTTGAATGTTCTGTAGAAAATGCTTTGATTCAGGATTCGTGCCAATTAGAAGACTGCTCAAAAGCTCTGAGGGCCTGGAAGCATGGGTAATTGTATTTTACCATTAGAACAGCACATGCCTGGTGGCATCTTATCCCACTTCTTTGCGCCGCCGTGGTCACAGAGTTTAGACATAGAGCCAATTGTCACTATTCTCTCTGATGCATAGTCATGATCAGAGTTGTAATTGAATTCACCTCGGTGCCACTGTTCTTCAGTGTATGGTTGTATTCTGTGTGAATTGCGTCTATTTGCATCAGTATGCAGTCTCGATTGTCGCTGTTCTGATATTTCTGTTTCGCGTTTTGAAGCGTTCCTATCTGCATTCGTCTGTAGTCTAGTTTGTCTGCATTCTGGTGTTTCTGTTTGTCGTTGTGAAGCAATCCTAGATGCGTTCGTCTGCAGTCTAGTTTGTCTACAGTCTGGTGTTTCTGTTTGTCGTTGTGAAGTGTTCCTAGCTGCGTTTGTAGTCTAGTTTGTCTGCTTTGTGATGTTTCTGATTGTCGTTGTAAGGAATGCGTATCTGCATCAGTCTGCTGTTTAGTTTATATCTGTTCCGATGTTTCTGTTTGTTGTTTTGAAGCATGTCTAGATGCCTCAGTCTGCTGTCTAGTTTGTCTCTGTTTCTGTTTGTTGTTTTGAAGCATGTCTAGCTGAATCAGTCTGCTGTGTAGTTTGTCTCTGTTCCGATTTTTCTGTTTGTCGTTTTGAAGCATGTCTAGCTGCATCAGTCTGTTGTCTAGTTTGTCTCTGTTAAGATGTTTCTGTTTGATGTTTTGAAGCATGTCCAACTGCATCAGTCTGCTGTCTAGTTTGTCTGTGTTCCGATATTTCTGTTTCTTGTTTTGAAGCATGTCTTTGAGTGCGTTGGTCTTTTGTCTCTGCTGTCCTAGCAACCTTTTTGCGCCGAGAAACAGGTCAAAGTTTAAGGGTGTTTCTTTTGGGTGGCATAATGATTTATTTACACCACAAGGTCTTCGTCGCTGGAATGTAAGAAATAAAAGAAAATGTGAGTAACTGGAATAATGAGAAGAAAGTGAGGAAAGGCTAGTAAGGCTTAAAAATTTAAAAAGTGCAGCTGTCGGGCTTGGGGGATGAGGTAGGAGAGTGTGGATGATGTCACAGTGTTTGTGTGTTGGGGGTGGGGGGGGGGGGGGGGGGGGTGGGGGGGGGGTTGCTCAAAAAGATTTTTTTTATTTTGCCTTTAAAATGCATTGTGAAAGATTTGGAAACATTTGAAAGTCTTAAACCTGACGATGACCTCCGCCATAAAAAGTACCCCGATAAAAAAGGTCCGAAATTCAAGATGGCTGCCAGCCGCCATTTTGTACCGACGATGCAGAAATCTGTTTTTTGTACAGAACTTCCATATGAAAGCTCTGATTTGACTAATTTTTTGTATGAATGTTTAGTACCATGGGATACATCACATATAATACAGTTTTTTTTCTCGTGCGTAAATTGTGCAAATTAGACTAATTTTGATGTTTTTTGGTGTTACTTTCAGCACTGTAAGTGCAAATGCCAATACGGCTCGGGCTAGAGGCCGTATTTATAAACCGATCTTTACAAAACTTCTTGGGTACCTTTGGTATCACCGTGGGAGAGAACGAGTGTTTTTGGGTCCGGCCCGAAATTCAAGATGGCCGATGGCAGCCATTTTGTACAAAATTAGGTGCAATCAGATTTTTGCACAGAACTTCCATATGAAAGCGCTGATTTGAATAATTTTGTATGTGAATGTTTAGTACCATGGGACACATCACATATAATACGGTTTTTTTTCTCGTGCAGAAATTATGCAAATTAGATGAACTTTGATTTTTTCAGTGCGACTTACAAACAGTAAGTACACATGTCAATACGGCTCGGGCTAGAGTCTGTATTTATGAACTGATCTTCACGGAATGTCTTGGGTACCTTTGTTATCACTTTGGGACGAGAACGAGTGTTTCTGGGTGCGGTCTAAAATTCAAGATGGCTGCCAGTGGCCATTTTGTACTGAAATTAGGTGTAATCAGTTTTTTGTACACAACTTCTATATGGCTCAGACTATAGGCCATATTTATGAACCAAACTTTACGAAACTTTTTGGGTACCTTTGTTATCACCGTGGGAGCGAGTGTTTTTGGGTGTGGTCCAAAATTCAAGATGGCCACCAGCAGCCATTTTGTACCAAAATTAGTGCAATCAGTCTTTTGTACAGAACTTCTGTATAAAAGTTCTGATTTGAATAGATTTTTGTATGAATGTTTAGTAACATGGAATACATCACATATTGTAAGGGTTTTTTTTCATGCAAAAATTATGGAAATTAGATGAACTTTGATTTATTCAGTGCTACTTACACAATGTAAGTACACATGTCAACACGGCTCAGGGTAGAGGCTGTATTTATGAACCGACCTTCACAAAACTTCTTGGGTACCTTTGATATCACCTTGGGACGAGAACGAGTGTTTCTGGGTGCGGTCCAAAATTCAAGATGGCTGCCAGTGGCCATTTTGTACCGAAATTAGGTCCAATCAGTTTTTTGCTAGAGGCCGTATTTATGAACCGATCTTTACGAAACTTCTTGGGTACCTTTGTTATCACCGTGGGACGAGAACGAGTGTTTTGGATGCGGTCCAAAATTCAAGATGGCCGCCAGCAACCTTTATGTACCAAATTAGTGCAATCAGTTTTTTGTACAGAACTTCTGTATCTGTATGAAAGTTCTGATTTCACTACATTTTTGTAGGAATGTTTAGTAACATGGAATACCTTACATATAATACAGGTTTTTTTCTGGTGCAGAAATTATGCAAATTAGATGAATTTTGATTTGTTCAGTGCTACTTATACACAGTAAGTGCACATGTCAATACGGCTCGGGCTAGAGTCTGTATTTATGAATTGATCTTCACGAAACTTCTTGGGGTACCTTTGTTATCACCTTGTGACAGGAACGAGTGTTTGGGATGCCTTTGTTATCACTGTGCTATGAGAACAAATACTTTGGGGTTCAGTCAGACCCACACTGATACCCCAAGATTTCTTTTCTAGTTTAGCATCTAACTGTCACCCCATCTTTACAATACTTTACCTACACATTTGTTACAGGCTACGGTCAGCATTTTATGTACAGACCGTTACAATACTTTACATGTACCTTTGTTATCAGGTCATTACCTAGATGTTTGTCATTGCTGTGTCACATACTATACATGTACATGTCTTAAACAAGTTGCGCTACAGTGTCATTGACACTTTCATTAAGGAAAAACAACGTCTCTGAAATTTAACTGATTTGATTACCTTTGAGGCACAAGTCTTTTGATCACGTTCTCTGATGTCGTCAGATATTTTGGACCCACTAGTAAAAATCTCTTGACATATTTACCATCACAAGTGATAACAAGTATCATGAAAACACCCCACAGCGCATTTTATGTAGTGCCACTCCCCTTCGTATGTGAATGTCGTTAACGCTGGGGGTGGGGGGGGGGGGGGTCTGGGCTGGATTCCCCTACTCCAGAACGTACTGGCCCAACACCACATTTCACATAACACTGAGCTCCGAAATAATCAACAAGCTCTGCATAAGCCTACTACACACGTTTGTTACCCCTCAGTCCAGTTCCTGCAAGGTCCGACGTATACCCCATTCAGTGTAATGGTTTGCGTTTTTTTTTCGGCGCATGCACCTCCCGTGGCGTATCGATACATACACTGGCCACATTCAGTGAAACTCGTTTTGGCTTTCCTCAGAAGGGTGATTTATACGGGATTTTGACGTGGCCTTTCCTTCGGTTTAATCGGTCACTATTTGAATGGGGAGCTTGTAGGAACTGAGTGGAAGTGGGAGAATAGGGTAATGAGCGGAGCACCATGGTTTGGTAACAGTTGTTTTTGATGCTACTATGTTGCCTATCTTTAATTTTTAACGAAATGACTGTCAATTGGCGAATAATTATCCGATTTTCAAAAATAGCACCTGTGACCAATATACCTATTTTTCTCCATTTTACAAATTCGAGTTTGCATGATATTTTTAATTTTAAATTCAATTTATTTCAATATCTGGCGACATCAGTGTGTTAACTGAGGACGTGATCAAAAGATTTTGCCGACCGCGAATGTATAATGACGGTTATGTCTCGGTTTTAATATGCGCATGAGATGTTAAAATTTCAATTGCCGAAGAGAAAAAGCGGACATTCACATTAGATGGGACAGTGAGCCTCAAACAGGTCATGCATACATTTCCAGATGCAGCTTAAAACCGTCCCAAAAATGCATGAGTAAACAAACCCTTAACTCTTAACCCGCTGAGGATTTTGTTAATATTTCTCATCACATCTAGTCATGGCTGCTGTGAAGGAGCCATAGCTAGATTTAATAAACAATTCATATAAATTTAACTCAAGAAATTATTGGTCAAACAGATAAAATCCAATAAACGAGGAAGAATTAGGATAAATATGCTGAAATTACACTTATTTTACTGGCAACAAGTCCTTGTCCTGGGCAGGAATATCCGCCAGCAGCATGTAAGGAGTTCAGAGCTCAAATCTGGAAAGTTAAATGCGTTTTTCAGGTAAATAGCCTAAATTTATTTCAGTATGTCGACAGCGTTCTGAAAATAAACTGCATAATTTAAACATGCTGAGATTTTATAAATATAAAAATGATTTTATATATTTTGAACGAATGACGTTCAGCTATGATGGACTCCAAGTATGAAATGATATTTATCGCCAATCTGATTAATAGAATGTAATGTACAAATTCGATTCTCTCGTTAAATACTAGCATTTTTATTAATGAATCACTTCGAAATGTTGCTGTGTTTATTAAAACTAGACCATAACCGTAATGCGTCTTAATCTTCCCCGATAAATATTTTAACAATCAGCGTGTATCATTGACGCCTATTTTGTAAACCTTACCAGCCGGCAAACCGAGAACCTCCTATAATGACAATGACGTGTGCTGGTTGATTCATATGTTCACAAAAAATTATGAAAGAAAATATAATTATCAAATCGTCATTTAAAAGCTTTTTAAGCTCACCTGAACCAAGCTCATGGTAGCTTTAATGATCATGTTCGTCTGGCGTCATTCGTCCGGCATCATTCGTCCGGCGTGAACTTTACATTATCGACTTCTCATAAACTGCTGGACCGAATTGCACCAAACGGGATTTGCATGTTTCTTATCATTTGTCAACTCAAGTTTGTTGAATTAAAGTTGCCGCGTCCACACAGGTCTCCACGAGGAGCATAAATCTGTTAATTACCCCCATTTTTTTTTAAATTAAAAAATCCACTCCAGCAGAACTTTCAGCCAGAATCTTTATTTCTTGGTATACATCATCCTCAGAGGGTAAAATTCAGAGGTTTGTTCGAATCAAGTCTCTGAATTCATTTTTGGACTCCCTGTGGAGCCCTGGGTCCAACTTAGTGCAATATTAGGAATTTTCAATAAAATTTTTTTCTTGGGACCCACTATCGAAATCTCTTGATATCTGGAACATAGCATCCTTGGGGAGGGTTTGGGGGGGGGGGGGGGGCGTGGGGGCAGATTCAGGTTTGTTCGAGTCAAGTCCCTGGGTTCATATCGGGGCTCCATAGAGCACAAAGTTTAACTTGGTGCAATATGAGAAAGTTGTTTTTAAAAATCTTCCTAAGATCCACCAGTCAGACTCATGATACTTGCCCGACAGATTCGTGGAGTGATGTGTAATCACAGCCGCCAAGACACATATGTGACTTCCTGTAGGTGGTCAGATGAGTCTCTACTGCCCGCTGGGCTCCTCGACTTACCAAGTAGTGGCGTTCTATCCAATACGCTTTTCAAGTTCTGCTGTTCCACAGTCGGCAGAGATGCTGCACGTAGGCCTGTCTTCCACCTGTGGAGGACGTTTTGACCAAAGCATGAATCTGGTTGCCCATAGTCCAGATGAATGGGAAAACTGAACACCATTAATATAAAAATAGACAAGTCTAATACCAGACTACTTGAATGAGACGAAATCATATTTTAATAATACCGCGACCCGAAAAAAATGAACTGGGAACGTTTTGACCACCTGATTGGGGCGCTTTGATCAAGACTCTTAACCTGGTTGCTCATGGTCGAAATGGATAGAAAACTTAAAAAATGAACACCGTTAATATAAAAAAGAACAGTTTTACTTTCAGTCTACTTGAATAAGCTCAAATTATATTTAAAAAAAACTTAGCGGACCGAAGAATCCACTGGGGGACATTTTGACGTACTCTTGTGGACGTTTAGACCAATACTTGGGGCGTCTTTGTCCAACAGTTGGAGACGTTTTGCCCAATTGTTAGGGACGTTTTGGCGAATGTTATTTGTGGATGTTTCGGGGTCAATTTGACTACTACCCTTTGCAACCAGTGAAACATTCTTATTGGGTTATCGGTGTCCACTAGGGTAAATCCCGCTGTATTATCATATCATTTGTCAGAAAACCATACAGTTACGTGTGTGAGTGGAACAAGCACAGAGAGCTTATTCCATTTATGCCTATTTGTCTGGTTTTCACAGGGAGGCGGGGGGGGGGGGGGGCGTAATATTTTTACAGTATACTACGTCTGGGTGGATGGGTTTGTCCGCGACCCAAACTGCAGATTTTTTTCCTGTTTCATGCAATTTTTTTTTAAAAAGCACCTTCCAGACAAGCTGTCTCTCTGAAATTTATTCAAATGCTTCTCTTTATGACAACTGCATAATAAACCATTATTCATGTGATAAGAGGGCCCAGTTATAATTTTTCAAGACTTTTCTCTAAATAACCGCAACGTTGGTGGTGGGTGCAATTTCATTCGAGGAAAAAACTTAACAGGAGGAAAATTCCATTCCCATCAGTTCCCATTGATTATGATTGATTGCTATTTGTTTTGACATTTTCTTTGGCTTCATTTAGATGTCTATACTTATTAGGCTAAACAAAATTAATCTTTTGATTCTCGGGCAGCAGCACATTCGGTTTTTAGCTTAACTTGACAAAGTCAAGATAAGCTATTGCCATCGCGCTTGCGGAAGCCTGTTGGTCAGTGTGTCTGTTCACATTTTCTTTTAGCACAGGCTGAACCCCGTAGTTCTTGTCCGATCGTCACGGAATTTCATATACAGGTTTGGGGTCATGTCTTGATGAGAACGTCCCCTTTTGGTCGAGATCGGTCAACCGTGATGGCTGCACTTGCCCAAAACCCGAAAACCTTTAGCACAGTCTACAGGTCGTATTCATGAAGGGATTTCATTGTAACTTGGAAGGATGCCTCTGTATAATATCTCGATGAGAACGTCCCCCTTTGGTAATGATCTGTCAACCGTGACGGCTGCCCAAGCCTAAAGCCCAAAAACTTTCAGCACAGTCTACAGGTCATATTTAATATGGAGAGATTTCATTGTAACTTGGTAGGATGACTAATTATGAAGTCTAGATGAGAACTTCCCCATTTGGTCGCGATCTGTCAACCATGACGACTACCAGAGCCCAAAATCCGAAAGCCTTTAGCACAGTGTACAGGTAGTATTTTGGGAGGGATTTCATTGTAACTTGGTAGGTTGACTTCATATAATGTCCAGATGAGAGAACGTCTCCTTTTGGTCTTGATTGGTCAGCTGTGATGGCTGCAGGGGCCCGAAACTCGACAATCTTTAGCACAGTCTTCAGGTCATATTTATGAAGGGATTTCATTGTAACTTGGTAGGATGACTACAAAAAATGTTCAGATGAGAACGTCCCCTTTTGGTCGCGATCATTCAGCCGTGATAGCTGTCCAAGCTCAAAGCCCGAAAAACTTTAGTATAGTCTATATGTCGTATTTATAGGGGGGGGGGGGGGGATTTCATTGTAACTTGGTAAGTTGACGCCATATAATGTCCAGATGATAATGTCCCCTCTTGGTCGTGATTGGTCAACTGTGATGGCTACATGGACCCGAAAACCTTTAGCACAATCTACAGGTCATATTTATGAAGGGATTTCATTGTAACTTGGTAGGATGACGGCAGATAACGACCAGATGAGAAAGTCCCCTTTTGGTCGCGATCATTCAACCATGATAGCTGCCGAGCCCAAAACCCGAAAAACGTTAGCACAGACTGCAGGTCGCATTTATGAAGGGATTTCATTGTAACTTGGTAGGATGACTATAACGTCGAGACGTGGACGTGGACGTCCCCTTTTGGTTGCGATCGGTCAACCGTGATGGCTACACAGGCCCGAAAACCTTTAGCACAGGCCACAGGCAGCATTTATGAAGGGATTTCATTGTAACTTGATAGGATGACTCGTTTTGGAATAATTTCACTGTAGCTTGGTAACTTTCGTTGACATACATTAACTGTGAGGGCTACATACATTAACTGTGAGGACCACATTAACCTACCCCTCATTTCTTTAGTACAGTCTACACCTCATATTATTTTTAGCTCAACTTTGGCGAAGCCAAATTTGAGCTTATGCCATGGCCAGTCGTCCGTCTGTCCGTCAGCAATTCAATACGGCTCGGGCTAGAGGATGTATTTCTGAACCGATCTTTACGAAACTTCTTGGGTCCCTTTGTTATGATCGTGGAACGAGAACGAGTGTTTTTGGGTCCGATCCGAAATTCAAGTTGGCCGCTGGCGGCCATTTTGTACAGACTCAGGTGCAATCAGATTTTTGCGCAAAACTTCCATATGAAAGCGCTGATTTGAATAATTTTTTGTATGAATGTTTAGTACCATGGTATACATCACATATAATACGGGTTTTTTCTCGTACGTAAATTATGCAAATTAGATTAGCTTTGATGTATTTAGTGTACTTTCAGCACTGTAAGTGCAAATGCCAATACGGCTCGGGCTATAGGCCGTATTTATAAACCAATCTTTATGAAACTTCTTGGGTACCTTTGGTATCACCGTGGGACCAGAACGAGTGTTTTTGGGTGCGGTCTGAAATTCAAGATGGCTGATGGCAGCCATTTTGTACAAAATTAGGTGCAATCAGATTTTTGCACAGAACTTCCATATGAAATCGCAGATTTGAACAATTTTTGTGTGTGAATGTTTAGTACCACGGGATACATCACATATAATACGGGTTTTTTTCTCGTGCAGAAATTATGCAAATTAGATGAACTTTGATTTTTTCAGTGCTGCTTACACACAGTAAGTACACATGTCAATACGGCTCGGGCTAGAGGCTGTATTTATCAACCGATCTTCACGAAACTTCTTGGGTACCTCTGTTATCACCTTGGGACGAGAACGAGTGTTTCTGAGTGCAGTCCAAAATTCAAGATGGCTGCCAATGGCCATTTTGTACCGAAATTAGGTCCAATCAGTTTTTTGTCACAACTTCTATACAGCTCGTGTTTATGAACTGATCTCATGAAACTTCTTGGGTACCTTTGTATTCACCTTTGGACAGAAATGAGTGTGTTTTGGGGTGCCTTTGTTAGCACTGTGCTATGAGAACAAATATTTTGTGGTTCAATCAGACCCACTCTGGGACTCAAAGATTTCTTTTCTAGTTTAGCATCTGACTGTCACCCACCTTTACAATACTTTACCTATACATTTGTTACAGGCTACGGTCAGTATTTATGTACAGACCGTTATAATACTTTATATGTACCTTTGTTATCAGGTCATTACCTAGATGTTTGTCATTGCTGTGTCACATACTATACATGTACATGTCTTGACAAGTTGAGCTACAGTGTCATTGACACTTTCATTTATTGAAAATATAGCATACAGGAAACAGAAATTAACATATTCCCAGTTATCACAATTCTTGTCTTATTTCATAATCATTGCATAAACATTGAACATTATCCTTTTCATCAAACTCGACACACAGACAAGTAAAGCTACAGTGTCTTTGACACTTTCATTCGGCCCGCTTTCGTCATATTTATTTCGGAGGCAAAATTCAAAATGTATAAAGCTATCATAGGGTATGATTTTAGCGATTTGCGATGTAATATGTTGTCTACATTGATATAGTATTGCTATTCTCTTTGAGAAATGCGACACGATTCTCATATGTATGTACCAAATAAATATTTATAATATTTATTTAATAGCTTGAGGGCTAGATTATTTTTGGTGGTCTGAATGTGTTCATCAAAAATTGTTTTATTACAAATTATTGGAGAGTGCCAACATGCACTCCAATAATTTGCAACAAAACAGATTTGTACATACAAACTAGTATTTACGTTTGACTGAATACGAAACATGGGTGAGGAAAATGTTGGCTTTTGCACTGGTACCCTCATATTTTGAAAGCCCAAATAGTGGCTTCTAGCACTCAACCAGATGAAAAACTCATTATTTTGATCTCCATTTTATTTGTTCTATTTTGATTTTTTGTTGTATGACCACTGTCACAAAAACAGTGAAATCAACATCGAAGCTCTATTGTTTAATTGTTTGCGCTCACAACTGGATTTTAGGCATCGGGGACCATTGCATCAGAAATAAAAAAAAAACTAAAAATAAAAACTGCCGTCTCTCATTCATTTAAAAAAAATGTCCGAGAATCAACTAATTGTGTTTGGCCTTATAGTCCTATCAAACTAAATCAGCATCGAGGGAACAACACACTTTGTTTTTATGGGCTGTTATGACATAACGTCCCCCGAGTTCCAATGTGTTCTATGTGCCAGTGGGCACATAGAACACATTGGAACTCAGGGGACGATAAGTCTATAGATACTGAAGTATGCGTTGGACCTACTTTTAGAATAAAAAGCCGAGTTATTCAAAACTTGTTTGTAATTGCCAAACCAGAACAATTGCATAAAAAGAAATGTGAGGCAAACAATGAAATATTAAAACTTAACATAACATGAGGTGTAAAATAAAGAGGGTGCAAAGTACTCATGTGATGTAATATTTATTTAATCTCAATTGTTTTACAAGGATTGGCGAACAAGTTATGCAGCTTATCTTAACGCCTCTCCTCGGCCCAATGGCGCAGGTGTGTGGGATGACCTTCGTAACAGCAACTTCGTGACCTCGCTCTTCTTGAATACTACGAAGGGAAGTTTAGCCTGCACGGAGGACAGCCAATTTACGCCCACCCAATAGGACGGTGCGCTGTGACAGCATCAACTCCACAACTGATGCTGACGGAGAGTGTTCGGACACTTCGAGAACTTTTCCCGACCGGGGATCGATCCCGAGACCTCAGGCATGATAGACCAGCGCACTTATCCACTCTGCCACCACTCTCTGCTGCAGTGTAAAGTAATATCACATTTCTCCGTGCTCTGAGTCCAACCGATTCTATGTTCATCAAAATTATCATTAAGAACCTGTAAAAATCACACTTTTGCAACATGAAAGTATTTTGAACAGTTTTGAACATAAATCGCCATTAAAGCTATGCCATTTTTCTGTCAATTGGGGGTTTGTCCCAAATCTTTCTTGGAAAAAACTTACACTTCCGGGGTGGATGCCTGACACTTGACAGCAAGAAACTTGTGCTCCCGAGGTGGTGGGTGGTGGGTCCCGACAATTGATAAAAAAAACAATTTTCTCCAGCTAGTATCTATCTATTTTTTTCAGATAGCCTGCCCCCCCCCCCCCCCCCCCCCCACACACACACACTGGTTTTCACGCAATCATTTTAATGTAAGCTCCTAGTAAAAAAAAAATGCACCGGAAACATGTATCGTGTTAGTATCAGCGATTCTTACTCGCCTGTCGTTGCTGTTGCCTGTATTCGCATGAGTGATGGAATACTTGCCTCCAACATATTCATGGGGATGCATCCGACAAATCCCAATTCGTTCCTGTATAACATTGTTCTTTTCACATTTTGTTATTGTATCGTTCATCAGTTATTACCATTACCAGGGTGCTCATGTTGCATGTATTGGTGTGAATTTCGCATGTGCAATACTGGTTTGGTATCGGGTGTTCACTTGTAAACATTCCAGAATTTGTTGTAAATTGTTAGAAATCCATTATAATACTGAAATCTTTGTGTTTCTTTTCTTTCATCACAATTGTTTTATTATCTCAGGCAATGAGGTGCAAATGCATCAGAATCGCTCTTAGAGCACTACATTTTGCAGAGTTTTCTCGCACGCATGGTGATAGTCGTTGTGGGCAGGAGGGGGCGGGGATTGCCAGTCCTATCGAGGATCTTCCGGTCGTCGCTTCCTCCTCCCACTTCCTTCAGGAAAGTGGGAAAATGGGGCAGCGACCAGGGGGTCCTAGTTAGGACTGGGGGAGACCACCGAAACCCCACGGCCTTTCAAATATCACGCCCCCCCCCCCCCCAAAAAAAAAACGCCAACTCGCTAGGACATCCCCTTTTCCTGAATCCTGGCAACGTGCGTGAACGATGTATTTGCAATCTTTTAGCTCTCCACGAGACTCTTCATCCTTGTTAGTCATTATCACCATGTAAACCTGCCCGTGCGTTTATGCCACAATCAGGACTTTACCCCCCCCCCCCCCCCCAAAAAAAAAAAAAAAATGCAAGTTTCACACAACATAGAGCATCCAAAATGGTCACCAACATTATGGGTACAAATGCCTCAAATTTCCTCGTAGAGCATTAAATTTGGTAAAAATTTTCTCGGCGTGTGGTGGTGGTGGGGCAAGTCCTAACTGGGACCCTTCGGTCGTCCCCCCCCCCCAAAAAAAAAGAACTCGCTAGGGCATCCCTTTTATAGATCCTTGCTATGTGTTTGCAGTATTTTAGCTCTCCACGATTGTCTCCGTCCATGTTGGTCATTATCACCATGTAACCATGTCTGTACGTTTATGCCACAATCAGGAGCTGTGGAGCGACTTTGTGAAATTTGCTGTTTGTGGAACGACACCCAAGTGAGAGACCGTGCTAGAACAGGACCCGACCTGAATCTAAACTAAATATCGACGTCCCTACCCCTCGTTGATTCGTTGGACCTTGAATGGCAGCAGCTCAGAAGCCGATCTCGTGAACTGAATCACTAGCCGGATTCATCAGCTGCTAATAGACACGCAGCGACGGGGGGTGGGGGTGCTCCCCAAATAACCATCTTAAGTTTCAATAGTTGGAAATTCGGTGTAAGTTCAATTTCATTCATGTTTATATTTTTCAGACTTTTCCGATCAGTCGATTTAAATTTCCAACCCATGATCACAGCTTTCTATCAAACTCTCCAACATTTCCACTCAACTGACAAAATTTTCCGAAATTCAGACTCGAATTCGTGACCGTTCTGCTATTTCGAATTCATCGTTCTGCTTGGGTTACAAAGAGGACGCTACACAAAGACTATAGACTGACAGTTATTCAGCCATTACTCCTTCTTTCCAACTGACTGGCAGTCAGGTGGAAAGAGCAGGTATTGGCTGAATATTTGCCAGTCTATAGTCCTTGTGTAGCCTGGTCAATGTTTGGGAAACCCATTAATCTACCTGCAGAAATGCACTTTTCTTGTGGATAAACTAACTAGATTTAAGCCAGGAGACCTCAAAATCCATTTCAGGGGTTCAAAAATTTAAAATCTCTCCCGGGGGAGGCGCCCACCGGACTCCCACCACCGAGAGGGTGATACTCTTCCCCAACACGGCCTACGCTCCTCGGGACATGCATGTCGTACTGGGACCCCAAGCCCAGTTAGAAATTTAAGTGACCCCCCTCCCCGTGAAGACCACGCCACGTTCCTGCATCGTAATACTATACTATTAAAAAAGGTAGGGATATCCAAACTTAACTGGTGTTGATATTTTCGGAAAATGCTATTGGATACGCGTGATTGGACACATCAATATGTTACGGAGTTTAGTGTGGATTATGAATGTCACCGGCCCACGAAAACTTCGTGCAGGTTTATCGCACGAGCGCCGCGTTAATGTCTGTGGTGTACGTTTTGAAATTTTCATTTGTACTGGACGTGCTTTTTCGGAGGTGTCATCGTTCCTTTCTTGGTATAAACTCGTTCATCAATAGTTTCTGGTCGAAACGTAACTTTTGAGGTATGCGAAGACTGGAACGTGACGAACGTGCCGTTGGCATGTTGGAAGCTGGCAACAGACAGACTGCAGTGGCTCAAATTCTCGACATTACTCAATCTGTGTGTTGTGGTCACGCTACCGTCAGACAGGCAATGTTGATGGCAGACGCCGGTCAGGTCGTCCAAGGGCGACAACTGCTAACCAGGATCGTTTCATCCGAACCACAGCATGACGTATCCGAAATCAAAGCGCCTCAGAAACTGGACAGCAGTTGCACCGAGCGACATATATGCGAGTCGGTTGCCAGTTTATCCGAAATCGCATCCACAGCTGGAATTTGTAGGCTTGATGACCTCGAATAATTCCACGTTTGACTGAACGTCACATCGAAGCAAGGCCTAACTGGTGTGGAGCACGCGGCGCCGGGACAATCGTCGGTGGAGCAACGTCATGTTTTCCGCTGAATCCAGGTTCACTCAACTTCCACGACAGGCGAAACAGAGTGTGAGGGCGGCGAAACGAACGATACCATGACGTAACCGTTAGGCAGCACGATCGTTTTGGTGGTGGATCGGTTATGGTGCGGGGAGGCATAACCATGACAAGCAGAACAGCATTACATGTCATCCAAGGGTGTGACACAGGGCAGTACTAGCGTAACAACATGTTAGCAGCTCACGTGGTGCCATTTGCGCGACGGCACGGCCATCGATTCATTGTACAATATGACAATGCAAGAGCACACAGGGACCATGTCGCTACAGAGTTCCTCCAGGAGCAGAACATCACTACATTGCCTTAGCCAGCACTAAGTCCAGACCTTTCATCAATCAGCACGCCTGGGGTATGCTTGACAGGCGCCTACGACAACGCCAACAGCCCCCTACCAATGTCCAAGAACTCTCCGCGACACCGCAGGAAGAATGGAATAACATCAGTCAAGCTGATATTGGACGTTTGGTGAGGAGTATGCCACGTCGGATCCGCGCTTTTCTCGCGAACAGAGGAGGATTTGCAAGGTATTGCGGTCTTGGACTGAATGTGGTAAATTCTCTGACCGTCCATGTCTTCTGCAGCTCAGTGCGTGGAATGTGTGCTTGTCAGACACCCAACTATCGCTGAAATCATTCACAAAGATGTCACAGTGCAATGCTTCAATTGACTTTTTGATAAAAATATAAATATATTTCTTCATATATCTCACTTTTATCAAATATTCCCTACTTTTTGAATAGTGCACAGTGACATCCATTTCATATTTATACGAACTTCAGAGACCCAAGACAGTTTTGGAATGCTACAAATCGAGCCGCACTCTACATAACAATACATCAGGAGCGCGGTGGCTCAGTAATTACACTGCACTTCAAACCGAGAGGTCCACGGTTCGATCCCCGCCAGGGGTAACTGCGTTGTGTCCTTAGGCAAGGCACTTAATCCAGATTGCTGACGTGGGGGCACGGCGGCGCTGTGTACTAAGGCATAATGCGCGTCCATGGTGCACCTGTGTTTTACCAATGCTAATCCTGCTTTGTTAGTATGTTGGGGAGTCTGACCGTTACTAGTCGTTGCTCGGTGGTTCTCTCCGGCTTCATCCACCCGTAAAACTGTCCGACTCGATGTGCGAGGTGTCCTGTCTGTCGAAAGTGTCTTTAAACCTTCAATAAATAAATAAATAAGGAGGAAAAGTGAAGGTCCCGACCTTTATGGACTGCTGATACCGGAACTGCCATATACGAAGAATCCACAGAGCTGACAATAATTATGAATGCCTCTACGGTTTTAAGAAGTATTCCAGGAAAGACGATCTTGAAAACCTGCAAACCACTGCACACCTGTATGAAATGTGGTCAGGAGTTTCACCAACTCCTGCACTTCAACCACCACAAGACCTACGTCCATCGAACAGCTCTTGAGAAGAGAAGAACAAGAGACCCGGTACCAACAACGGCCAAGAAACCAAGAACTACCACCACCGATCCTGTCCGCTACGACCCTGACCGGTATCTTTTGATGCTGGATTACTGGCTGCTGA
The DNA here is from genome assembly GCA_031216915.1 of Pictodentalium vernedei. Classification (NCBI taxonomy): domain Eukaryota; kingdom Metazoa; phylum Mollusca; class Scaphopoda; order Dentaliida; family Dentaliidae; genus Pictodentalium; species Pictodentalium vernedei. The sequence continues at coordinate 518,947,579 of CM062296.1, read as the reverse complement.
TAATAATAATAATAATAATAATAATAATAAAATTTTATAAAGCGTAAAATCACAAAGTGCTCTAAAACGCTGTACAGCTAGATAAACAATGAGCTGATGACTATCAAGGCAATATGCAGACTGAAAGAGGTGTGAAGGGCAGCAGGTTACATACTGTCAAAACCCTCTCTGAAAAGATGCGATTTTCATTTTTTTTGAATTGGTTGAAATCTTTCGATGCCTGAACCTGAACTGGTAAATTATTCCAAAGTGCAGGTCCAACGAAAGAGAAAGCTCTGTTATTCACAAAAGTGGCCATAGAGAAGGGAATCTGAAGCTTGATTTGTGAGGAGGAGCGCAAGTTCCTTTCAGGTTTTTTATTTGCCAGAATGTGATGAAGATGGTGAAGAAGCGGCTTTGGACCTGTTCCTGGATAACTGGAGTTCTAGAACTCACCGTGTGATGAACCGTCGAGTCCATGATGGGTAGGCTACAACTATCGGCTTGGACCTACCGATATATCGATCGTGGCTGATGAACTGATGTCCACCATTTTCGAGAGCAAGCAGTAAAAGTTTAACATCCGCTGGAGTTATGGAGTTGCTCTGAGGAATAACGAAACCGGTGAATATCGGTATTTCCACCCATCCCAGAATATTGTCAGTGTATTGGAAGCACCTCATCTGGTTGAAAACCTACTTCCAAATAGATTGTACATTGCCTTGAGAACCTTTGCTCCTTTGTGAACAAGATCCGGAACCATTCTATTGGAGGCGCAATGCACCTTCCCGATTTTATAATGTGTAGCAAAGCTGTGCTTGCACTTGTTTAGACCAAAACCACAACTTCGAGTTCGAAGATAACAGTTGCCTCTTCAGATGCCTTCCTGTATGGAGTGGAGCTTCACGTCATAACCTGAACTCCTCTGCTGACACCTTCTTTACGAAGTATTCTACACAAAAGAAAAAATACTTTTCTGGAGTCAAAACTATAAAACTATTGTACTTTCTAGAATTGTATTTTCTTTCTGTCTATTAATATTACTGGGGGCGCGGTGGCTCAGCTGGTAGAGGTGCAGGCTGCAAGCCGAGAGGTCCTCGGTTCGAATCCCACCTGCGGCAACCGCGTTGTGTCCTTGGGCAAGACACTTCACCCCGATTGCCTACATGGGGGCACGATGACGCTGTGTACTGAGGCGTACTGCACGTCGATGGTGCGCATGTCTTCAACCAATCTAACCCTGCCTGTGCTGCGGTGCAGAGTTCAGAGTTACGATGTTGGAGAGCTGGCAGCTGCTCGTCGTTGCTCGGTGGTTCTCTCCGGGTACTCCGACTTCCTCCACCCGTAAAACTGTCACGGTCACGATTAGCCATTGTGCATAAGTATGTGACCTTAAACACCAATAAATAAATAAATAATAAATTAATATTACTGACTAAAATGAATCATTAGGATTTTAAAAGAGATGGCAAATTGCCAGATCTCTCAAAATGCTAACGGTTCATGTTAACTAATTTAAACTCATAACTAGAAAATACTATTCTAGAAAATACAATTGTAAACGTTTTATAGTATTGGTCCCCGATGTACAACTTGATGAACTATCAGGAATAGAGAAATTGTTTAACATTAATATTATTGTTTATGAATTGAAGACAAGTGCACCGCCAGGCATTGGATCAATATACAGCCGTCTGTGAAGCAATTTTTAGTTGAACAAAAGGTCAATAATTCCTTCAAAAATAATTGTACATTCCTGGCTTACGACCCATTAAAGTTGAATATATTGTTTTCAAGTTATTGCACGGAGAATGAAAAGTCCTCAAAACTCCCAGATGGTTGCCATGGCGGCCATATTGGACATGCCAGAAGGCTGATTATTGAAAGGAACCATCCCCTAGTCATGATTAATCAACCATAAAAAGCAGTATCTGTTGATCTATAGTTTTCAGGTTATCGCGTGGACAATCAAAAGTCCTTGAAAATCCTCTGCCAGTCCGATGTTGCAAACACACTGAGTAGACCATTGGTGAACGTTGTAAACTTCCATTCATTCCTACCATTGTCTGGGGGTGACATTTATACCCTGGTAAGAAAATCACCATCCAAACAATGCCCTTTAGATATCTTTCCTACGAAGTTGCTAAAATCATGCCCACCTTCTTTTGTTTCTTGGTTGCTGGAAATCGTCAACACATCATTATTATCTGGAGTATTTCCATTGACCATGAAACAGGCTCTAGCTACCCCTTTTCTTAAAAAACCGTCACCTGACCCCGAAATTCTGAAAAACTACCGCCCAGTGTCTAACTTAAGTTTTGTTTCCAAGCTATGAGAACGTGCAGTGTTGAAACAACTACGGGAACATCTGTCACGATGTTCATTGTCAGAAGAATTCCAATCTGCCTATACGCCACTTAGTAGTACGGAAACAGCACTTCTGCGTGTCCAGAATGACATCTTGTTGTCTATGGACCGTAAGGAGGTTTCCTGTCTTGTTCTACTGGATTTAAGTGCTTCGTTTGACACCATTGACCACGCAGTGCTTCTTAATATCCTTAGGACTAGAATAGGCATCAGTGGAACAGTTCAAATCGTATCTTTCTGATCGGACACTCAGAGTAAATGTAAACGGTACCTATTCCATTGAGGTCCCATTAGAGTTTGGTGTACCACAGGGGTCCGCCCTTGGGCCTCTGTTGTGTGTGTATATGTACAGCCACTGGGCGACAAAATAAATTCGTAAGCACGCACTTGATTTTCATTTTTATGCAGACGACACACAACTCTACATTCATTTTAGAGCCCACAAAGAGGTGTGTGAAGTTCACTCGATAGAACATTGTGTAGATGACATTAAGTCATGGATGACGTTAAACTTTCTTAAGCTCAATCCCGACAAAACTGAAGTTATCTACATTGGATGACGCGGCCAGCTTTCGAAGGTGTCGCGTATTTAACCAAAGTTTGAAGGCAATCTGATCTCTCCGTCCACCATGGTGCGTAACCTAGGATGCGACACTGTCTGCGGACTATCATGTCACACAGGTGTGTCGGACATCATATTATCACTTACGAAACATCAGCAGGGTGCGCGCCGTGGTTGACGAGGATGTCGCCATACAGTTAGTCCATGCGTTTGTCACCAGCCGCCTGGACTACAGCAATTCCTTAATATACGGTTGTAAACGGTCCCTTCTACATAAGCTGCAGCTTGTTCAAAACTGTGCGGCTAGAATGATTCTTAAAAGGAGGAAATCGTGCCACATAACACCCTCACTTTACCACCTTCATTGGCTACCCATTGAAAAACGCATTGATTTTAATATCATTGTAACTGTCTGTAAATGTCTAATTGTCTAAATGGATTGGCCCCTACATATCTCAGCAAACTACTTCAACGATACGTTCCCACACGATCTTTGAGATCCTCCGCCACAAATAATCTTTGTTACAAGACCAGCAACTTTGTAACTGCTGGAAATCGGGCCTTCTCCGTTGCCGGGCCTTTTCTGACTTTATTTATTTTAATTTTGTAAAGCCTGAGAGCTCATTGCGTGGAGTCATGGCTCTAAACTGTATTTATTATTATATTATTATTATTATCTGTTGGATCTATAGTTTTTCAAGTTATCGCGTGGACAATTAAAAGTCCATGAAAATCCAAGATGACTGCCGTGGTGGGTGGCCATACTAGATATGCCAGAATGCTGGTTATCGAAAGGAACCATCCTCTAGTCATGACTAATCAACCAAAAGAAACAGTATCTGTTGGATGTATTGTTTTCAAGTTATCGAGCGAACAAACAAAAGTCAGCGGACGGGCGTCCGTCCGTCCGTCCGTCCGTCCGGACGTACTTGAAACGGGAGTTGTGGGCTTAAAAAATTACGGAAAATTCATCATTTTAATTCGTTAGGACAACGGTTAAAACCTCGTTTTTTAAAAAACTTTCGGGAGGGGGGGGGGGGCATAGAAACGGTTAGATCCCCCGACCCTAATGAAAGAGAAACTAACTCTAACCCCCAACTCTGAACTGACCCTATCCCTTAATATAAACCCCGAAAATTCGCAATTTGCCTCATAAGTCACATATCTTAGTAATTAAGCTCATAACATTCCAAATAAGCTCCTAATATTTCGGTAAGCTCATAATGCCTGTCTGGGCACAAACAAATCGTAACTCCCGCTATATGGTGCGGACGGACGGAGACGGGCGGATGGACGAGTGGGCGGACGGGACATTTCCATACCATAATACTGCCCGCTGATATGAGCGGTCGTATAAAAACTGATTACGAAAAAGTAATTGGTACTGACTGGTACATAAGTCCCAATGTTTTAACGACACTCTGTAAAAGTGCAAAAAACAATTCAGTTGCATATAGAACTTTGATGAATATTCTTACTCCTTCGCTTGCGGAAAATGTGAAAAATAATGGAAATCAGATCGGTTTCTACGGCGTCGTGAATTAACCTGTGCTGTTGAAGTGAATTTTGATTATGTTGGTGGTTTTTACCATGTACATCAAAACATTTTTCAGAAGTTAGGAGATGAAGGAATTGACGTGCCTCGGGACCAACAAGCACTGTCCTTTTCGAGCAACCTTTGACTTTGGGTCTTATTTTGATAAGACTAACCCACCTGCTAACACTGATCAAGTTTCCTGGGATGCACAGCATAAACCATTCAGCATGCGTGTATGCAGCAACGTTCCTGTTTTTAATGTACATGGATGTTTTGTAACTGGTAGTGATTTACATGGAACGTATCATTAATTACCCGTCAGAGATTGCCAGCAATCTTATGCTGAGATGCGGAGAATATATTTTAACACTTTGCAAGTCATAGATGAAATGCTTCAGTATGGGAACAGTAAAAAAAAGTGGTGAGGACTCTATACCTGCTGTCCCTCTCTTGAAATTACGGAAAGTGTTCAACGAATATTTGATGGAACTTCCAGTACCTGGTTTCAACAGTGGTCGATGTGACGTGGATGTTGTAAAAAGAGAGCTATGGCGCATCTGAAGCTGAAGAACCCTTTAAAGTTTGTCGTGAAGAAATTTATATAAAATTTATTTGTATCAAGACGGACCAGTTTAAATGTTTTGATGTAAGTAACTACTTGGCTCCTTGTTTCAGTTACGATAAATTTCTAAAGGGCTTTTGGATGTTCCATGACTAAGGGATTTTCCCATATGACTGAATGGGCGACTTTACGAAACTCGACCAAGACTATTTATCAGAATATAAAGACTTCTACAGCCAGGTGAAGAAAGCAAATATTACTGAAAGAAGAATATGAATATTGTCGATACATTTGGGAAGAGAAACAGATGACATTATTCCATTCCTTCTTGTATTGGTTTAATGACCGTTATGTCTAGCCTTTCTTGGAAGTTGAGAGAAACAGTTTATATTGTACAAGGAACGAAATATTGATATGTTCAAAGATGGTATCTCCGTTCCTGGACTAACTTTGAAATATATTTTCAACACTGTAGATGACTCTATTTACTTTTCTCAGTTTAATGACAAACACGAAGACCTACACCTTCTAGGGAAGGACAACATGGTTGTGGACATGTCATCTTGTTTAATAGATATCAAGAGATCGGAGTAACAAAAATTAGATCTACTCACCATGTGCCGGTATCGTCGGATTTGATGCCAACGCCCTTTATTCAACCCCGTTGGCGTACTATGCGTCAAGCATAATACCCCGTTGGCGTATTATGCTTGACGCATATTACGCCAACGGGGTTGTTTGGGAGAAGAAAAGAGGAAAATGGTTTTAAAACCCAGAACAGCACAAAATATGGTAAGATGGCAGAACAGTGCTTGGAGTTTGTGGAGAAACGGGATGACTTGAGGATCCGTCACCAAATCAACGGAGTTGAGACATGAGTTGGGAGAATGATTATGCCAGTAGATGGTTGGTGTGCAGAAACACAAACTGTGTATCAGTTCCAAGGCTGTTTCTGGCATGGACACAACTGCCATTTAAACAAAGACAAAATGGCGAGCCTGTTATTTTCAAAAACGTCAGACAGAAGAATATGAAATAACTGTATGAAGGTACCCAGAAAACTTCCAAGTATATTCGTAATCTCCACTACGAGCTCGTAGAACTCTTGGAGTTGGAGTTTGAGGAATGAAGGAAACCAACCCAGACCTGGAAACCCTTTTTGAAAGAACAACCACAGCCTCGCAGATCATTGGTCGGCAGTTACTCTGGCACAAGAATTGTGTTGGCTACAGCATTGTTAAAATGATATATACAGAACGGGATTCAACTAACCAGAGTCTATGGAATCACCCAATACCAGCCTAAAGTTTGTTTTTAAAGAATTTGGAGAACAATTGTCACAAGCTTGAAGAGATGGAGACCATGACCCAAATAAAGTCATTGTCGCTGATTCTATGAAGTTGCGGGGCAGCAGTGGTTACGGCAAGACACCGACCAACACAGAAAAATTCACGAACCTCCACTATTGTGAACAAGATGAAGTCCATGATGCCATCAATAACCTATCTTTCCGCACTTTAAATGAACTCGGTGACTCTTTGTATGAAGGATGAAACAGAAAAAAATATCAGATCGGACCTTCCTCACTATGAAATTCGCTGTTGTAAATATTTGTTTCAAAATGAGGAACGAACAAAGCATGACTTTTGTTTTTCGAAAGACTTAAGACATGATTTTCTTTTTTAACTTTTCCTATTCGGTGCACTCGAGCTATTTAACCTATCTCCATTGGACAGTGGTTTGTAGTTTGACCTGCCCCAATCCAGTATAAAATGCAGGATCAGGATTGCAGTTTGATCGCAAAACTGACCAATCAGATCACAGAATTATTAACTATTCAAATGTTACCCTCGATGAGTTTACAATAGAATAGTACATAGTGTTTCTTTTCCATAGACTTCTATGTTAATTTTCCAAATTTTCAGACTTTAATCCGCAATCATATGGGAAACAAACCCAACCCCTAACCAAGAATCAAAACATCACCGATATTTGTTGAAATGCAGTGGCATTTTCAAACATGTCCCGTCAGGGATACATACGATTAAACGAAGCAATAAACTTGGCAGTATTCACCGTTGAACAGATCAGAGATGTTTCGACTCGGAACAAAGCAGACTTATGCTAACGTCACTGAGTACCACGGAGAACTAAAGATACACCCTGAAGATAATTTGAGGGAAAAGACTAGAAGCCTTATCCAATCAATACCGGATTGCACTATCTCTAGAAGAATGAAATGCCCGGAAGACACAGATAGATGCAGCCATCAACACCCAACAAACAGATCTCACCGAAGCTCTGACCGGAAACACTGAACCTGAAGACACTAAACCAAGTCACACCGAAGACTCTAAGAAGTCAGCCCGAGAACCACCTTTGAAGAAGATCACAGTGTGACTAACCAAGCCACAACCAATGATCTTTGATGAAGTTGCTACCGAACCCAGGCGAGTTCGCCCGCAACAAGAACTATGTTTGGCGTAACAAGAAATGATTGGAATTGTTGCTAGAAAAGGGTTATGGTGTTTATATGGATAGGCCCGATAAAACACACAACGGTCTTCTAGTGACAGCTACAGGAAGAATCCTTGCATATTTTAATGAAGCACTTGCGAGAGTGAACAAGAATGACGTTCATCTACTGGGGCACCATAACACTTCTGGAATGAATCCACCACCAGTACAGAAAAGGGTAAAAAGATATGTTCGCGAAACCTCTCACAAATGAACATAGACTTTGTATTATGGATTTAGTCATTGAAACTTAGAAGAGTTAGAGTTGGCTTGTAAATGAAGACGTAAACAGAAGTTGTAAATACATGTTGTAAATAGAAGTTTTTGTATAAAACAGAAGAACAGTATAAAAGAAGAAAAAAGAAGAAAAAATGTGGTAATGACGCTCAAGTTATCTGGTATTTATCTTCTGGACAGAGATCAAACAAACTAGATCTGTCCCAAGTCAGTATAAAGTCAGAGGGCCACCTATGGTGTGTGTTTATTGTGGGTGTCATTTGTTTGTGGCCATAAAGGTAACCTTCCCAAAATGTAGAAAAGATAAGCAGCTCCACATTCTGTTCAACAAACAGATGGATCCTCGTTGGAAGCATTCATTCACTTGTTTATTGTGTGGTCCCACGGGCAGTGGAAAATCATCCTTTTTAAATCGAGTTATTTCAAGATATTATGACACCTGTTCCCAGTCATTTGACATTATAATGAATGCCAACTACTATACAATACTTTACCTCAAGTAGAATTTGTGGAGGGTCTCCCTCAAGAATTGAAATCTGATAGTTTAGTCATATTCAATGATCTGATGTTCGATGCAGATGTTCGAGTGTCCAGTTTATTTACTAAACGTAGTCACCATAGCAAGATAGTGTGATATACATTGTTCAAAATTTATTAGACAAAAATAAAGTCCATAGGACTGTAGCTCTCAATAGTCAGTACAGGATCTTGTATAAAAATCCCAGGGACTGTCCCCAGATCACACACTTGGCAGCACAGATGTATCCTGGTCATTCCAAGTTTCTGAGAGAAGTATTCGAAGATGCCACTTCGACCCCCATATGGTTACCTTTTAATCAATGTCAAGAAGGAAAATGATCGTTAGTGGTATCGATACACAATGGCAAGCTGACTTGATTTAGCGAACATCAGTAAATATAATACTGAAACAATTTTTTTGTTGACGTGTGCAGATGTGTTCAGTAAAAATACTTGGGTTATACATATCAAAATCAAACTTGGTGATTCCATCGTTAAAGCTTTTACCAAAATTTTCAAACAATGTTATTAGCTATTAAAAATACAGACTGATCAAGGCAAAACATTTCTAAACAGAAAATTTCAAAAGTTTTTCAAAGACCATGATGTGGATTTTTTCACAACACAAAACGTGGAAACGAAATTTTCCATATTAGAAGGACTCAATAGAACTTTGAAAATCAAGATGTAAAAATATTTTCCCAAGAACGATACATTAACTTTTCCACTTCAAAATTTGGTGAAATCTAATAATCATACTCATCATCACAGTATCGGTATGACCCCCATTGTTGTGAGCTTTCAAAATCAAGAAGTTTAGCAGAATTTTATGTCAAACCCATAAAACACAAGGCCCCAAAGTTCTAAGTGGGAGACAGAGTGAGAATCAGTAAAATCAAGAAAACGTTTGCGAAATGTTATTTTCCCAATTGGACCAAAGAGTTTTTCACAGTGGTCATCCGCTCACATACGTCTTAGAAGATGGTAGTGGGGAAGTATTGAAAGGGTCGCTCTACACTGAAGAGCTTCAGAGAATCACACACAAAAATATTTACAAAGTCAAACACGTACTCAAGAAAGGTGGTCGTGGTAAGAACAGAGAACTGTTCGTGAAATGATTGGTGTATCCTACTTCGTTCAACTCCTGGATCAAGCAGAGTCAGCTTGCTTATAAAAAGAAGTGAACCTGTTGGGTTTCTACAAAATGGATACAGGATCGAACGGATCTTGGCCTCTATTTGGAAAGAGAATTCCAAGGAGCGAGATTACTTACTTTTCACAAATAACCACTTTGTACATCATCATCACCACCAGTGTCTTTAACCTTACATTCGAGAACATAGACAGCAAGTTGTGGACAGCTCCCTTGAGTAGTCTCATAGGATATTTGTTGCCGAATCAGATCATCAAGAAAAAATGATGTATTTCGTGACTCGACCCAGTTCCATGAACATGTTTCCTGAGAAACATTGACTACGTACACCGCCCATTTATCACAACCGATGAATCCCACAAGGGAATGGGAGGTGGGTCTGGAAGAGATCCAGTATCCAAACACTTGGTTCAATATTCGTGAGGGAGAAAGAGAAACTAGACTTCGTGATTCTGGAGAATCATGGCTTTTCCAGACAAGATTCCATGATTTTGTATGACCCCAGAGAGTCTGAAGAATTGTTTTTAATTGTATCACTAAAGCATTTTTATCGATGCCTTGAGAATAGTGGGTATACTAGTCTCAAATGACCCAGTGTGATAAAAGAAAGGTTTGGTTAAATCATCGTTGCGAAGAGGGTTAATATCAATATCAGCCTCAGAGAATCAGCGTCTAATGCAAATGGCCCATTATATCTCAAATTTATCTAAAATTTTGATGTTTGACAGTTTGTGGAGGGTTAATGAAGGCTTGCAAGAATAATTCTTCTCCAGAGTTTATTTGGTCTTGAAAATCTGTAAGAACCACTTGAAGATATCCACAGAAAATGTGTACTTTCCAGAGGGAAAAGCCTAAAGAAAATACTTTATGATTCTGGAGAATCACGGCTTTTCCAGATGAAATTCCATGATTTTTCATGATTCCAGAGTGTCTGATGAATTGTTTTAACTGTCTCACTGAAGTTCCTTTATTGATGTTATGAGAAACGTGGGTATAGTAGTCTCAAATGACTCAGTTTGATAAAAACTGTTTAGGTAAAAACCATCATTAATGTTGAAGAGGGTTAATACCAATATCTTCGTCCGACAAGTTAATGACCGACAAACGGAGTTTTGTTTGTTTGACACATACCCACCGCGTGCTGTGGCTATTTTAAAATGGTCCATTTTACCCCAAATATATCCAGAATATTGATGTGTGGCCTCTCGTAGCGGGTTAACAAGTGCTAACAGGAATATTTTTCCATGCAACTTGCAATGTCACACCAAGAACCGCGAATGGCCATTTTTTCTTAAAAACCTATAAGATGTTTTCAGAGAAATCCAGGGAGAACATAATTTTACGCTTTTGATGGGTATCATAGTTTATCCAGCCCAAAACGGGTTAAGGGTTGTTTTTTGAATACCCTTATTACTTCCAAAAATTCTCAGTGAATTCTACTTCCAGTTATGTTGATTTCTCCTCTTAACATTGGGTGCTGTGGGTACGCAAACACAGACCATTTTATCAAATTTTTGATGTTTGAGAACCTGCATAGGGTTAACAAATGCTTACTGGAATATTTTGTACATGCAGCTTGTAATGTCACACTAAGATCTGAGAATGGCCAAGTTTTCTTGAAAATCTACAAGATGTTTATAGAAAAATCCTCGGATAACATGAATTTTTAACCTTTTGAGGGATATCGCTCTGTAACCAGTCCTAAACGGGTTAATGCTTGGTTTTGTGAATACCTTCATTACTTACAAAAATGATCCTCGGTGAATTCCACTTCCAATGAGGGAGGTTATGTTTAATTAAAACACAGACCATTTTATCAAATTTTTGATGTTTGAGAACCTGCATAGGGTTAACAAATGCTTACTGGAATATTTTGTACATGCAGCTTGTAATGTCACACTAAGATCTGAGAATGGACAAGTTTTCTTGAAAATCTACAAGATGTTTATAGAAAAATCCTCGGATAACATGAATTTTTAACCTTTTGAGGGATATCGCTCTGTAACCAGTCCTAAACGGGCTAATGCTTGGTTTTGTGAATACCTTCATTACTTACAAAAATGATCCTCGGTGAATTCCACTTCCAATGAGGGAGGTTATGTTTAATTCGCAGGTACACATTGGGTGTTATGGGTGCCCAAGAACAGCCCATTTTCTCAAAATGTCTTTGCTTGGCAGTCTCTGGGGGGGGGGGGGGGGGGGGGGGGGGTAACAAATCCTTACCGAAATATTTTGTCCATGCAACTTGTAATGTCACTCCAAGACCTGCGAATGGTAAATTTTTCTTGAATTAGTTTTTGGAGAAATTCACAGAAAACTGGAATGTTATGCCTTTAAGGGGTATATCTCCTTAACCAGTCAAAATTGGGTTAAGACATCGATTTTTTAATACCCTTACTACTTACAAAACAGCCCATTTCAACAAAATTACGATGTTTGACACCCTCCAGAGGGTTAATAAACATTCACCGGAACATTTTGTCCATGCAACTGTTTAAAAAGAGGGGTTTCGAGAAAGTGCCTATAAAACCTAATTTTAACAGGTGTTTGTCAATTCTGGCGAAGGAAGGGTTAAATCGAAAATTCCGCTCCGGTACATTTTTAGATTTTGTGCCCCTCTATGTGGGTGCAAATTTTTGTGAAAATTGGTTCGAAAATGGCTTCTGAATCGTACGGACAAAATGTGCGGAACCCACCCACCCCCCACCCACCCAACCCCACCCCCCCCTTCAAAAAAAAAATAATCTATAGAAAAACAATAGTCTTTTCCAGAAGGAAAAGCCTAAAAAAAAATAATCTATAGAAAAACAATAGTCTTTTCCAGAGGGAAAAGCCTAAAAAGAACTAGACTTTATGATTCTGGAGAATCATGGCTTTTCCAGATGAAATTCCATGATTTTTCACGACCCTCAAATATAAGCAAAATATTGATGTGTGGCATCTCGTAGAGAGTAAAAAAGTGCTAACAGGAATATTTTTTCCATGCAACTTGCAATGTCACAGCAAGAACTGCGAATGGCCATTTTTCAGAGAAATCCAGCGAGAACATGAATTTTAAGCTTTTGGTAGATATCATTGTTTATCCAGCCCAAACGGGTTAAGGGTTGTTTCTTTAATACCCTTATTACTTCCACAAATAATTCTCAGTGAATTCTACTTCAACTTATGTTGATCTCTCGAAAATGGGTTAAAACCTCGATTTTTGAATACCTCTACTACTTACAACTAGATCGACTTATTTTTGTGCAAAGCACACAATGCTGTATTCCCGCATTACTTTAGCAACACCTTAGCATAGTTGTAACGTTTCGAATTAAATACCCAAGGAGCCTTTCGATGAAAACTGATTTTCTAACGATAAAAGTGGTTCCATTGGAACCACCAGGGGCCAAATCAAAATTCCGAAACCTTCATGCACATCTAGAGATGTGACCTGAACACCTTAGCATAGTTTAAATGTTTCAAATTGAATACCCTAGGAGCCTTTTGATGAAAACTGATTTCCTAACGATAAAATTGGTTCCACTGGAACCACCTGGGACCGAATCAAAATTCCGCAACCTTCATGCACATCTAGAGATGCTACCTGAACACCTTAGCATAGTTTAAAAGTTTCAAATTAAATACCCTAGGAGCCTTTCGAGGAAAACTGATTTTTTTAATGATAAAAGTGTTTCCACCAGAACCACTTGGGGCCAAATCAAAATTCATAAACCTTCGTGCACATCTAGAGATGTTACCTGAACACCTTAGCATAGTTTAAATGTTTCAAATTAAATACCATAGGAGCCTTTCGATGAAAACTAATTTTCTAACGATAAAAGTGGTTCCACAGGAACCACCTGGGGCCAAATCAAAATTCCGAAACCTTCATGCACATCTAGAGATGTTACCTGAACACCTTAGCACAGTTTAAACGTTTCGAATTAAATACCCTAGAAGCCTTTCGATGAAAACCAATTTTCCATCGATAAAAGTGGTTCCACCGGAACCACTTGGGGCCAAATCAAATTTCCTAAACCTTCGTGCACATCTAGAGATGTTACCTGAACACATTAGCATAGTTTAAATGTTTCGAATTAAATACCCTAGGAGCCTTTGGATGAAAACTTATTTTCTAACGATAAACTTGGTTCCACGGGAACCACTTGGGGCCAAATCAAAATTACGAAACCTTCATGCACATCTAGAGATGTTACCTGAACACCGTAGCATAGTTTAAACGTTTCGAATTGAATACCCTAGGAGCCTTTTGCTGAAAACCAATTTTCCATTGATGAAAGTGGTTCCACCGGAACCACTTGGGGCCAAATCAAAATTCCTAAACCTTCGTGCACATCTAGAGATGCAACCTGAACACCTTAGCATAGTTTAAAAGTTTCAAATTAAATACCCTAGGAGACTTTCGATGAAAACTGATTTTCTAACGATAAAAGTGGTTCCACAGGAACCACCTGGGGCCAAATCAAAATTCCGAACCCTTCATGCACATCTAGAGATGTTACCTGAACACCTTAGCACAGTTTAAACGTTTCGAATTAAATACCCTAGGAGCCTTTCGATGAAAACCAATTTTCCATCGATAAAAGTGGTTCCACCGGAACCACTTGGGGCCAAATCAAATTTCCTAAACCTTCGTGCACATCTAGAGATGTTACCTGAACACATTAGCATAGTTTAAATGTTTCGAATTAAATACCCTAGGAGCCTTTCGATGAAAACTTATTTTCTGACGATAAACTTGGTTCCACGGGAACCACTTGGGGCCAAATCGAAATTACGAAACCTTCATGCACATCTAGAGATGTTACCTGAACACCGTAGCATAGTTTAAACGTTTCGAATTGAATACCCTAGGAGCCTTTTGCTGAAAACCAATTTTCCATCAATGAAAGTGGTTCCACCGGAACCACTTGGGGCCAAATCAAAATTCCTAAACCTTCGTGCACATCTAGAGATGCAACCTGAACACCTTAGCATAGTTTAAAAGTTTCAAATTAAATACCCTAGGAGACTTTCGAGGAAAACTGATTTTCTAATGATAAAAGAGGTTCCACAGGAACCGCCTGGGGCCAAATCAAAATTCCGAAACCTTCATGCACATCTAGAGATTTTACCTGAACACCTTAGCACAGTTTAAACGTTTCGAATTAAATACCCTAGGAGCCTTTCGATGAAAACCAATTTTCCATCGATAAAAGTTGTTCCACCAGAACCACTTGGGGCCAAATCAAATTTCCTAAACCTTTGTGCACATCTAGAGATGTTACCTGAACACATTAGCATAGTTTAAATGTTTCGAATTAAATACCCTAGGAGCCTTTCGATGAAAACCAGTTTTCCATCGATGAAAGTGGTTCCACCGGAACCACTTGGGGCCAAATCAAAATTCCTAAACCTTCGTGCACATCTAGAGATGCTACCTGAACACCTTAGCATAGTTTAAAAGTTTCAAATTAAATACTCGAGGAGACTTTCGAGGAAAACTGATTTTCTAATGATAAAAGTGGTTCCACTGGAACTACCTGGGGCCAAATCAAAATTCCGAAACCTTCATGCACATCTAGAGATGCTACCTGAATACATTAGCACAGTTTAAACCTTTCAAATTAAATATCCTAGGAGCCTTTCGATGAAAAACAATTTTCCATCGATAAAAAGTGGTGCCACCGGAACCACTTGGGGCCAAATCAAAATTCCTAAACCTTCGTGCAGATCTAGAGATGTTATCTGAATACATTAGCATAGTGTAAATGTTTCGAATTAAATACCCTAGGAGCCTTTCGATGAAACTAATTTTCCAACGATAAAAGTGGTTCCACCGGAACCACTTGGGGGCCATATCAAAATTCCGAAACCTTCATGTACATCTGGAGATGCTACGTGAACACATCAGCATAGTTTAAACATTTCGAATTAAATACCCTAGGAGCCTTTCAATGAAAACTGATTTTCCAACAATAAAAGTGGCTCCACTGGAACCACTAGGGGCCAAATCAAAATTCCAAAACTTTCCTGCACATCTACAGTTGTTACCTGAACACTTTAGCATAGTTTTAACGTTTCGAATTAAATACCCTAGGAGCCTTTCGATGAAAACTGATTTTATAATGATAAAAGTGGCTTCACCGGAACCACCTGGGGTCAAATCAAAATTCTGAAACCTTCATGCACATCTTGATATGTTACCTGAACACCTTAGCATAGTTTAAACAGTTCGAATTAAATACCCTACGAGCCTTTCGATGAAAACTGATTTTCCAACAATAAAAGTGGTTCCACTGGAACCACTTGGGGCCAAATCAAAATTCCAAAACCTTCATGCACATCTAGTGATGCTACCTGAACACCTTAGCATAGTCTAAAAGTTTGGATTTAAATACCCTAGGAACCTTTCGATGAAAACAGATTTTTTAACAATAAAAGTGGTTTCACTGGAACCACCTGGGACCAAATCAAAATTCCGAAACCTTCATGCACATCTTGAGATGTAACCTGAACACATTCGTTAGCATTGTTTAAACGTTTCGAATTAAATACCCTAGGAGCCTTTTGATGAAAATTGATTTTCCAACGATAAAAGTGGTTCCACCGTAACCACTTGGGGGGGGGGGGGGAGGGGCCAAATCAAAATTCCGAAACATTTATACACATCTAGAGATGTTACCTGATCACCTTAGCGTAGTTTTAATGTTTCAAATTAAATACCCTTGGAGCCTCTCGATGAAAACTGATTTTCCAACCATAAAAGTGGTTTTCCACTGGAACCACCTGGGGCCAAATCAAAATTCTTACTTCATGCACATCTAGAGATGTTACACATAAACATAGTTTAATAATAATAATATACATTCATATAGCGCAAACATCTCACAATATTAAAAAAAGTTCCATGGCGCTTTACAACACTGCTCATCAACAAAAATATGACCAACATAGGATTTAAAAATATTTGTTAAATAAATGGGATTTCAGTCTAGATTTAAATGCTGTCAAAGAAGGGGCTGTTTTAACAAATTCTGGAAGCATGTTAAACAGTCTAGGAGCATTATAGCTAAAAGAACGTCCACCGTAGCTAGCGAGAACATAGGATTTCTCTTCTAAAAGATTTTGGTTTGTGGAACGGAGGGGGCGTTTCGGTATATATGGTTTTACTAGATTAGCAATGTAAGCTGGAGACTGCTTCATGTGTACTTTATATGTGAAGAGGAGAATTTTGAACTCAACTCTGGCCATAATAGGAATCCAATGCAAACTTTTCAACTTAGGTGTTATGTGATCTCTCTTTTTCGCTAATGTCACAATGCGTGCTGCTGTGTTTTGAATAGACTGTAGTCTGCCAAGTTGTTTATTGGGAAGACCATGTAGAAGCAAATTACAGTAGGACAGCCTTGAAGAAATAAATGCGTGAATGAAGCATTCTGTGGCACGCGTGGTTAGGAATTTTCTGGATCGACCAACTTTCCGAAGATAAAAATTGGCAGACTGGCAGTCTTTTGAAATATGAGGAACCATGGTTAAGTGAGAATCAAAATACACACCAAGGTTTCTAACAGTGGTAGATGGATTGATAATGGTATCTCCTACTTTAAGGCAGGGCAAATTGTCTGGGGCAGGTTTATGCCTAGAAGAAAAAATTATAAGTTCTATTTTCTCATCGTTAAGTTTAAGTTTGTTTACCAGCATAAAGGTTCTAATATCATCGATGCAATTCCGCAAAATTTGAAATTTCAACTCAGTGTCATTTGTATCCAAGGGGTCATACTCCGCATAGATCTGTGAGTCATCTGCATAGAAATGGCACCCAATCCTATGTGATCGAATAATCTCCCCGAGGGGCTGTATGTATAATGTAAAAAGAACTGGACCCAGAATTAAATACCCTAGGAGCCTTTCAATGAAAACTGATTTTCCAATGACAAAAGTGGTTCCACCGGAACCACCTGGGGCCAATGTAACGAAATGCCCTCCACGGAGCGCGTCGGGTTAACCTCCGTGGGGCGCGTCAGAGTCATATGATTGCACTCGGGAGTCTCGGTTCCCAAAGTGTTAATCAGTTAATCAGAGTGGCCAAGTTTTACTTGGTAATAATTCTCTGTGGTATAAACTTTAATAAGTAAACGCTGTTTTCAGGCACAAGTTATGTAATTTTATTCATATTGCTAGTATATTTGCATTGCATAACATAAGTGCAACTGACCCAAAAAGTACTCTGCACACTTACTAAAGAAGTGGAGCACGAGACACGAAATTAGACAATAGTCTGACCTAAAGTAACCTTACTAAGGTGTTTTCGACAGAATTTGCAATTATGACTGGCATATTAGCTAGTAAAAGCCTAACCTATAATAACCTCATCAGAATGCTTTTGACAGATTTTAGCATTGTATACTGACCCGACCTAACCTCAACACACCCAGTATCACTTTCAGCTCTGAGAATTGTGCAATCTAGCACGTTCACTAGGCGGTACTGTCGGTTTTGAAATTGTACACCTACCAAATGCCAATGTCCTTTTAAATGCGAGAACACATACTCTTAGCATAGGATACCCACAGGATGCCCTACTATCCCGGAATGGAAGTAAGGGGTTAAGAAATACCCCTCCACCATCTTGGGGTATAAGTGGTGTTCTGTGGTGTTTTATGACGTCAATTGAATCAAGATCTGCCCGAGTAAACACGAATCAAACCGTATTTAAACCAACGTAATCACCCGAGACTTCACTTCTCTCTTTGGTCTTCCGTCGTGTAAGAAGTCACTCTCCTATTCTCGTGGAAGAATGCCGCCGAACGCTGCCAGGCCAGACAACAGTTCCAGACACAGGACGCGATGAGAGCGATGCGATAATTTCGACTTAGTCTCATTTCGTATTTTATATATTTTATAAATTTACCAGAGAGAGAGAATATTTCAGTTTAAATTATAGGAACTTTATTTAGGGTTTAGTGAATAAATGTAGAAAACTGTAAGTAACTTTTATGTGTTTTGAATTCACCCTTTCGCTGCGGCTGCAGTATCAAGAATTGTTGCAGACTCTACAGAAACTGGTTGCCTCCTAGACTGAACACTTAAATTGTCCTGTGGCCACTTGCCACGATTGTAGTCCTAACCCAAATCCACTAGATGATCATTTTTCCGGGGTACTTAACCCTGCTATGCCACAGGCCAGTTTATATGGTGCCGCTCGTCAGGATGTAGACTCTGACTTCTAACTCTCTTGAAACGATCGGGTGAACATTCTAGAAACATCTATTAACCCTAACGGACCCAGTGAAGCCAAAACGGACCCAAAACGTTGCCGCTGGGGAGCTCAGTGAGCTTGTGAGAACTTTTTGCTAAATATTTATGAGGGACAGACATCCCTTTTACTGGTAAATTGAACGCCTGGCAGCTGAAATTTCTAAGGCAGCAGACGCAGACAGCGCCTTTTGAATCCAATACTGGTACAACTCCATGGTAGAACTGATTGCATGTCCAACGTGCCATTATTTACACTGACGCCGATCGCCAATTGCTATCACATCCAAACTATGCTCGACTGGTCGCACCGGGCGTTGCTCATCAGATATATCGAACTTTTGACTGAACATCAGAGAGAAATGGAAACTCAGGGAACTGTGAAAAATCTCGAGGAATTCCAGGAAATTCTGAAACGACAACCGCGGGTGTTTCAACAGTTATAGTGCTAGCAAGGTAGGTGCAATTTTCTTCATTTTACGTTCATTAACAGCAGAAAAATTAAATTGTAAATTATTTCATAGTAATAAAATTCATTAAAAATGACCACGCCATTGTCAGAAAGAGAGCAACGGTTCATCGATGAACTTACTCAAGTGAAACAGGAAAAGGAAGGTCTTGTGGGTCAGTATGAGCTGCAACTCGCTGAACTGGGCCCTCAAGCTCAGAGCTTGCAGCAGCAGCATGCTGCCTCACAACAAACCCTTCAACAAACGCAGACAGCCCTCGCCCAGGTTAAAGCAGAATTAGTACAGCAGAAAGCTGATTTAGAATTACAGTTAGCTACTGACAAGGCCGGTGCCCAAGCAAAACTACTGAGAATAAAAAGACAATTGGCAGAAGTTGAAAAGAAAGCCAACGACCCCACGTCCTCTGCCATAATCGATCTGCATGAAACTGTGTGCCAAAGTGAAAAGAGTAATGCACAAAATTGTTTCAGCTATCGGACCACCAGTGGTCTGGAAATAAAAGTATATAGGACTGGAATAACTCAGGTAGCTACTGACGTTATGGTGAATGCGGCTAATAGCCAATTGACCCATGGCAGAGGTGTTGCCAGAGCTATAGCTCTTGGAGCTGGTCCAGCCCTTGAACAAGAATGTCAACAATATATTCAACAGCATGGAAATCTTCCAGTAGGTGAGAATATGACTACCACTTGTGGAATGTTGCCATGTTTAAAAGTAATACATGCTGTGGGACCACGCTGGAATGATTACAGTGATAAAAATAAATGTCTCAATGTCTTATACAGAACTGCACAAAAAGTATTGCAGGTATGTGACAACGAAAATTTTGTAAACATAGCCATCCCACTCATCAGTAGCGGGATATATGGTGTACCTAAACAAAAGTGTGCAGATGTTTATGTGAGAGTTTTACAAAACTTTACTCCTAAACAATTAAAAGAGATACACATTGTAGATGTAGACCCTGATATTATGATTTATATGAAAAATGCTTATGAAAATCAAACTATGAAAAAGTCTTGTGACTATAATCAACCAGGTAAGCAGGGTTGTGTTGAAATAAATCAACAGAAACAGGAAGTATTTGAATCAGGAAATAGGAATCCAAGAATAAGGAGCCAAGAGAAATCATTTAGGAAAAACCCAAAACTACAAAACAGGAAAAACCCAAGGGGAAGTAATTGGAAAAACCCATGTCAACAGGAAGTGAAACACTCTATGCGAACCAAGGGAAATAACTTAGTAAACAATGATGATTACCCAAATGGGGAACAACAGCAGCAAAAACTTAGAAATTCTCAACTGGAAACAGTAACCATAAATTATGGGGCTGCTTCTTTGAATAGTGTCTTAGTGAACATCAAAGGACAACGAGTACGTGCCTTATTAGATACAGGGGCACAGACAAGTTGTATTAGTACAAAATTTTGGAAAAATCTTAAACACCGACCGAAATTAGTTGGTGATAAAAATTCTTTGCCTCGCATTGCAGGTATTACTGGGAATGACACTCTCCCTCGAGGAAAAGTTAGACTTGAATTTTATATTCAAGGAATTTATCAGGTGCATGAGTTCTTAGTAATAAATGAATTGAATCGAAGTATGTTATTAGGAATGGATTGGATAAGGGGCAATCGAGTTAATTTATATTGGGAATTTCATAAATTGAGATTAGATGGTCACTATGTACCCATTGTTCAAGATATACAGGTGAGTTGTCTTACTCGACTGATTAATCAGGTGGAACTTAAACCACAATCCACTTGTTTGTGTACAGCAAAAGCTTCCGGTGTCAAATCTGTCTTTGACACAAAATACTTAGAACATCATGGACTGACTAAAGGTCACGTGGCTGAACAGCCTGGCCTCTTAGTTAGTAACAGTATAGTCACTAATGGAAATGAAACCATACCTGTACTGTTGGTGAACAGTACCAACAAACATTACACCTTGAAAAGGGGATGTTTGATTGAAAAACTTGAGCCAATAGAACAGGAAGAAAAAGTCTTAGAAATTAATCAGATCTTAACTCAACATATACCTGAAGACCAGATCACAGATGCTGACATACAGGTGCCTGAAGACAAACGGCACCTGTTGATGCCAGTCATCAATAATAATAAAGACTTGTTTGCTAAAACTGATAAAGAATTAACTCAGACAGATACAGTTAAGATGCGCATCGACACAGGTGATGCGCCACCAATCAAAAGTAGAGCATATAGAGTTCCATTACTTAAGAGAAAAATTATGGACGAAGCACTTGAAGAAATGCTTCAATCCGGAATTATCCGAAGGTCAAATAGTGCATGGAGTTTTCCGTGCTTACTCGTGGACAAGAAAGATGGCTCGAAACACTTCTGCGTTGATTTCCGCCAGCTCAATGAAGTAACGAAAGTTACGAACTGGCTGCTTCCATTGATTGACGACATCTTTACTTTAATGAATGGATGTCAATACTTCACCACCCTGGACATGAAGTCGGGTTACTGGCAAGTCAAGATGGATGAAGAAGACAGACCAAAAACGGCCTTTGTTTGCCATAAGGGCCTTCATGAGTTCAATGTAATGGTGTTTGGACTCGTGAACGCACCCTCGGTGTATCAATCCCTCATGACAAGCGTCTTGGAGGGCCTAGAGGATTTTTCTCTGGCCTACCTTGACGATATTTTGATTTTCAGCCGTGACATAAAATCTCATATCGACCACATTAAACAAGTGTTTGGTCGACTAAGAAAACATAAGTTGAAGCTAAAAGCTAAGAAGTGTTCCTTCTTTCAATCTGAAACATCTTATCTTGGTTTTGTAATTAGTAAAGATGGAATTAAACCTGAGACTTCGAAGGTCGAGGTCATTCGAAAATTAAATCCACCGAAAACGGTAACAGAAGTGAGATCTTTTATGGGCATGACTTCATACTACCGTTGATTTATTCCTCGGTTCAGTGAAATTGCTCAACCACTCTTAGAACTGACAAAGAAATATGCAAGATTTCATTGGCGTGATACACATCAAAAAGACTTTCAAGAGTTGAAAGATCGTTTAACTCAAGTTGCTCATTTGTCATATCCAAATCCAAGAACACCTTACGTGCTTTACACAGATGCCAGTGGCCGCTGTGTCGGAGCGGTTTTGGCACAACCATGTGATGACGAAACAGGTCAACTACCTGGAGTACCGGATGAAAAACCCATTGTCTTCCTATCTCATAAATTGGGTGAAACCCAACAGAAATGGTCGACATTTGAGAAAGAAGTTTTCGCTATCTCATATGCATTGGATAAATTCAATAACTACCTGCAGGGAGCAGAGTTTGTTATTAAGACAGACCACGCCCCCTTGCAGTACTTGTTGAAAAGTCCGCAAAACAATGCCAAAGTACAATGCTAGGCATTAAAGATAGCAAGCTATAATTGCAAGATTGAATATTTACCAGGTAGAAAGAATACCTGTGCTGACCTACTTTCTCGTTTACCTGAAGGAATTGCAAACGCTGACCCCGGGTACGAGATGGATAATGTGGAAAATCAGAAAGCATTACAAATTGGCATTATCAATAGTAACAAAATTGATCCTCAGAGATATGTACATGTCAGCACAGATGAACCTCAGGTTCCGCCTGAACCACAAGCAATTAATTACAAAGATTTGGACATGAAGGTAGAGCAACAGAAAGATGAAAAGATTGTAGAAATCATTAAGAAGTATCAAGGTAACAATACCCCTGCACACATTAGTAGTAGATACCTCATGATTGAGGGAGTATTATATTACATCAGTTCAGTTGATGATAACCCACGGGTACGCTTGTGCATACCCGAACAATTACATGCAGATGTGTTGAAACAATATCATGACGAATTAGGTCACCTTGGTATAGACAAAGTGTACAATAATATCAGTAGAAAATATTATTGGAAAGATTTATATAAACATATTTATAAACATGTAGAAAATTGTCTTGTCTGTCGAGCTTGTAACACCAGAGCTCACACTCTGCCATTGCAAGAGACTGATAGACCTCCATACCCTTTTGCTAAAATAGCATTGGATATGAGTGGTCCACACCCTGTGACTTTGTCAGGAAATAAATACATTGTGACCTTCATAGATATTTATTCTGGCTGGCCTGAAGCGTTTCCAGTGCCTGATAAAAAGGCGGAAACAATTGCTAACTTGATAATAGATCAAATTTTTCCAAGATTTGGATGTCCTTTAGAAATATTAACAGACAATGGATCTGAAAATGTAAATGCAGTGATGAAATATTTAACTGACTATTTTAGGATACATCATGTCACCACTTCCTACTTCCATCCACAATCTAATGAGAAGGTGGAGAGGCTACATAGAACATTGAATGACATCTTAGCAAAACTAGCTCGAGAAGAATTAGAAACATGGGATTTATTCCTAAACCAAGCTATGGCAGCCATCAGGTTTAATGGCAGCGAATCTTCTGGATTCTCTCCATTTTATCTGGTGTATGGTAGAGATGTAGTTTTACCACTCGACAACATACTTAAACCTCGAGAAAAATACGTAGGTGAAGAACCTCATAAGATAGCCATTCAGGAACAACATAAAGCATTTAGAAAACAACAAGCTGCACAAAAGAAACGAGTATTAAAACAACAAAGATTACATGATATAACAGCAAAGGATATCACCTTTGAAGTAGGTGATCCTGTTTTATACTCCTCAGGTAAATCTAAAGGAAAATTAGAGTCAAAATGGGACTACCCATTTCGAGTCATTGACAGAACAGGTCCAGTGAGTTACAAAATACAAGATCAATTAACTCGCAGAATAATTAAATGTCATGGAGAAAGACTTAGTAAAGCGCCTCAAGAATGGGAGGTGCCTCAACCTGTCCAACCTGTTAGGGCGCGACGAATACAACGTTACGCTGCCCCGTCAGAATGGTCAACTACTGAAGACAGTAACAGTAGTGACAATAATGATAGTAATGAGAGTGACGATATGCAAGGGATTCAAGAAAAACACCCCTTAACGTCATTCGTTAAGAATAAAAGACAAAGACGAGAACATTCCTCTTCAGAAGAAGATGGTGTTCCATTAGCAGAATTAAGACAACAAGTACAACAGGTACGGGATTACAAGAAACGTATGAAAGAGCTACAAGCTCCTTCAGCTGATCGGCTGCCATCACGATTCATTGCTGGTGATCAAAATGATCGAGTAAATGATTCAACGATGGAAGTTGATCAATTGCAAATAACTGAAGACAAAGGCCACAGTAGTGGGCCTCAACCAAAACAATCAAGTAAAGATATAACTGAGATGATCTCTTGCATACAAGCTGTATTAAAAGATCATAATAAGATTAAAGAACCAGGTGAGAAATTAGAATTAGGAGCAATTATGGTACCCTCTACCTGGAGTACTAGTGATTAAATGTTACCACAGGACTAATGATAACTAAACGTAACACATATGGCATGCCTCTCCTTAAGTTTGAGAGAGACGAGAGAAAGTGTAAAATGAGTAACAAAATTGTATTGACTTATGATTTGTTTGGAACGAAACTATGAGTGAGCTCTTGTCGGCCTCACGAACTGACTAAGACTCTCTTGTAGTTGGATTAACTTTCTGACCTTTTACACCCGGGAAGTGAATCGTCAGAGTGAAAGTACTTGAATCGCGTATTACTCATTGCGCTAACTCTTGCTTCCTTTCTCATTGTAGGATCAAGATGTTGCGTTGGATGTTATTAGTTGGTCTTTTGACTACAATAATAGATGGACATACTATTATTAGAAACAATGTGATTTTTAAGAAAGTGAAAGAAGTAAATATGGTCACTAGTGATTGGAGTACAATGTTTGTTTATGAGCTCCAACCTTTTATACAATATGTGCGTAGACTTGATCGAAGTATGAAACATACCGATGGTTTGTATAATGCTACAGCCATAGCTTTTCGACAAACTTTTGTAGAAGTAAATGGTGAAAACTCTACTCTTGCCGTTGCGTTACAATCGATCATAACGGATATACACCAGGAGATCAGATACCTAAATAATCGTGTTAAACAAGTAAAAGAGGATCTGAACGATTACCGCAGATTACATGGCCATACAATAATCTCGTCTCGGAAGAAACGAGGTTTGTTCGACTTTGTAGGTGAAGGATTGAGTTTTCTCTTCGAAACTGTATCCCAGTCAGATTTAGATGGGATAGCAGAAAATTTAAGACGTGTAAGTACTAATCAAGCAATGATTCAACATATTCGAAAACAAAGTTTAACCTTCATTAAGATGAATCATGAAGCGATTCTGAAAAATAGAGAATTTATGTTAAATATGTCGCGCAAATTGATGTTATTTCAAGGTCGAGTAAATCAAGTAGTTCAGAATCATGAAGATCGAATATTATATCTTGAACATTTCACTCATGCTTATCATCAGCTTGAGTTTGTAATGAGTCGATTGGAATCAATGATAATCGCCGCAGAAACCACTCTGCGGGGATTACATGATCAAATGGATATCCTAGCCAATAAGAAGTTATCACCGAAAATAGTGGATCCTTCACTATTGACCTCAGTATTAATGAGTATTAAAGTTCAATTAGATGACAAGTCAATGTTGCCTCTAGATCTGACGACAGAATTATGGCAATATTATCATTTGCTTACGACGGCTGCCATTTATGACAATGATAAACTGGTGATCTTTATGAAGATCCCCTTACGTAATTCAAACTTACAATTCGAAGTGTTCAAGTTGCAGGCTTTGCCTGTACCCTTCGTCAATGTAAACAAGAATGCGTCCCGAGTCGCAAATAAATTAGTAGCAATATATACTCTTGAATCTGACATATTAATTATTAATAAAGAAAGGACGAAGTATGTCCCAGAAATAGGACATGACCAATGTGTAGATAACAATAAGTTGTTTTGTCCTTTAGTAGGTGCCGTACGAACGATACATACAACGACAAGTTGTATGTTAGCCTTGTTTTTAAACATGAAATTAGAGATACCAAACTTATGTCAAATGGAAGTTCGATTGAATATCGACCTCCCGTTCAGTACGAGAATTGATGAAGGAATGTGGTACATCATGACAGATGTCCCACTACGATTCTCAATTACATGTCCAAAACGAAGAAATCCGAAACCAAAACGGATTCTTCCGCCAATTGGAATTTTGGAATTAAAACCGTTATGTATGGCATCGAGCGGTCAATTAATGTTACCGAGTTATTTCCATAAAAGGGATAATTCTACTTTTTGGATTGTGACAAAGACGGTGTTGCCAAATTTCTCGTTGTTACAACGACAGATGTGGAAACCTGTCATAGAGAGAGTGAACATATCGATGTTTACGATACCGAAAGGAATAGAACACTTAGATGATTTACCCATGGATGACTTAATTCATGAACTTGACTCGCTAAATTTACAAATGACGGAATCATTTGAAGTCCCTAAGTGGGCTTATGCTCTCGCGACTGTTGCATTAATAATAGGATTATATCTGCTTTGGAAGTGCTATCGAACCGATAGACACAAACAGATATACAAGTGGTTAAGAAACCGTAAAAGTACTTTTTCTGCTGTTGATGATAGTGAAATGTCTAATTTTGCATTTGCCGATGATGAAATCTATACTAGTATGGGGTCTAGACCACAGCCTTCAGCTCCTGCTGATCCAACTGGAGCACAACAACAACCACAACAACCTCCTAAGAGTATTAGAGACATGATGAGAAAAGCTGTTCAAAACTTTCGACCTTCTCCTCAACCTAATCGGAAATCAATATATCCCCGTGTACAACATGATGTGGATTCTGCCAATGTCCACATAACTATGTTTGATATAGACAAAGAAACTGAAAAACAGTAGTTCACACACTGTGTGTTTTTGTTTCAGTGATCAGTGTACAAATGGCAGAATCTGATTCTAGTGTTGACAGTGGGATCGATGATTTCCCTGATTACCAGAGTTATTATAATGATCGTGACAATTTATATGATGATGAAACTTCAAGTACAGTTAGTACTGGAACTGACAGTAATAGTACTGTTTCACGAGAACTTTTTCAAGACACTAATTCATCTAGTATGAACGTAAATATAAATAGCAATTCATCTGATAATAGTGTATCTGTATTGGCATCAATAGAAGCATCACCATCACCTTCTATAGCATCTTCCGACCTTTTGTCGACCCCTCCAAGTAGTGTTCAAACTCCTACTGACTCTATTTTACTATATACACCTGAATGACTTCCACCTTATTCGCCTACGGATACCGTGGAAACGTTAGTTCTTCCTCTAAGATTACCTGTTAGAACCCATGATGCAATTATTCATCGAGACCCTGAGAACCAAGATGGACTCGGTGGATTTGTTTATGACATTACAGTAGGATCACATACTTCTTCCAGTATGACCACACCCACGAGTGATTCTTTGCCTAGTGATTCTACCACTGTTCTGGACTCTGATGCAGCAGAGTCCGGTATCAGTGTGATACAGAACGAACTTGCACGAGCTGATCTTGAATTAGAAGTACACACCCCTCCTTTAAGTGATGTAGAAGCAAGACAATTTACGCCATTACCTACTGATGTTGTCTCGCAGCCTATAATTGATATTCGACTGAGACCGTGGGAGTGGGCAAGGAGCGAGTTTTTTGGGACACCTTGCCTGTTGGCCTCTCCTCATGAATTTGATCGAGATATCATACGACCCAATACCTATGAACAAGATTTTATGAGAGATACAGATCTCTTGAGTATTGAGGATGAAATTGGATGTCAATATTTTGATTTTGATTTGAATATACTATATATAGAGGTTGAGCGAGAGTTGATATATTATTATGACAGTGCTATCGAAACTCATTTAACTTTTGCAAATAGGTCTAGATATTTAGTGATATACAATTGCCCTGATTTACAATATCCAAAAATCAATGAGCAGGGTGAGATAAGTGAACCTCTGCGGTATTATAGTCACCGGGTGGCTACTACCAGCAGTGTACATCATAGATTTCATATGCCAAGAAATGTAGCAGAGTTTACTACCTTCTGTGCAAGATATCGTGACTTTAGTCATCGAAGACGAGCACGATATCACTCAGATGGACGACCAAGGAGTTTTCAACCCTTTGTTGTCTATCGTCAATACCACCCAGATTATGTTGGACATTTCACAGGGTCAACGTTTGATTACCGAACAGGCCCAAATACTGTGTATCGACATTATCGGTTGCCAACACAAAATGAAAACCTTCAGAGTGAAGATTGAGAAATGTATTATTATAAGCAGAAACATAAGCAGAAAAGTCTAACAAGACTAATATATGTATATAAGATTTTCATGAATCTGGTTTCCCAATTGATGAATAACCCTTGGTTGGAAACCTGATACATGACGATCACGGGTCGTCTGTGTTTGTCTTGTTTACTAGTCAAAAATTTTTCCAAGAAGTTAGTAATTCTGTCCTAACAGTGTAACCAGTTATTATAAATTCGGAGTTCCTGGAGTGTATTAGATAAGTTACACACAGGACTCCAGTATCAAGGCAAACAAATTTGAAAGTTGGTGGAAAGAGTGTTGATTGAGTGCACCAAGTTGCAGACGAACCCAGGGGAGCGTACTATCAAGTGTACATTTTAGTGTATTATACATAATTCTATTGTGACATACATAGTGGTTTCTTTGTTTTAAATATAGTCGTATATATTTTATTTTGTATTGATTATTTTGCTGTTGGAATGGCTTCGGTAAATACTTTAGAATTTGAAGAATTCGCCGAGGAGCAGGCGATGTTTGAGTTACATAAACGCGAAGCCTTCCAACATGCAGTACCTCCTTGTAATGATCATTGTGTATTTTTTCCAAAGGATTTATGGAGATGTCGTCGCCTAAGGTATATTCGTATATGGAATACAAGACATTATAATCCTGCCAATGGCCAGACAGAGATAATGCAACACCAACTTGGCTATCGTTTTTATCTCTCTGAGGAAAGAAAAGTAATATTTCCCCATCTTTTGTACTTACCGGAGTTCCCAGTAGAAGTTGAACCCCATGAGGTCACTGGTCCCGGTCCTGACGAGGTCATTCATTATGTCAATGACCCCTGTTGGAATGGCCGATATTATGACCATGGACGAAATCAATTGGATGCTGAACTGGACCTAATAGCCGATCCTGGCTTGGTCCGACCATTCAGGAGTCATGAGATCTTCCCTGGTAGTACGTATTGCACTAGTGAAGATGCTGATGATTCATTTGGATTTTATCAGCACCAAATACATCCTGCACGATTCTTTCCTCCTGGTAATGTACAGAAAACTTATGAATTGGAGAAACAACAAAAACAGTATCGGCTCCTTCGTGAAGCTTTAATCCGACACGAGGGAAGACGATTACAACGCTTTAGTTTACGCAACCAAATTATCAAATATAATGAGACGCTGGAGGTACAGACTCATTATAAGGGTCTTGGAGACCCTTGCTGTATTTGCTTAACAGAAATTTCGAAAACTTGGCAGGATTTATTTGAATGTGGCCAATGTAAACAGCAAATCCACTATTCCTGTGGTATTGCATGGGCCAGATCAAAAGCAGGTGGTCCTGTGCAAGCTTCTTGCCCGCACTGCCGTGCACCCATGAGGTGGGGCATTGGTAACAAGCCGAAGCTTCCAGTACCAGCTGAAATGAACCCACATGAGTTTTGAGTTTTAATGACAGAAGTTGAGAAGGCGACCTCTACAGCTGCGCGCCGTCGGGCACTGTTGTCATCTTTGGACGTCCTTATATAATTTTCTGATACTGATCTTTCAAGCAAAGAAAGTACTCTGAATAAACGAAAAAGTTATTTTCAATCAAAATTACATAGTGACATTCTAGACGTGACTCCTAGTTTCGTCAATATCGACAACAGACTAAAAACTAACGAAGAACCGTTAACGGGGAAAGTAGAATTGTTCATATGGCCCAGCTGTAGCATAGTGTAAAATAGTTTTTGTTATTTTTCTGAGTAATAGTCAGTCACATTTGTTTTGTTTATTGCACTTGATATCTAATTATTTTGCAGTCAGTTTTCTTTTATCTTTTATAGTTGAAACAGTTTTTCGTTAGTCATACGAGTAATATTCAATCCTTGAAAAATGGCCACTGCATTTGCATACCGTACAGTTAACCCAACTTCAGAAGATTTTCTTCCGGAGCAATTAGAGTACTGGACACAGAGATTTCGTATTCCTGTACCTATGATCTTTCACAATGGAGCTTCCGCTTTTCAGCGTAAAATCCGTGTGTGGGATGTGGTCCAGTTAAACGAAGTCACCGGTCACTTGGAATTGATTCAAACTCAAGTTTTGTACCGGTATTGTCTCCATACAACGGAAGTAGGACGCGAACTGGTGATGCCTCACATAGTGGTAATCGAACATGAGGCTCGATTAGCAACCCCTCGGGAGGCAGCACGATCAAGCTGTATAAGTGTTATTCGTTATTGGAATGACCCACGGTGGGACGGAACTTATTATTATCAACGAATTCCTTATGAATCGGAGAATGGGATCGATACATTCATCACATTGACTCCGGTCCATCCATTTCGCCCTAGTGAATATAGTCAAATCTCTGTACCTGATTTACCCCGCAAATATCGAATGATCATTGGTGAAACATTCCATCATGTGCAGGTGGAACATACCTATGAATGGGAAAATGCACAATACAATCATCAAGTCTTGCAATCCTCGCTTGAATTGTATGCAAGCCTTCGAATCTTTCAAGCCAGACAAAATTTAGTTGATGGAGATGGGAGACAATGTGCGATATGCTTGGTGGACATTGTTGGGCCCCATGAAGCATATCGTTGTCCTCAATGTACTCAGATAGTACATCTCTACTGTGGGTTAACTTGGATGCAACAAAAGCGAAGTTGTCCTCTGTGTCGTTTTGACCTTCTATGGGGAACCCCTTTAAAGAAGCATAGCTTCGATTATACAGCCTTTAATTATCAGTTTTTCCCTTTCCCTACCAATGGCATAATGATATAGGAAACGTATTATTATCATTGTTAATATCAGGTAGAGTTTATTATTATTTAGAATTACTTAAGGAATAAAGAATGTAATGCCTTAGGAGAAAAAGGTGATTCCTGTTATCTGGAGGCATTCCGGTATTGTTCACATTAATAAATAATCCCTGTAGTGCATTTCTTATCCGTAAAACCAGTAGTGTCTAATCCTGGTCAGGGATTCCCGTCACAGTGTCGACCGTGATGCTGATAGCATCCTGGTCACCGCATGTGATTGGACATCCTGATTCCATGGATCAGGTCACCCAGTGATCCTGGTCACTGTTGTAAATTCTGGAATTCATCTGATCCAGACTCGAGCTCCGATAAAAGTTTACCGGACATCGCGTCTTGGTTGGGAGGATTGTAACGAAATGCCCTCCACGGAGCGCGTCGGGTTAACCTCCGTGGGGCACGTCGGAGTCATATGATTGCACTCGGGAGTCTCGGTTCCCGAAGTGTTAATCAGTTAATCAGAGTGGCCAAGTTTTACTTGGTAATAATTCTCTGTGGTATAAACTTTAATAAGTAAACGCTGTTTTCAGGCACAAGTTATGTAATTTTATTCATATTCCTAGTATATTTGCATTGCATAACATAAGTGCAACTGACCCAAAAAGTACTCTACACACTTACTAAAGAAGTGGAGCACGAGACACGAAATTAGACAATAGTCTGACCTAAAGTAACCTTACTAAGGTGTTTTCGACAGAATTTGCAATTATGACTGGCATATTAGCTAGTAAAAGCCTAACCTATAATAACCTCATCAGAATGCTTTTGACAGATTTTAGCATTGTATACTGACCCGACCTAACCTCAACACACCCAGTATCACTTTCAGCTCTGAGAATTGTGCAATCTAGCACGTTCGCTAGGCGGTACTGTCGGTTTTGAAATTGTACACCTACCAAATGCCAATGTCCTTTTAAATGCGAGAACGCATACTCTTAGCATAGGATACCCACAGGATGCCCTACTATCCCGGAATGGAAGTAAGGGGTTAAGAAATACCCCTTCACCATCTTGGGGTATAAGTGGTGTTCTGTGGTGTTTTATGACGTCAATTGAAACAAGATCTGCCCGAGTAAGCACAAATCAAACCATATTTAAACCAACAGAATCACCCGAGACTTCACTTCTCTCTTTGGTCTTCCGTCGTGTAAGAAGTCACTCTCCTATTCTCGTGGAAGAACGCCGCCGAACGCTGCCAGGCCAGACAACAGTTCCAGACACAGGACGCGATGAGAGCGATGCGATAATTTCGACTTAGTCTCATTTCGTATTTTATATATTTTATAAATTTACCAGAGAGAGAGAATATTTCAGTTTAAATTATAGGAACTTTATTTAGAGTTCAGTGAATAAACGTAGAAAACTGTAAGTAACTTTTATGTGTTTTGAATTCACCCTTTCGCTGCGGCTGCAGTATCAAGAATTGTTGCAGACTCTACAGAAACTGGTTGCCTCCTAGACTGAACACTTAAATTGTCCTGTGGCCACTTGCCACGATTGTAGTCCTAACCCAAATCCACTAGACGATCATTTTTCCGGGGTACTTAACCCTGCTATGCCACACCAAATCAAAATTCCGAAACCTTTATGCACATCTAGAGATGTTACCTGAACACATTAGCATAGTTTAAACGTTTCGAATTAAATGCACTAGGAGCCTTTCGATAAAAAATGATTTTCTAACGATAAAAGTGGTTCCACTGGAACCACCTGGGATCAAATCAAAATTCCGAAACCTTCATGCACATCTGGAGATGTACCTGAACACATTAGCATAGTTCAAACGTTTCAAATTAAATACCCTAGGAGCCTTTCAAGGAAAACTGATTTTTTAACGATAAAAGTGTTTCCACCAGAACCACTTGGGGCCAAATCAAAATTCATAAACCTTCGTGCACATCTAGAGATGTTACCTGAACACATTAGCATAGTTTAAACGTTTCAAATTAAATACCCTAGGAGCCTTTCGAGGAAAACTGATTTTTTAATGATAAAAGTGTTTCCACCAGAACCATTTGGGGCCAAATCAAAATTCCGAAACGTTTATACACATCTAGAGATGTTACCTGATCACCTTAGCATAATTTTAATGTTTCAAATTAAATACCCTTGGAGCCTCTCGATGAAAACTGATTTTCCAACGATAAAAGTGGTTTTCCACTGGAACCACCTGGGGCCAAATCAAAATTCTTACTTCATGCACATCTAGAGATGTTACCTGAACACATAAACATAGTTTAAACGTTTTGAATTAAATGCCCTAGGAGCATTTCGATGAAAACTGATTTTCTAACGATAAAAGTGGTTCCACGGGAACCACTTCGGGCCAAATCGAAATTCCGAAACCTTTATGCACATCCAGATATGTTACCTGAACACTGTAGCATAGTTTAAACATTTCGAATTGAATACCCTAGGAGCCTTTCAGAATGTGACGTACGGACGGACGGACATTCAGACGTACGGACGGACGGAGGTACGGACGGAGATCACGACTATATCCCCGCATTTTTGGAAATGCGGGGATAAAAATATTTCCCTATCATTTTTGCGTCCGTTAAGGGAAATTACGTTTCTCTGTGGCATTCCCACTCAGTGTTATTGGTGTCCAAAAATAGACTATTTTTTTCAAAATTTTGACATTTAGCAGCCCATGGAGGGTTAACAAATGCTTACCAGAATAATGTATCCATGCAACTGGTAATGTGACACCAAGACCTATCAATGGACATTTTCTCTTGAAAACCGTACAAGACGTTCATAAAGAAATCCAGGGAAAACAT
The DNA here is from genome assembly GCA_031216915.1 of Pictodentalium vernedei. Taxonomy (NCBI): domain Eukaryota; kingdom Metazoa; phylum Mollusca; class Scaphopoda; order Dentaliida; family Dentaliidae; genus Pictodentalium; species Pictodentalium vernedei. Next base: position 518,913,565 of record CM062296.1, on the reverse strand, counting down.
GAACTTTTTAAGCTTTTGATGGGTATTGCTATTAACCATCACAAAAAGAGTTAACAAATGCTCACCAGAATAGTTTATTCATGCAACTTGTATTGTCACAACAAGACCTGCGCGTGGCCAATTTTTCTTGAGAATCTACAAGACTCCTTTAGAGAAATCCAGAGAAAACATGAATTTTTGAGCTTCTGAGGGGTATTGTGGTTTAGTCTGTCCAAAACGGGTTAACGTTTGGTTTTCTGAATACCCTTATTACTTACAAAAATGATCCTCGATGAATCCCACTTCCAATAAAGGACGTTATGTTTGTCTCCCCTGTACCCTGTGGGGACCCAAACAGCCCATTTCTTCAAACTTTTGATGTTTGGCAGCCTGAGGAGGGTGAACATATGCATTGCCTAATATCTCGTGTATATGAATGGTCGTGCCACAGACAGGTCTAACAATAATGAATGTTTAAAAATAAATCTACAAGATGCGTTTCGAGAGAGTGCCTATGAGCCCTAATTTTGGCAGTTTTTTTGCCAATTCTGGCAAAAGAAGGGTTAAAACGAAAATTCTGCTTGGGTACATTTTTAGATCTTGTGGCAGGATTGTGTGAAAATCGGCTCGAAAATGGCTTCTGAATCGTACAGAAAAAATGTGTGTAAAAAAAACAAAAAAACAAAAAACAAAAACAAAAACAAAAAAAACAAAACAAACAAACAAACAAATAATAATCCGTAGAAACACAATAGTCTTTTCTAGAGAGAAAAGCCCAATTATTGACTTACTCTGAAAGAAGGTCGTTTTTCGGATCCTGCCCATATGGTACAGGGTATCAATGTTGTTAAAGAATTACTGTTGCCTCATCATGATAAGGTAGATTTTGGAGTAGTTGATGTGACCGGTAAAGTTCGTGTCACAGTGAGAGATGGCGCCATGGTCATATTGAACCCTACTCTCCAACATGTTTTAGGGTTTAACGAGTGTAATTTCAAGTCGGGCACATACAATTCTTCCCGGGTCAACCAAGGATTCTATTCGTTCTATGTTTACTGTGACTATTTGTGAATACCACTTCTTCGTATCGCATCGAAGCATAGAAAATATGGGAACATCATTATTTATTTATTTATTTATTTATTTATTTATTTATTTATTTATTTATTTATTTATTTATTTATTTATTGGGATTTAACGACACTTCCGACAATCAGGGCCACCTCGTGTTGGACAGTTTTACGGGTGGAGGAAGCTGGATTACTCGGAGATAATTCCTAGCAATGGCATGCAACTGTCAGACTCCCCAATGTACTAACTCCACACAAGCAGGGTTAGCATTGGTTGAAGGCAAGTGCACCATTGACGTGCAGTACGCCTTAGTGCACAGCACCACCGTGCTCCCACGTGGGCAATCGAGATTAAGTGCCTTGCCTAAGGACACAATGCAGTTACCCCCGGCAGGGACTGAATCATGAAATTCTCTGTTTGAAGTCGAATTCCGTAACCACTGAGCCACCTCGCTCCCGCGTACATCATTTCCAAAACTTTTGAGAATGTGTATTATGTACCAGTGGATGAAAAAATAATTAAATTTCAGCACCGTCCGGGTGTATATGAAGGACGACACAGGAGCCATAGTGCCATTCGAGGTGACAGTGACACTTCATTTCCGAAATCGTAGATCTCTTTATTTCCCATAAATATGACTTACGATTGACTGAATGCCAAATTGTACGAAGATTATTACACAAAACAAGCTGGGAACGGTCTGCCAGGTTCTTCAGGTTCTCCGAAACAGAGAGGCTATGTTTTGGGTAGAAAATTGGGAGGACTGAAGAACGTCGTGCTACCCTTATGGAAAACTACTGCCAGGACGATGGAAAACAGCTCGCAAAAAAGGAGCGGCCTTTGCCAGAGATGCAATCAATGGGAAAAAATGTTAAACAGGCAACACTCAAGAGAGTCAAGGAGGCTGGTGATAGTCTTGGAACGAAGTGGTTGGTGGGTCTAAACCCCAGCAGGAAGGGTATAAACAGGCCAGCACCACCCAAAAGTGGCAAGTCGAAAAAAGAAGAAAAACAGTACAGATATTGGATGTTCTCGATGCATGATGTCTCTCATCAAAGAAAAATATTGTTAGTGTGTCAAGAGCGATCTCGACTTGCTTTCCATACCACCAAGTGTGGGACATGGACAAAGCCGGAGGACCCGGAAATAATTCCTAGCAATAGCGTGCAACTGCCAGACTCCCCAATGTACCAACTCCACTCAAGCAGGGTTAGCATTGGTTGAAGACAAATGCACCATCGAAGCGCAGTACGCCTAGAGCGCACAGCACCACCGTGCCTCCACGTGGGCAATCGGGATTAAGTGCCTTGCCTAAGGACAAAATGCAGTTACCCCCGGCAGGGACTGAATCATGGAATTCTCTGTTTGAAGTCCAATTCCGAAACCACTGAGCCACCTCGCTCCCGCGTACATCATTTCCAAAACTTTTGAGAATGTGTATTATGTACCAGTGGATGAAAAAATAATTAAATTTTAGCACCGTCCGGGTGTATATGAAGGACGACACAGAAGCCGTAGTGCCATTCGAGGTGACAGTGACACTTCATTTCCGAAATCGTAGATCTCTTCATTTCCCATAAATATGACTCACTGTTGTAATGCCAAATTGTGCGAAGAGTATTACACAAAACAAGCTGGGAACGGTCTGTAAGGTTCTTCAGGTGCTCAGATACAGAGAGGCAATGTTTTGGGTAGAAGATTGGGAGGACTGAAGAACGTCGTGCTACCCTTATTGAAAACTACATCCAGGACAATGGGAAAACAGCTCGCTAAAAAAGGAGCAGCCTTTGCCAGAGATGCCATCAAAGGTAAAAAAAAATTAAACATTCAGCAATCAAGAGAGTCAAGGAGGCTGGTGAGAGTTTTGGAACGAAGTGGTTGGTGGGTCTAAACCCCAGCAGAAAGGGTATAAACAAGCCAGCTCCACCCAAAAGTGGCAAATCGAGAAAAGAAGAAAAAACAGTACATATACTGCATGTTCTCGATGCACGATGTCTCTCATCAAAGGAAAATGTTGTGAGTGTGTCAACGGTGATCTCAACTTGTTTTCCACACCACCAAGTGTGGGACATGGGCAATGGACCTTTGACGACCATAGGAAACAGTGGATCAATAGAATTCCACACTGTGGGCAGTGTTCATGTTGGCATGCTCCAAATGTGCCAAATGCACATTTTTTGAAAATCTGGAGCATAACTGTGAGCGTTCAGCACAAAAATTTGGCACATAAATTCAAAATCCCGAACCTGCTATATTCTTGATTTTCGTCCAACCTTTGACCTCATGGCAGTCACTTCTGACTTTGCAAAACTGGGAATGTAATATTACATTTACCCATGTAGCGGTTGAGGTATAAAGGCCATTTACCAACCACCCTGGTTGGTCCAGATCTCTTGGTCTCATGGTAAATCGGTTGCTTTGTGTGCTTGAGGTTGATGGTTCGAACCCCGGCTCGCACACTTACCGCTCCTCCTGTTATATTTGGGAGTACGTCCGATCCTCAGCAGTAGGTGGCACTGTAGGTGTTTCGACTACTCTGATAGAGGAACCTCGGTGAGATTCACATTTGATGAATCTCAAAAGAAGGTGAGAATAGTGTAGCAGTTGAGGTATAAAGGCCACATACCAACCAGCCTGGTTAGTCCAGATCTCTTAGTCTCGTGGTAAATTGGTCGCTTTGTGTGCTTGAGGTTGACGGTTCGAAGCCCTGGTTCCCGCACTTATCTATCCTCCTGTTACACCCATAGTAAAGTGAACAAAGGATAAGCTAAATATATCAACATGAATGCCCACATCATTAATTACAAAAAAAGTAATCTCGTTCAACTGTGTACACAATGACCAGGTCACTCTCCAATAGTCCTTACCTGTGACCGCCGATTAAGAAGTTGTATATTGTGTAAACAACGCATGCTTTGTTTCTTCACAAGCGAACAGTATACCAGATTATCAATTGTCTTTAATTGTTGGTGGTACTTTCCCCAATGACCAAAATTAAAGATTAACACCTAATATAATGACAAAGATTTCAATCCACATGTTAATTAGTTACTGCATAGATCATCAAGGTGCGAATTTCTATGACTTGCTATATGTAGGACTATATATATTTCGTCATATTTTATTATTTTATTTTCTGTTTTATGTTATGTTTGGTTTTATGTAATGTTATGCTTTTGACCTTTCTTGAATAAAAATATGAAAACAGGTTTTATAGTTCTCCCACATAATATACCCATGGCACAAAAAAATCTCATTTGGCACCAAAAAATCGCATTTGACACATAAAATATTCAGCTTTTGCACATTAAAATATTCAGCCAGCGGGAACACTAATTGTGAAGTTGGGAGATGATTATTTGAATTTGATACACACATTCCTGTATGTTAAGGCAATGGTTATAGATTCCAATGTGGATCAATGGCACCTGATGCCAAAGTGATCACAGTCAAGGGACTCCCTGGGTGTAGTTGGTTGTAAAGAAGTCATCTTCGTTTTCGAGAGTGATTTCAACTTCTAAAACCTGAATTATTTTCAAAACTTTTGTCTTTTTTGTGTACATAGTGGTTTCAATAAGTCTAGGAAAGTATGGTTTAATATTGTTTGGATTTTACAACCAATAAACCATGTAAAAAGGTATTTTCGTAGGTGACATAGAGGCTCATAAGAAGGTGACACAGAGGCTCCCAAGAATGTCAATAGGCTTGTTTGGAAGGATGATACATACTCAAGAAAACTGAAATTTTGTAAAGATTGTACTGCGAGAATTGTAGTTGGTGATGTCAGAAAATTTAATGCTGCCAATATTATAAAGGAGGCCAAAGGTATTTGTGGAGATGAATCTGTCCTAGCATGTATACCAGTTAGTGATGATTCCTACGATATCACATTAATGGATAGATCATCTGCTGAACTGTTTGTGGAAAATGTCTTTGGAGAAAGTCCTGAGAGAGTTCCCAGAATAATTTTCTCTGAGGATGTAACTAAATCGTTTTTACATCTCCCAGCTTACATTGAAGATGACAACATGTTTGAAATGCTGTTAGATTTGAAAATTAAAATTCTTTCAGCAATTCACAGACTTGTTCATACTGGATCATCTGAAGCAGATGGAACCGGATATTTAAAAGCATGCTTTCCATCAGAAGTTCATTCATTACCCTATAGCATGAAAGTTGAAACGGCTGACGGTTTTGCTTATTTCAGTGTCTTACATAATCATCAGGTCAAAGTCTTTTCAAAATGCCTGAGCCCAAAATCACATGATCAGAGACTGTCCGGATTCTATATCTTTTAAATGTCTTGGTATTGGACACAGAGCCAGAAACTGTGAAGAGAAGATTTGCCTCAGTTGTCACAAGGCTGAAAATAACTGCATTTGTGAAAGCACCAGTGATGTTTTCGACTCCTCATTTTGTATATTAACTTATTGTGATATGTGTAGATTAAGAAGTGGGGACCGCAAATGTGAAAATAGATGGCTTAACTCTAGTGATGACATTGTTGGAGTAGAGTTTGAACCAGAAAAGAATGAAGCTAATACTATTAAACAATCAGTTGCTTAAAATACTCAGTCTAATAATAGTGATAATAAAATACAGGATAGTTCGGACCCTAAATCTGCTGAACTATCTTCAGATATTGTTAAGAATACTGAGGCTGAGGAAAATATCACTGTACAGAGTGAAGTAAATTTAGATTGTGGTAATGACATGGGGGATATTTGTCATTGCATTGCCTCAAACCAGGGTGAAAATTGTTTGGATAGTTGTTCAACAACAGAATTCCAAGCTGATTTATTGAAGGAGGGAGAAAATGATTTTGATATTCCAATGACAGAAGACTGTGTCATCACAAAATGCTCTGGGAATGATTTTATGTTGAACTGCTATCTGACACGGAGATGGAAACCTCTGGTAGTGTTATTAGAGGAAAAAGAAAGAGTGAATGTTCTGATAAAAAAAGCCTCTGGTAAAATAAGAAGAAGTAAATGTAAACAAAAACCTTACCTTAATGTACAAAGGCCCAAGCAAAATGAGAGTAAATTATCAGTTGAAGGGAATGAATTTCAGATGAAAATTTCTGAAACACAAGAAACTGAAATGAACTTGTCCCTTAAGCACCCAACAGTTGGAGAGGGAGAGCCTTCTTCAGCAGTGGGAATGACCGGGGACAAGGCCATTTCCATTGTACAGTCAGAACAGGTATCTTTGAAGATTGGGACAATGTTGGGGGTGAGGAGAAATAGTACTTGCAATAAGCATGGATCAATTCAAACCACCAGTATTTTCAATGTTACTGATGGCTGTCTTAGCATCAATAAACACAAATGGAAATTGCTTAATTGATGTAATTAAATTTAAAAAAATCAGTATTACATTAAAAAGTGGACATATAGACATTTTTCCCCCAGGAGACACACTGGCCTGACTATCCAAACTATTCGTTTTCTCAATGGTGGAATGGTAGAATATTATGTATTAACAATAATTCTTGGAGCAAAGGAATAGCTCTCCTGGTCTCTAAAAAATACACTGACAATTTAACTGATATTTGGAAAAGGGACGACAGCAGATATATTTGTGCTAAATTATTGATTGAGGGAATTAGTTACCATATCGTCAGTATATACTGCCCCAATAAATTATCAGAGAAAGTTGAGTTTCTTCAGAACTTTGGGTAAATCATCAGAGATAAAAAAATGTGATAATACTGGGGGATTTCAATACAGTGTTATCTCCCCTTGATAGACCTCAGGAGAATTTTACTGTTGCTTAAAGTGTTAATCATTTGACAAATTAATCAGTGATCATAATCTCACTGATCAATGGCATCATAAACATTTCGATAAGGTAGAATTTTCTTGGCATAGATTTTATGGGTTCACTTTACAGCAAAGTAGGATAGACATGATTTTAAATTCCTCCAATCTAAATTGCTTTTTGACTACTGCTTTATGAGTCATACATCCATCAGTGATCATTCATTTATCTTTGCAAAGGTAAATTTTGAAAAAAAGGCTCCTGGGTCTTTAATAGTGCCTTTTTGAATAATCCTGACCTTTGTAGGGAAACAGAAAAAAATATTTTAGAATTAAAAATAATAGCTTATTTGAAGATGATATTCTTTTATTTTGGGATAATTTGAAATTCAAAATTCAAAAACACTGCATTCATTATGGTACAAAAATAAATGTGAAAGATATCAGCACAGGAATGATTTGGAGCAAGAGCTAAAAATTGAAAGGGCAGGATTAGGCAATTTGCCTAATTATGTCCAAAACATTGGGGACCTTGAGAATGAATTAAATGAAATTGAAAATTATAAATTGGCGGGAGCTTTTTTACAGTCTAAAGCCCAAGAAACGTTACAGGAGAATAGGTGCACTAACTATTTTCTAAAGTTGGAGTCTGCCACACAGAATTGCAATTCTGTAACTGAAGTTTTAGAAACATCAGGAAATTCTGTCAAAGACCCCTTTTTAATCATAGATACAAAAAATTTATGAAGATTTGTACAAGTTCGAAACATGTGATGAATTATCTGAAAACCAATTACTTGAAAGTAGAAACAATAAAGTGAGCGAAAATAATTCAGAATTGTGCGACAAGGAGCTTTCTCCCACAGAGCTTGGCAAAGTTCTTATGTCTATGTCATCTAAACAAAATCCTCTGGTATGGATGGTCTAACAGCAGAATGTTATAAACATTTTTGGCCTATGTTAAAAACAATTTTAAGTAAAGTCTATACTGAAATTTTCAAAAGAGGAGAATTATTTAAGCCAGTGAAGTCTGGTATAATAATAATACTATATAAAAAGAGAGGTGATAGGAGAAACTTGAAAACTCGACACACATGAGCCTGTTGAATACAGATTAGAAAATTCTGGCAAAATCCTTAGCCAACACCTCAAACCTATGATTATTGATGTGGTCTCCTCAACACAAACATATTGTATTCCCAAAAGAGATATTTGTGAAAATATTGCAAGTATTCGAAATATTATTAATTTTGTAGAGAAAGAAATGAAGCAGGTTTTATTATTAAACTGAATCAGTTGAAAGCTTTCGATAGAGCTAGCCATAAATATTTAATCGACATTTTTCATGAATTTGGTTTTGGATCCCAATTTATATCGTGGGTTAAAATTTTGTACAATGGGGCTAAGAGCTGTGTTAAGATAAATCAGCACCTATTCCCTTTCTTTGAAATTGGGAGATCGGTCAGGCAAGGGTGCCCCTTGCCTGTAGTGCTATATGTTCTTTCCGCTGAACCACTTATAAGATTGATTAATAACCATCCAGAGATTCATGGCATCCTTCTTCCTGATAATTCCCAATGTGAAACTTTCAATCATGCAGACGACACTGAAATTAATGTCAGATATGTTCAGTCTATTAAAAACATATTGAATATTTTAGAAATTTATTCAAAATGTTCGGGTGCTTAAAAAAACATGAAAAAGTAAGAAATAATTCCACTGAGCTCCTCAAAAAGTATTGACTTAACAGAAAAAAATAATCGGAGCTTTGCAGATACTTGGGGTAAGATTCATAACACAAGTCTAAATGTAGACCAGTCTAACTCATAGACTGTTTTAAATTCATCTACGCAAGTCTAACTGGACTGATCTAATAATTTAATTCACTTCGTATTCAGAAAGTAGGTCGCAGTCCGTGCTTAACAAGACTCGTCTTCCATGAATTAATCGTGACACTAAGCGGAGCGGAACATGATTTGTTACTGGTTCGGCAAACAGAACACCGATTTTCATTTGTGGTCAATACTATAAGCCAGAATGAAGGACGGAAACAGGCCGCGAAAAGAGAACTTCACCGGAGAGGAAAGAGCCGCTTTTCTCGAATTAGTCAGAGAAAACTGTCACACATTGATAGGAAATCAGCTGGAGCAAGTCAGAAAACGAAGACAACTGTATGGGAACAGATTAGGCAGACGATGCGGAGAGAGTTCCCTGCTCGCCGAAAGATCGGCGAAAGAACTGAAAGATTTGTGGAGGAGGATGAAGCTGAAGGCGAAGACGGAAGAGCAGCACAAGCGAAAAGAGTCACAGAAAACTGGAGGCGGGCCACAGACTCAGGAGCTGAGTGACGAAACCACGATTATTTTGGAATGTATACCCGGGGACCTTCTGCAAATGCACAACCAATTTGACAATGACTCAACGGGCACATCATCGGACGTGCCACACACTTCTGTCGTCGAGAATTCAGTATCAACAGTTACTTCTGATGACGTCGTTGATGCAGCTGACACAGATGCAGCGAGTGTCCTTTCACCTCCTACTTCTACTCCTATTACACCAACACGCGCAGACAACGTTGACGAGAGGTAATATTTTACTGAAATAACATTTGACACCCACTCTCCCAAATAGTGTGAACAGGACGTCACGCGCGATTTTGGCGCCGATTTTGGAGCCACTTGTGAATATCGTTAGGGGGTCATCAGGGCGGCCTTCTTGATCTCCGATGGACACAGGGACCCAGTCTTTCGAACAAACTTATTTTGCGAGTTGGGACGGACTGAACCCAACTTCTCGCTGTTGAGTGACACGATGTGTGCGTGCGTGCGTGCGTGCGTGCGTGCGTGCGTGCGTGCGTGCGTGCGTGCGTGCGTGCGTGCGTGCGTGCGTGCGTGCGTGCGTGCGTGCGTGCGTGCGTGCGTGCGTGCGTGCGTGCGTGCGTGCGTGCGTGCGTGCGTGCGTGCGTGCGTGCGTGCGTGCGTGCGTGTTCCCACACATGCTTATTAAATGTAGTGACCCTGAAGGGAGAGAGACAGAGTGGGAGAGAGAGACAGAAGTAGTGGTGATTAAGAAAGAGAGGTAGAGAGAGAAAGGAAGACAAAGAGAGAGAGAGGGAGAGAGTGATATTTTGAAGCGAGTCTGTCATAATGTTTTGGCTTCTATAAAAAAAACGCCAAACAGCATTCTGACGTGTGCCAAAATAGTACATCGCATTATTCGGATTTTTACGATTTACGTACACGCAGTCTGCTTTGACGTTAATCTCAAAATTCCGAATTACACCCTGTACTTTGTAGTTATTAATACTATCGCTAGTAATAATATACGACGGAATTAATAGAATACTAAAATTAGGACAAAATCGCTTGAAATCTGAATTGGTGACCTAGATTAGTTTATCGTATAATTTATATTTTTATAGTGCATCAAGTCAGTCGGTTCCACCACTTGATCCCGAAAATCTTGGAGCTCGCGGAGACAAGCGGAAGCGTGGCACTGCATCAAATACCGAGCGAGCACTAGACCTCATGAAGGAGGAATATAAAGAGAAGAGAGAGCTGATAGCTTTACAGAAAGGGGTTGAGAGGAGAGACTATTAACAGAGAAAGAGAAGCAAAGGGCGTATAGGGCTATGGCTCTTCATTATGAGAAACAATAAGAAATAAATTTTGATCTGGTAATGGTTTATTGTAATTTATGTATGGTTCAGCTGAAATGGGATGTTATATACCGACGTCTCATAAGGGTACCTCTAAGGGTCGCTGTTGGATGATCATCAGAGCCATCATCATTTTCTTCGTCATTTGAGAGTTCATTGTCATCATCATTTGGCATGGGATTGTTTTGATCAATTGCTATGTCATGTAGACAGGCCGTAGCGACTACTGTTTCCATGGTTCTGTCCAGCTACAAAAAATCAATTGTTAGGATTAACCTTTTTAATGTTGAATGGCTGGATCAAGGAATTAGACGCCGCCCAAATCGCCATGCTAATAAATATACTGAACGTCAAAAGAAACTTCCCAATGTGTTAATTTGGAGTCTTTTATATCGTACCTCGGTTAGTTTCTGGACTTGCATAGCTACTCGCCGCAAGCGGCGCGTACCTATGTAAACCCGAAACGAACCTTGCTGCGGCAAAAGGCGTCGCATCAACATAATGAGCATATAGCACATATTTATCTCGTGGAACTTTCTTTTGACACTCAGTATATACAACCATGCACCTTAAGAACATTTAAACGAAAAATCTCTATCACATAGGACTAAAAAACTATTCCTTGAGTTCACTGTAAAATGACGTCTTAGCTGTCGGGATGCGACAGTCACTTAATTTGACAATGTACCCAAGAAAAAATAAAATCCGGGAAATTCAGCTGTAAAATGTTAATGCTTTACGATACCTAACACAAAATCGTGGCATGTACGCATAATAATCAAACCATGGTTAGGCTCTGACTAACACCATCCATGTATACAACTGCTACTGGGGAAAATCCATTATTAATGAAAAGGGGTGGGCACTTGAAAATTTGCAATCTGTCGCCTCCTGGCAGCAGATTGCAAATTATTAAAAGCTCAACCTTTCTCATATGCCACATCTAACGGCGCTTTTGTTACCATAGGTGGAATGTGAAGATGACGCCTATAGGCGTCACTGGTAGGGAAATAGTTAAAGGGGTTAAACTCACCCGTAATCGCAATCTGTTGCCAAATGCGACGGACGGAAAACGTTTCTTGTATACGTCGAAGGTTCGTTCTATAAGCGATCTTGTCGATTTTAACGCTTTGTTGTACGCACGCTCCGCCTCTGTTGATGGGTTGCGCAATGGAGTTAACAAGTAACGAGTACATTCATAGCCAGAATCGCCCAGAAGAACAGCCTTTCCACTAAGGTCACCCTCTTGCAGTCGCCTCCGTACTTCACTTTCCTGAAACACCCGGGAATCGTGTGCTGATCCATACCATCTGCACACAACATCTATAAATCTCATCTTGTAGTCACAAATCATTTGACAGTTGAGACTGTACCAACCCTTTCTGTTAATGAACCGCTGTGAATGGGGTCCTCCCGGGTTTATTATGGGTATGTGTGTCCCATCAGTACAGCCCATGATTCCAGGCATACCATCAATTCTTTCCATGCCTTCCGTGCATAGACGTATCTCTTGGGCTGCTGTGGGAAAATTGAGTAGATGACGTTTATGTTTACAAATAGACTTGATAACGTCTGCTATAATGCGGCTTACCGTAGACTGTGACAATCCATGAAGATCACCGGTTACCACCTGGAATGACCCAGTTGCAAAATAACGTAGAGCAACACAAACTTGGATGTTCACCGGTACTGAGTAATTCCGTGCTGTCGGTCTTTCCAAATCAGCGGCAATGTCAGCTATAAGGCTTGCAGTTGATTCTTTTGTGAGACGGTATCGCCTAAGGAAATTGTGGTCGTCATATCTCTCCAGTGGGTTTTGTCGGTCACGAAACATTCTTCTTTCTGGTCGACTTCGTTGATGTTCCTCTTCTTGCTCCATTTCTTCTATTTCTAATATTCGTATAGCGTTCATTTGTGGGAGTATAATATGCTTCAATTCACTTCGAAAAAAAACGTGCGCGATTTGGACTTACCTCTAGACATGCCCCCTACCATGTTTAAGATTTCAGTCTAAAACTGCTTAGTGACGTCTACGTTGGACGTAGTCTAGCGTTAAACCACTTTTATGAATGATGTTTAAATTGTAGACCTCACTAGGAGAGAATTAGACGCCAGTCTACCTTAGACTTTCCCTGGACCTGCGTTATGAATCTCACCCCCGGTGTCTATCTTGGAAATGATGAAGAGAGGTGTAATTATCCGAAATGGAATTCAACAGTTACAAAAATTAAAAAGGTAATTAACCTTTGGAAAAATAGAAAGCTATCTCTCAAAGCGAGATCAATTGTCATAAATAGTCTCCTTCTTTCAACCGTTTGGTATACTCTCAATGTTGTAAACACACCAACAAAATACCTGTTCCAATTTTTAGTGGTTGAATGGCAAACACTTGATAAAGTATAATACTATCATAGCCAAATTTCAGCAAGGGGGTCTTGTCTTTACTGATTTAGAAGCCAATTAACTGGCTTTGGGGTGTAAGTGGATAAGAAAACTTCATTATAGTCACTTTCCCTGGACAATCTTTTTCAATTTCCACATTCATAAGTATAAAGAGTTACAATTATCAAATTCGATCACGTGACTTACTGAGATTCTGATCGTTGCTTTCACATACCCAAAAGCGCAGTCCGTTTTGGAAGGATTACTCCGTTCAGCATTTACAGAGCAGATCCAGGAACTTAGGAGCCGTGTCGAAGAGCTCGAGAGCTCAAACAGCGCAAAAGATGATGCTATTACACGTCTTGAAAATGAACTCGATGAGCTGAAACAGTACGGTATGCGGAACAGCTTAATGATATCAGGAATACCAGAAACAAATGGAGAAGTAACAGACAACATAGTGCTGGACATAGCCAAACAAATGGACATTCCTTTAGAAATTGGTGAAATCGAAAGAAGTCATCGTTTTGGTGCCCCAGGTGCAGCAAGAAATCAACCACGAACTGTCTTGGTAAAATTCAACAGTTATCGGGTTCGGGATAAATTTAACAGGGCTCGCAGGAAACTCAAGTCAGCAACCAATACAAAGAGTGTGTTATGTGAATGAATACTTGACACCAACGCGGGCACAGCTTGCCAAAACATGTCGAGGTCTCGTTAAGGAAAGAAAAATCTACCAGTCATGGACTTTCGACGGAACTTTATTTGTGAAATTGAAGGATGATTCCGTTCGGCGCCTCTGTACCCCCCAAGAAGTGGAAAAACTTGTGAAGGGATTGAGAAACACTGTGTCCAGTTAACTGAGTGCAGTGTAAAAGTGTAAAGGTGTAAAAGAAAATGAATACCCCAAGGAAATATCAACATGGCGTATGAATATCCTCTTGGCAGCTAATTCAAATATGCTGGTAATATAGTTACCTAATAGGTACAGCAAGTATGTTTTCGTATTTCAATAAGGTCACTTTCTCACTCAACTCAATTCACTCAACCTCACCTAACCCCACCCCCACCACCCAAGTACCTCAAAACTATATTCCCACGGGTACCCAACCTCGTCAGCCCGTACCTCACCCATATCAAGCCTCCCTAGCTCTGTAATGTAATAGTATCACTCCAGTGGATCAAATACGATCAAATAGTTTTTAAGTGGTGGAAAATACATACAAATGTAAGTTGCTTGCCAAGAGATTACCAATAAAACTACAAGGTTACATTTTGTTCGAAGGTGTCAAAAGGCATTCTCGAACAAATAGTAACCAACCAATTATTCTAGAAATGTTAAAAAATAGCTCCCATCTATCTGGCTGGTCCAAGCTTTGAAGATTAGTGGTTGAAGCTCCTGTGTTTGCTTTAATTATGAGAAATTCTAGTTCTTTGTTACCTCCGCCCCCCCCCCCCCCCCAAGCAACTTATGTACCTCAAACAACTTAGAAGATTCGTGGGTGGGACTTCTGAGTCTGATTTTATTATTAAGACATTCTAGTTGTCATCTCACCTGCCCCCCCCCCCCCCCCCCCCAGCACCATATGTACACAAAACAACTTAACTTTGCATACCTACCTTTACCTAACCTTCTCCTCCCCATTGTCAACACTCACCACAAGTCTCTCCATCTTTATAATGCAATATGTTCAAATATTAAGTTATGATTTTATATGAATATATAAATGTTAAACTACTGGCTGATTGCTAACAAACTACCCATAAAACTTGAATGCCTGTCAACACTATCTAACAAAGTGCAACCTCGTACCTTTGGTACGAAGTTGCACTTTGTTAGATGGTGTCGACAGGTATTCTCAAACAAATAGTAACCAACCTATCATGTATGAGAAATTCTTCTTCTTTGTTACCTCCCCTTACCCATCCCCCTTTGCACCCCACGCACATCAAATTAATTTTGTATACCAACCTGTACCCATCCTTACCCACCCCTCTGCCTTAACCCATAACAAGCCTCTCTAATATAATAGTGTCACTCCTAGTGGCACTAAAAAGCTGTCTTGTGTTTTTTGGGCGGTGGGAAATATATAGAACTACTGGTTGCTTGCTAACAAACTACCCATAAAACTACAAGATTACCTTTTGTTCTAGGGTGTAGACAGACATTCTCAAACTAGCAGTAACTAAAATATTACGCAGGCAACACTCAGATACGAGCACATGTAGCTTTATAATATGATAGTATCACTGAAGTGGATCAAATACTATTTGATGGTTTTTAAATGGTGGATAATATATAGAACTGCTGGCTGCTTGCTAATAAACTACCCATAAAACAACAAGGTTACATTTTGTTCGACTTTGCCGACAGGCAGTCTTAAACAAATTGTAACTAATACATTATTGCGGAAATGTGTAAAAATACTGCCCATTTGAATGCATTTGGCTGTAATTCAGCATAGGATTAATTGTGATCCATGCGTGTATGCTCAACAGTGGAAATCAATAATGCGAAAACGACGTAATAGTACTTGGGGTGCAGCTGACTGAATGGTGTCAATGGGCTACAATTTGTTTGATTGCAATTTGTTGGATGGTGCCAATAGGCTTCAATGTGATTGGCTATAATTGAGTGGATAGTGTCAATTGCCAGCATCCAACAAATGTAACGAACTAATGATTTATCTATGAGAAATTCTAGATTTTTGTTAAGCCTCCCTATCTTCCCTATCTTTATAATGTAATAGAATCGCTCTAGTGGATCAAATACTATCCATAAAACTAAAAAGATCACATTTTGTTCGAGGGTGTCGTCAGGCATTCTCGAACAAATAGTAACCTACCAATTATCCTGGAAATGTGCAAAAATACTCCCCATCTATTTGGCTGATCCAGGCTTATGAAATTAGTGGTTAACGCTTCTGAGGTTGTTTTCAATTATGAGAAATTCTTGTTCTTTGTTACCTCACCTTACCCCCCCCCCCCCCCACAGCACTCTACGTACCTCAAATTAATTTTGAATATCTACCTGCCTGCACCTAACATTCTCCCCACCCCTGTCACCATTCAGAAGCCTCGCCAGCTTTATAACGCATTAGGATGGCGCTAGTGGATCAAATACTATCTAATGGTTTTTAAGTGGTGGGAAATATATAGAACTGCTGACTGCTTGCTAACAAACTACCCGTAAAACTACAAGGTTCCATTTTGCTCGAGGGTGTCGACAAGAGCATACTCAAACAAATATATTAGTAACAAGCCTATTATGTATGAGAAAATATTGTTCTTTGTTACCTCGTTTTACCCCCCCCCCCCCCCCATTCCGCACCACATGTACCTCAAGTTAAATCTACATACCTAGCGGATCCATCTTCCCCCTGTCCTCGCCGATAAAAGCCTCTCTAGCCATATAATATAATAGTACTACTCCCAGTGGATCAAATGCTGTCTTGTGATTTTCTATTGGTGGAAAATATTTAGAAACAAACTACCCATGAAACTACAAGGTTACATTTTGTTTGAGGGTATCAAACGGCATTCTCAAACAAATAGTAACCAACCAATTATTCTAGAAATAAAAAAAAATTGTTTCTTGTTACCTCGCTTTACCCCCCCCCCCCCCCCCCCCCCCCATTCCGCACCATATGCACCTCAAATTTATTTTACATGCCTAGCAGATCAATCCTCCCCCTGTCCCCACCGATAAAAAACCTCTCTAGCCTTATAATATAGTAGTACTACTCCCAGTAGATGAAATGCTGTCTTGTGGTTTTCAAGTGGTGGAGAATATTTAGAACTACCGGCTGCTCGCAAACTACAAGGTTACGTTTTGTTTGAGGGTGTAAAAAAGAATTCTCAAACAGACAGTAACCAACCAATTATTCTAGAAATGTTTAAAAATACTTCCCATCTATCTGGATGATCCAGGCTTAGAAGATTAATGGTTGAAGCTCCTGTGTTTGCTTTAAGTATGATACATTCAAGTTCTCTGTTACCCTCCCCCCTCCCCCCGCAGCACACTATGCTACCTCAGGACAACTTAGAAGATTAACTGCTGAAATGTCTGGGTTTGTTTTCACTTATGAGAAACTCTAGGTGTTACCTCACCCCCCCCCCCCCCAGCGCCCTTTGTACCCCAAAACAACGTTGTACACCCTACCTTTACCTATCCTTCTCCTGCCCATTGCCAACGCTCACCACAAGTTTCTCCAGCTTTATAATGTAATATTATCACTCCACGTGTTCAAATACTATGTTACGGTTTTTATGCGGTGGTAAATATATAGAACTACTGGCTGCTTGCTAACAATCTACCCATAAAACTACAAGGCACGAGGTTTCACTTTGTTAGAGGGTGTCGACAGGCATTCTTAAACACAGAGCAACAGTAGTATGTCTCGCACGTTTGAGGTAGAGGTTGGGGGATCTCATCGGGGGATCTCATGTGACGTCATAGTCACGTGACCCAGTGGCGCCATGTTGTGTGGTCATGGTAACTCGCGTGAGCGGCCATGTTGTGACGTCATCTCCATAGTGATTCGTGATGTGAGTGCGCATGCGCAGCGCGTCTTGTTAGGGTAATACGTGTTTCCGTCGTCCATTTTGTGTACTGGAGGCCGCCATCTTGGTTTCTATGGTAGCACGTGATTGCTATGTTACCTAAGGCCTACAATAGGACAGGGGTATTTTCGGAGGGTATGTTCGATTGAATCGGAGTATTTTCTGGAACGACTTCCCTGGATAATTGCCACAAACAACCCGACAACTTGCCGTCAATCTTTCCTTGCTTTGCTTTCCTCCATGGCAGTCAATTTGCTCAAATTCCATCGTTTTATCTGGCAACAGTCGATAAAATATGCCCGTTTCATCTGCATTGTAAATGTCTTTGGGTTCATACTTTTCCAAGATAATTTTCCGTTTGCTGAACCAGTCGTCCATTTGTGGTGAGTTCATATCCACAGCTTTTGCTTCACCACAAACTGTCTTGAAGGCTATTCCATGTCTCTCCTTAAATCTACCCAGCCATCCTATAGACGCTGAAAAATCTGTACATTCCAGTTTTTTTGCAAATTCATCTGCCTTCATCTGCAACAGTGGACCCGAAATTGGCAGATTTTGGTCTCTGGCAAACTTAAACCACTTAATCAGGGCCGACTCCACGTCTTCAAAAGTACTTCGCCGCATTCGTGCCCTTTTAACACCAAATGTCAGGTATCCTTCCTTGATAGTGTCTTTCTTTTTAATCCAAGTCGAAAGAGTGTTGGCTGGAATGTTAAATTGTCTTGCAATTTCTGCTTTTGATTTCTGTCCATTCTCTACCATAAGTATGGCCTCGTACTTTGTCTCTATACTTTTTGTTTCGAGTTTCCTTTTCACTCCCTTTCCACCTGTTGCCAATTCCAATTTATCATTCTTAGACGGAGGTTTGTCACAGTCGACTTCTTTGCCTGATGCATATTGCTCCTCTCGTAATATTGACGTTGCCAGAGTTTCCATTTTTCAAACTGAATGCTGAAGGAAAAACCCTCACAGCTTTTAAACATTATCGTCAGCTTGGACACAACTCAATCAAGAATGTTTTTTTTGAAAATTAATCAACGAAATCAACTCACACAGAGTCTTTTTTCTTTGATCACAAAAACAACAAAGATGTGTGATTAATGTTTAGCAGGCTAATTATGACTCAAATCACACACAGTCAAAATAAGAACACCGGTAATCCGTTGTTTGACTACTGCTATTGTTCCGCTAATTGATTTGTCGCCTATTCATCAAAAGGAGTCAATCCCAAACAATGGCGTTTCTGATTTGCAAGCAACTTCACACCTCGACTGACTTCGAGTTAAGCCAGTCTAATTTGCACTGACTTTCTCATTTGGGCCCAGGTATTTACTTCGAGTTTACCAGTAACAGGATGATACAAAGCATTTGGTAGGTTAATACTATGAACGGTTAGGATGGGACCTATAGGGGAATATACCAACCATACTCTGCTGCCGTTCTGTATTACCAGGCATTGACCCCACCCCAGAATACCGCTCAATAATATGAAGCATCTGGTGGATCAGTAGTACCAAGGGCCAGCAAGAGACCTACAGGGATATGTACAGCCTGTGCTATACTACCGTTCTAAACTACCAAGCATTAGCCCCACCCCCACAAAATCACTAGGTCTACCATAACGTACTATATATACCAGCCATATAATAAAACAAAGCAATCGGTTGGTTAATAGTACCAAACACTAACAGGGCCCTATAGGTGTATATACCGCCATACTATAGTACCGTTCTAAACTACCAGGCAGTACCCCTACCCACAATACCCCTATGCCTAGCATTGCATACTACCTATACCAGTCATAGGATAACATAAAGCATCAGGTGGATTAATAGTACTAAGGGCTAGCAAGAGACCTATAGGGATATGTACAGCCAATATAGTATCCTCAGATAAGTATCCTATAAAAGGTATCCTCGATAGGTATCCTCGAATAATACAATACCAGGCCATGGGTATCCTCAAATACCGAGATGAGGCTAAGAGTCGTAGTAAATTATGCCTCATTGAGGGATTTTTAATGGTCCTCATAACCTCAAAATTCAATGAGGCTATGAAGGATAATACATGAGGACTCATTGAGGGCTTTTACATAGTCCTCATGGCCTCATACGACAAAAAGGGATTCCACAGTCACAGGCGTTTTCCAAAATGGGATTCCATAGGATATACCTGTTAAATACTGAAATGAGGCTAAGAGTGGTAGTAATTTATACCTCATTGAGGGATTTTTCAAGGTCCTCATAACCTCAAAATTCAATGAGGGCATGAGGGATAATAAATGAGGACTCATTGAGGGCTTTTACATAGTCCTCATGGCCTCATGCGACAAAAAAGGGATTCCATAGCCACAGGTGTTTTGCAAAAAATGGGATTCCATGGGATATGGCCATTGGATATAGTCTTTTGTTATACACAAGGGAGATAACCCTGCATACAGATTATGGGAAATCAAGCAATCTGATTGGTTAGTTATAATCTAGATAAATGAAACAACAAGAGTACTTAGAATAGGGTCAGAACTAACAAGAATAGACCAGAAATTGCTAAATATAGCAATAATAAGGTAAACTGTTCCAGTTGATAGACTCTTCTACGCTACTGGAGTATACTCTAGAATAAAGGAACATGGCAGAGAATGAATTCTGGAAGAATTCGAAATAATACAAGTTGTCGGGTTGTTTGTGGTAATTATCCAGGGAAGTCGTTCCAGAAAATACTCCGATTCAATCGAACATACCCTCCGAACATACCCCTGTCCTATTGTAGGCCTTAGGTAACATAGCAATCACGTGCTACCATAGAAACCAAGATGGCGGCCTCCAGTACACAAAATGGACGACGGAAACACGTATCACCCTAACAACACGCGTTGCGCATGCGCACTCACATCACGTATCACTATGAAGATGACGTCACAACATGGCCGCTCACGCGGGTTACCATGACAACACAACATGGCGCCACTGGGTCACGTGACTATGACGTCACATGAGATCCCCCCCAACTTTTACCTCAAACGTGCGAGACATACTACTGGCAACTAACCTATCACGTATGAGAAATTCTTGTTCTCTGTTACCATCCCTTACCCCCTCCCTCTGCACCTCAAATGATTTTTGTATACCAACCTGTACCCATCCTTATCCACCCCTCTCTGCCTTAGCCCATAACAAGCCTCCCTAGTTCTATAATGTAATAGTGTCACTCCAAATGGTTCTAAAACTGTCTTGTGGTTTTTGGTGGTAGAAAATATATAGAAGCACTGGCTGCTTGCTAATAAACTGCCCATAAAACTACAAGGTTACATTTTGTACGAGGGTGTCGACAAGCATCCTCAAACTAATAGTAACTAACCTAACATGCTTGAGAAATTCTTGTTCTTTGATAACCTCACCTTACCCTTCGCCTTCTGAACCCCATGCACCACAAATTGATTTTGGATACCTGACTGTACCCATCCTTACCCACCTCCTGCCTTAGCCCATAACACGCCTCTCTAGCTCCATAATATAATAGTGTCACTCCTGGTGATCAAGGGCTGTCTTGTGGTTTTTTGGTGGTGGAAAATATATAGAACTACTGGCTGCTTGCTAACAAACTACCCATAAAACTACAAGATTGCCTCTTGTTCTAGGGTGTTGTCAGGCATTCTCAAACAAATAGTAACTAACTTATTACACTCAGCACAAACATCTGCAGCTTCATAATATAATAGTATCACTCCAGTGGATCAAATACAATCTAATGGTTTTTAGGTGGTGGATAATATAGAGAACTGCCGGCTGCTTGCTAATAAACTACCCATAAAACAAGGTTACATTTTGTTTGACTGTGTCGACAGGCATTCTTAAACAAATTGTAACTAATACATTATTGCAGAAATGTGTAAAAATACTCCCAATTTGCATGTATTTGGCTGTAATTCAGCATAGGATTAATTGTGATCCATACGTGTATGCTCAACAGTGGAAATAAAAACGACGTAATACTGCTTGGGGAGCAGCTGACTGAATGGTGTCAATAGGCACCAACGTGTTTGATGGAAAGTGGTTGGATGGTGCCAATAGACTTAAAGGTGATTGTCTACAATTGATTGAATAGTGTCAATTGGCAATACCCAACAAATGTAACGAACTAACGATTTATCTTTGAGAAATTCCAGATTTTGGTTACCCCTCCCCCCTGCACTCCATTTACCTATAAATAAATGTGTTTCCCAACCTGTACATGAACATCCTCACCGTATTCTCTCATCCATAACAAGCCTCCCTATCTTAATAATGTAATAGTATCGCTCTAGTGGATCAAATACTATCTTACGGGCTTTAAGAGGTGGAAAAGATATACAACCGCTGGCTGCTTGCTAACAAAGTACCCATAAAGGGGTTACATTTTGTTCGAGGGTGTCGACAGGCATTCTCGAACTAATAGTAACCAACCAATTACCCAGGAAATGTGCAAAAATACTCCCCATCACCGTTCTTCTGATTTGGGTCAGATATTGTCTACTCATACCTTACGTGCCTTTTGAAAGTCCTCCGTGAAAGTCCTATTGAAATGTTCACTGATCCTGGTTGAATTCACGATTCACAAATGTTCCTTTTTGTGCTAGGGCGAAATTGTCACTCACACCGATCTCCAGTCGGTATTACGATGCTTCGACAGCAAAACAAACTACTCCCAACGCAATCAGTCTGACGCTTCAAAGGGTTAATACGCACAATACAATTAACCTGCACTTCTGACTATTGCAGGCTGATACCTACTACTCGACAATCTAAACTTTAACGTTTCACCTTGGGTTTTCCTTCTCATCGAATTTGGCACTGTGGCCGCCTATCGGCCTTAAGCTAAATCAATCGTGGAATGCCCTGTCTGGCTATTCCAGCCGTTTCAGGGTCCTGTGATAAAAGGTACCCCTATGCCAGGAAACAGAGTCCACCTGCCCTGGTCTTCACCAATGTGTGTGTGACCCCAAGTGTGTGTCTAATGCTCTGCCCTTCAAGGTATATATACTTTTTACCCTAAACTGTCAGCTGGACAGACGCTCATCTATCTTTTAGAATCTCGTTTCTCAATTGGCCGTGACGATATCCTGCCACCAACCGATTACGTCTCGTAAGACTCGCGACTACTGTATAACTTAAATGAGGTTAGACCTTATCTAACACACCGCTTCTCCCCTGGGTCCCTGCCCTGAAGCTGGATATACACCACGTGTGTTTTTTCCATGTCCAGGTTCACAGAGAAGTGAAATTCACGTAGGTTTTTCGCCTTGATGCGGAATATCTTTTGAACTTACAATATCTTTATTTATGAGGCCCCCTGCCCCTATATTTTGGCTGGCTTTGCTCTGACAACTCCCTTCCCGAGAGAAACACCCTGTGTATCTCTAAAAACACAAGGGGCAAAGCCACGCATGCTCGCCTCTCACACCTTTTTACAATCTACCCATCATGTTCAAGACTACAAAACTGTACCCTAGTGGTCGTGAAGCTCATGACCGGGCTCATGCGTCGGCCATGTCGATTCCCACGACATACACGCCAGCACATGCTCCCGTCTTGCGGGTTTACATATGGAGAGTAGCCTTATCCTTAGATTTGCAGCACTCTCTCTCTCTCTAATACTATATATTTACACCTAAACATACACATTTTTATACACATTCGCCCATTTTGCAAACAGTTCACTTGGCACTCACTCCGACGAGTAACACCGTCCGCGCCTTTGCGTCAGATGGGTTAATTCCAACGGAGTGTAACTTCACCTCCCATTCCCCTATGTCTTGTGAAGGGGCAAACGACCCTTGCATTATGTTGAGCCTCATCCTCTCAAAGCTCAACCAGGGGGTTAAAGTTGTGCCTCACACACTCACACATTCAACACACAGATTTCCCGACCGCGCCTTTGCGACAGACGAGGTTAGTGTGCCTCACATTCACAACAAACTCTCGTCAATAAAAACAAGCGCGGTTTCCCCGGGCCTTAACACCGGGTTTGTGCATCCCACACTTACAAAAGTCGACACACAGGCTCCCCGTCCACGCACACCCGCGACGGACGGGGCAGTGTATCTCACATTCGCACTCACAACCAACTCTAGTCAGCAGTCAGAGCAATAATAATAATAATAAAAAAAAAAATTATCGACAAAGTTTCTTCCGGGCCTTAACTCCGGGTTTAAGAAACTCATCACGTCATCCACCAAAAATATTTGCGACTGAGGACCCTGCTCCGGACCACCAGGCCCACAGCCACCCACCTATTGCTTCTTTATAACCACCGACCATTGGTAGGGGCCCGGTTCCCAGTACCCCCTTGGGTAACCCTTGACACGCCCCTACTCCTCGCCCCGTTATTTCTACGGGTATTCCACCAGGGTCCCCATACCCTGTCATTGTCGCATTCCCAAGAGCCTCCCTTGGCGCTATATCCCCAGGCTCACTCGTCCCGGCGATTACCTTCGTTCGAACGACACTGGCCGTCCTTGGCCCTTGTGCCGTCGACCCCCCGGTCCATTGCGACGACTTCTTGCGCACCTTGGGCGCTGTGCGCCCCCGGCACTCACTGCGTGGTCTCCGCCACCTAGGATGCTTCTCCTTTGATTTGTGGACCCTTTCCTTGGCCCCCTGGGCGCCCATCTTAGCGGTCCCATTCACTTTAACACCCTCAACTTGTGTCGACCGTGCCCCTTCAATTTTGGAGAAGTTTGCCCAGCCATTTGCGTGGGTCCTGCCTCCCCTCTCGACACGGGTGACACAGGCTTCTTTGAGCGCTGAACTCCCCCGCATAACTTTGCCGGAGGGTCTTTCCCCAATGACCCCATTGGGTTCCCTCTCTGTTTGGCGTTTAGCCTGGACCGCCTGCGACCCCCTCTCCCTAATTGGACTGGAGTCGTTCCTCCTGAAACTTTCCGACATTTCGTCGTGTAGGGGTCATCCCCTGGGTCCTCTGATTGGTTCTCCCTGGGAACCTTCCCTTCCTTACACGGTACGTTACCGAGTACAACCGCTGGGGACCCTTGCCTACCGGCTTGAACTTCCTTTGCCTTAGCTGGGCTCCCACTCGGCCCCCTATCCCTGGACCACAACTTATCAGAGTTTGCCCTCACCCCTGGGATATTACCTATGACCAGGTCATAGACAGGCGATTCAATGCACATGGCTTCCACTTCGCCACAATAAAATGGGATATCCACAGTTATCCTCGCGATGGGGAACCTTCTAACGGTCCCATCTATCAAAATACACAAATGATCACAACCCAACAATTGCTTGTCGTCAACAAGTTGCCTTCTAACCGCTGCAGAGGAGCACCCAGAATCCCGGAGCAGACGGATCTCCCTTTGTCCCACATACCCTGGGTACACTGGCAAATTAACCTTCTCCTGCGAAGTTGTGAGCCTCTCACACATGCCACTTATTATCGGGACAACCTCCCCGACTTCGAGCCTAAATTCTCCCTCTTGTATACATTCCCAGAGGGGACTGTGTTCTGGGCCGATAGTTTGACAGAACGCTGCCGTCTGTCTACTGTGCCCTGGAACTACGCGGTCACCTTGCTTCCAACCCCTTGGTGCTGCGTTCCCGGCCCCCTGCTAAGGTGGTCTAATGTTCCCAGTGGTCCTAACCTGCTTCTGCAAGCAGTCCCTGGCAATATGTCCCCGCTTGTTGCAGATGAAACAAGTTGTGTCTTTGGGGGCATTCCCATTCCGGCTGGCCTGCGACGCAGGCGGATTGGGGTGGTGTTGCCTTACGGGTGTCATTGCCAACCCGTTTGCCCCAACCCTAGCCGATTTGGGTGCGTGGACACTCCCACCATGGGCCTCGATGTAGCGTTCTGCCACAGTTGCCATCTCATCATAGGTGGGCGGACCCCTTTCCTTGATGAACAGGCCCAACTCCTTGGAGCATGTAGTTAAAAACTGCTCCCGGAGAAATAGATCTCGCAGGGCTCCATATGACTCATTCACTTCTGCGAGATCAGTCCAGCGGTCAAAGTACCGCCTAGCTCGGGCAAAATACTGAGGTACTGTTTCTCCCTTCTCCTGCTTAATTTCTCAGAACTTGGTCCGGAATCCTTCTTCTGTGAGCTGGTATCTCCGAAGGATTGCATTCTGCAGCTCATTGTAGTCGTTAAGAAGTGCAGGAAGCATACTGGTATAAGCCTCGAGGGCTTTACCTGACAACAAAGGGCTCAAGCACATAGGCCATGTGTCTTCTGGCCACATTTGCCTGGAGACAAAACGCTCGAACCTCTCCAAGTACGAGTCCAAGTCATCTGTGTTTTCATTAAAATGAGCGAGGTGGGGGCGTGGGGCATAAATTCCTACCCCTGCACTCCCATCCTCTGAGCGCCGACTTTCATTCTCCACACCGGCCCTTGATCTGAGGAGCTCTAATTCTCTCTCGTGCCTCTGTTGTTCGAGCTCTCGTTCTGCCTCCCTTGCCTCCCTTGCTAATTGGGCCTCCCTCTCTCTCGCCTCATTTGCTAATTGAATCTCTCTCTCTTTTGCCTCCCTATCTAATTGGGCTTCTCTCTCCCTCGCCTCTCTTGCGTCTTTCTCACGCTCTCGTTCTAATTGGGCTTCTCTCTACCTTGCGTCATTACGTAAGGCAATCTCCTTGGCCTCACGTTTCTGCTCATCTTTAACGAACTTCTGAAGTTCGGCTCCCTAAAGGCCCATTTCCTTGCCTAATGATACCAGTTGGGCGAGGAGTGTAACAACATCCATTTTGATTTTTTCTTTCTATCTTGAACACTCGTCAGAAAAAATGAAGAAGAAAAAGAAAGAAAGAAAAAAGATATGGCAATTAATCCTAATTTACCTGTGTAATTTAACGTAATTAAACGCCCCTAATATTCTGAAACCTACCGCAGTTATAGTGGCTACTAAGTATCCTCTTGGGGACTACTGTATTGCGATATTAAACCCTTGACGGCAGCAGCTGACCGAACGCGTCAAAACATAAACAGAACCGCCGTTAAAATAAAACAAAATTTCCATATAGCCATTTTTCACCTTTTAGAAATATCCTGGTTAGTGCTCGCCAATCATGTCAGACGCCGGGCCCCTGTAAGGCCTGGGCTGACGTGGGGTTATTTAATCCCGCTGATGAAATTGCGGGAAAATTAGACAAACGTGGAGGGTTGGAATCGAAGTGTCGCGAACTCGGCGCTGGGAGCTGAGTTAGATCGACGCCGTGATTCCTTCTCTGCCAAATTGGCCTGAAATATGTTCGATTTCCGTTAGGTGTGATTCCTAATCACTTCAGGCTGTGTAATGGAAAGAATGATTTAAAGTAACAACGATTCTTTTATTTACACATAAAAATAAAGCGGTTTCAATATTTCAACAATCAACAATTCGATTCTTTTCACAGAAAATGGGTTGCTAGGGTTAAATAATTCTCAACAAATATATAGTCATTCTATAGCCCTGTACTGGCACTATAGTCTACACACTGGAAATGTTACTACCGTGAGCTCGCCATAAGAGCTTCACAAATTTGAAGTTATATTACGGAGAGCTCGCCATAAGAGCTTCACAAATCTGAAATGTTATTACCGTGAGCTCGCCATAAGAGCTTCACCCGCTTAGGCTCAAATGTCAACGTCTGCGCGTAATTGTACCTCTGGCTGTCGGAGGGTTCCGACCAGCAATGTTTGTCATCTATAAAGCCACCGTACTTCTGATTTGGGTCAGATATTGTCTACTCATACCTTATGTGCCGTTTGAAAGTCCTCCGTGAAAGTCCTATTGGAATGTTCACTGTTCCTGGTTGAATTCACGATTCACAAATGCCCCTTTTTGTGCTATGGCGAAATTGTCACTCAAACCGATCTCCAGTCGGTATTACGATGCTTCGACAGCAAAACAAACTACTCCCAACGCAATCAGTCTGACGTTTCAAAGGGTTAATACGCACAATACAATTAACCTACACTTCTGACTATTGCAGGCTGATACCTGCTACTCGACAATCTAAACTTTAACGTTTCACCTTGGGTTTTTCCTTCTCATCGAATTTGGCACTGTAGCCGCCTATCAACCTTAAGCTAAATCAATCGTGGAATGCCCTGTCTGGCGATTCCAGCCGTTTCAGGGTCCTGTGATCGAAGGTACCCCTATGCCAGGAAACAGAGTCCGCCTGCCCTGGACTTCACCAACGTGTGTGTGACCCCAAGTGTGTGTCTAATGCTCTGCTCTTCAAGGTATATATACTTTTTACCCCAAACTGTCAGGTGGACAGACGCTCATCTGTCCATCTGCCAAAACGGTGGGAGATGACGCATATCGAGGCAGGATCAATACAAGTCATCTCGCGCGTGACTTAACGGTGATTTCACTTGTCGAGAGAACCGATTCGTTCCTGCCACTCATTGCTATACTAATGATCAGGTGACGACACGACAGACATTTCTATCTTTTAGAATCTCGTTTCTCAATTGGCCGTGACGATATCCTGCCACCAACCGATTACGTCTCGTAAGACTCGCGACTACTGTATAACTTAAATGAGATTAGACCTTAACTAACATACCGTTTTTCCCCAGGGTCCCTGCCCTGAAGCTGGATATACACCACGTGTGTTTTTTCCTTGCCCAGCTTCACAGAGAAGTGAAATTCACGTAGGTTTTTCGCCTTGATGCGGAATATCTTTTGAACTTACAATATATTTATATATGAGGCCCCTTGCCCCTATATTTAGGCTGGCTTTGCTCTGACAACTCCCTTCCCGAGAGAAACACCCTGTGTATCTCTTAAAACACAAGGGGTAAAGCCACGCACGATCGCCTCTCACACCTTTTCACAATCTACCCATAATGTTCAAGACTACAAAACTGTACCCTAGTGGTCGTGGGGCTCATGACCGGGCTCATGCGTCGGCCATGTCGATTCCCACGACACACACGCCACCACATGCCTCGTCTTACGGGTTTACATATGGAGAGTAGCCTTATCCGTAGATTTGCAGCACTCTCTCTCTCTCTCTAATACTATATATTTACACCTAAACATACACATTTTTATACACATTCGCCCATTTTGCAAACAGTTCACTTGGCACTCACTCCGACGAGTAACACCGTCCGCGCCTTTGCGTCAGATGGGTTAATTCCAACGGAGTGTAACTTCACCTCCCATTCCCCTATGTCTTGTGAAGGGGCAAACGACCCTTGCATTATGTTGAGCCTCATCCTCTCAAAGCTCAACCAGGGGGTTAAATTTGTGCCTCACACACTCACACATTCAACACACAGATTTCCCGACCGCGCCTTTGCGACAGACGAGGTTAGTGTGCCTCACATTCACAACAAACTCTCGTCAATAAAAACAAGCGCGGTTTCCCCGGGCCTTAACACCGGGTTTGTGCATCCCACACTTACAAAAGTCGACACACAGGCTCCCCGTCCACGCACACCCGCGACGGACGGGGCAGTGTATCTCACATTCGCACTCACAACCAACTCTAGTCTGCAGTCAGAGCAATAATAATAATAATGATAAAAAAAAAAATTATCGACAAAGTTTCTTCCGGGCCTTAACTCCGGGTTTAAGAAACTCATCACGTCATCCACCAAAAATATTTGCGACTGGGGCCCCTGCTCCGGACCACCAGGCCCACAGCCACCCACCTATTGCTTCTTTATAACCACCGACCATTGGTAGGGGCCCGGTTCCCAGTACCCCCTTGGGTAACCCTTGACACGCCCCTACTCCTCGCCCCGTTATTTCTACGGGTATTCCACCAGGGTCCCCATACCCTGTCATTGTCGCATTCCCAAGAGCCTCCCTTGGCGCTATATCCCCAGGCTCACTCGTCCCGGCGATTACCTTCGTTCGAACGACACTGGCCGTCCTTGGCCCTTGTGCCGTCGACCCCCCGGTCCATTGCGACGACTTCTTGCGCACCTTGGGCGCTGTGCGCCCCCGGCACTCACGGCGTGGTCTCCGCCACCTAGGATGCTTCTCCTTTGATTTGTGGACCCTTTCCTTGGCCCCCCTGGGCGCCCATCTTAGCGGTCCCATTCACTTTAACACCCTCAACTTGTGTCGACCGTGCCCCTTCAATTGTGGAGAAGTTTGCCCAGCCATTTGCGTGGGTCCTGCCTCCCCTCTCGACACGGGTGACACAGGCTTCTTTGAGCGCTGAACTCCCCCGCATAACTTTGCCGGAGGGTCTTTCCCCAATGACCCCATTGGGTTCCCTCTCTGTTTGGCGTTTAGCCTGGACCGCCTGCGGCCCCCTCTCCCTAATTGGACTGGAGTCGTCCCTCTTGAAACTTTCCGACATTTCGTCGTGTAGGGGCCATCCCCTGGGTCCTCTGATTGGTTCTCCCTGGGAACCTTCCCTTCCTTACACGGTACGTTACCGAGTACAACCGCTGGGGACCCTTGCCTACCGGCTTGAACTTCCTTTGCCTTAGCTGGGCTCCCACTCGGCCCCCTATCCCTGGACCACAACTTATCAGAGTTTGCCCTCACCCCTGGGATATTACCCATGACCAGGTCATAGACAGGCGATTCAATGCACATGGCTTCCACTTCGCCACAATAAAATGGGGTATCCACATTTATCCTCGCGATGGGAAACCTTCTAACGGTCCCATCTATCAAAATACACAAATGGTCACAACCCAACAATTGCTTGTCGTCAACAAGTTGCCTTCTAACCGCTGCAGAGGAGCACCCAGAATCCCGGAGCAGACGGATCTCCCTTTGTCCCACATACCCTGGGTACACTGGCAAATTAACCTTCTCCTGCGAAGTTGTGAGCCTCTCACACATGCCACTTATTATCGGGACAACCTCCCCGACTTCGAGCCTTAATTCTCCCTCTTGTATACATTCCCAGAGGGGACTGTGTTCTGGACCGATAGTTTGACAGAACGCTGCCGTCTGTCTACTGGGCCCTGGATCTACGCGGTCACCTTGCTTCCAACCCCTTGGTGCTGCGTTCCCGGCCCCCTGCTAAGGTGGTCTAATGTTCCCAGTGGTCCTAACCTGCTTCTGCAAGCAGTCCCTGGCAATATGTCCCCGCTTGTTGCAGATGAAACAAGTTGTGTCTTTGGGAGCATTCCCATTCCGGCTGGCCTGCGACGCAGGCGGATTGGGGTGGTGTTGCCTTACGGGTGTCATTGCCAACCCGTTTGCTCCACCCCTAGCCAATTTGGGTGCGTGGACACTCCCACCATGGGCCTCGATGTAGCGTTCTGCCACAGTTGCCATCTCATCATAGGTGGGCGGACCCCTTTCCTTGATGAACAGGCCCAACTCCTTGGAGCATGTAGTTAAAAACTGCTCCCGGAGAAATAGATCTCGCAGGGCTCCATATGACTCATTCACTTCTGCGAGATCAGTCCAGCGGTCAAAGTACCGCCAAGCTCGGGCAAAATACTGAGGTACTGTTTCTCCCTTCTCCTGCTTAATTTCTCAGAACTTGGTCCGGAATCCTTCTTCTGTGAGCTGGTATCTCCGAAGGATGGCATTCTTCAGCTCACTGTAGTCGTTAAGAAGTGCAGGAAGCATACTGGTATAAGCCTCGAGGGCTTTACCTGACAACAAAGGGCTCAAGCACATAGGCCATGTGTCTTCTGGCCACATTTGGCTGGAGACAAAACGCTCGAACCTCTCCAAGTACGAGTCCAAGTCATCTGTGTTTTCATTAAAATGAGCGAGGTGGGGGCGTGGGGCATAAATTCCTACCCTGCACTCCCATCCTCTGAGCGCCGACTTTCTTTCTCCACACCGGCCCTTGCTCTGAGGAGCTCTAATTCTCTCTCGTGCCTCTGTTGTTCGAGCTCTCGTTTTGCCTCCCTTGCTAATTGGGCTTCCCTCTCTCTCGCCTCATTTGCTAATTGAATCTCTCTCTCTTTTGCCTCCCTATCTAATTGGGCTTCTCTCTCCCTCGCCTCTCTTGCGTCTTTCTCACGCTCTCGTTCTAATTGGGCTTCTCTCTTCCTTGCGTCATTACGTAAGGTAATCTCCTTGGCCTCACGTTTCTGCTCATCTTTAACGAACTTCTGAAGTTTGGCTCCCTCAAGGCCCATTTCCTTGCCTAATGATACCAGTTGGGCGAGGGGTGTAACAACATCCATTTTGATTTTTTCTTTCTATCTTCAACACTCGTCAGAAAGAATGAAGAAGGAAAAGAAAGAAAGAAATAAAATATGGCAATTAATCCTAATTTACCTGTGTAATTTAACGTAATTAAACGCCCCAAATATTCTGAAACCTACCGCAGTTATAGTGGCTACTAAGTATCCTCTTGGGGACTACTGTATTGCGATATTAAACCCTTGAACGGCAGCAGCTGACCGAACGCGTCAAAACATAAACAGAACCGCCGTTAAAATAAAACAAAATTTCCATTAAGCCATTTTTCACCTTTTAGAAATATTCTGGTTAGTGCTCGCCAATCATGTCAGACGCCGGGCCCCTGTAAGGCCTGGGCTGACGTGGGGTTATTTAATCCCGCTGATGAAATTGCGGGGAAATTAGACCAACGTGGAGGGTTGGAATCCAAGTGTCGCGAACTCGGCGCTGGGAGCTGAGTTAGATCGACGCCGTGATTCCTTCTCTGCCAAATTGGCCTGAAATATGTTCGATTTCCGTTAGGTGTGATTCCTAATCACTTCAGGCTGTGTAATGGAAAGAATGATTTAAAGTAACAACGATTCTTTTATTTACACATAAAAATAAAGCGGTTTCAATATTTCAACAATCAACAATTCGATTCTTTTCACAGAAAATGGGTTGCTAGGGTTAAATAATTCTCAACAATTATATAGTCATTCTATAGACCTGTACTGGCACTATAGTCTACACACTGGAAATGTTACTACCATGAGCTCGCCATAAGAGCTTCACAAATCTGAAATTATATTACGGAGAGCTCGCCATAAGAGCTTCACAAATCTGAAATGTTATTACCGTGAGCTCGCCATAAGAGCTTCACCCGCTTAGGCTGAAATGTCAACGTCTGCGCGTAACTGTACCTCTGGCTGTCGGAGGGTTCCGACCAGCAATGTTTGTCATCTATAAAGCCACCGTACTTCTGATTTGGGCCAAATATTGTCTACTCATACCTTATGTGCCGTTTGAAAATTCTTCGTGAAAGTCCTATTGAAATGTTCACTGTTCCTGGCTGAATTCACGATTCACAAATGCCCCTTTTTGTGCTATGGCGAAATTGTCACTCAAACCGATCTCCAGTCGGTATTACGATGCTTCAACAGCAAAACAAACTACTCCCAACGCAATCAGTCTGACGCTTCAAAGGGTTAATACGCACAATACAATTAACCTGCACTTCTGACTATTGCAGGCTGATACCTGCTACTCGACAATATAAACTTTAACGTTTCACCTTGGGTTTTCCTTCTCAACGAATTTGGCACTGTGGCCGCCTATCAACCTTAAGCTAAATCAATCGTGGAATGCCCTGTCCAGCCGTTTCAGGGTCCTGTGATCGAAGGTACCCCTATGCCAGGAAACAGAGTCCGCCTGCCCTGGACTTCACCAACGTGTGTGTGACCCCAAGTGTGTGTCTAATGCTCTGCTCTTCAAGGTATATATACTTTTTACCCCAAACTGTCAGGTGGACAGACGCTCATCTGTCCATCTGCCAAAACGGTGGGAGATGACGTATATCGAGACAGAATCAATACAAGTCATCTCGCGCGTGACTTAACGGTGATTTCACTTGTCGAGAGAACCGATTCGTTCCCTGCCACTCATTGCTATACTAATGATCAGGTGACGACACGACAGACATTTCTATCTTTAGAATCTCGTTTCTCAATTGGCCGTGACGATATCCTGCCACCAACCGATTACGTCTCGTAAGACTCGCGACTACTGTATAACTTAAATGAGATTAGACCTTATCTAACATACCGTTTCTCCCCTGGGTCCCTGCCCTGAAGCTGGATATACACCACGTGTGTTTTTTTCCATGCCCAGCTTCACAGAGAAGTGAAATTCACGTAGGTTTTTCGCCTTGATGCGGAATATCTTTTGAACTTACAATATCTTTATATATGAGGCCCCTTGTCCCTATATTTAGGCTGGCTTTGCTCTGACATATACCTACCTGTGCCCAACCTTGTCCCCACCTCTGTCACCATTCAGAAGCCTTTCTAGCTTAAGGAGGTGGAAAATATATAGAACTGCTGACAGCTTGATACCAAACTGTCCATTAAACTAAAAGGTTACACTTTGCTCGAGGGTTTTGACAGGCATTCTCAAACAAATACATGTAGTAACACACCTATTTTGTGTGAGAAAATTTTGTTCTTTCTTACCTCGCCTTACCCCCCTCCCCCGACCCATTCCGCACCAGACGTACCCCAAATTAAATGTACAGACCTAGCGGACCCATCCGCACCCCCCCCCCCCCTGAACTCACCGATTAAAAGCCTCTCTAGCCTTATAATATAATAGTATTACTTCCAGTGGATCAAGTGGTGGTACATATATAGAACCACCGGCTTCTCGCAAACGAATTACCCATAAAAGTACATGGTTACATTTTGTTCCAGGGTGTCAAAAGGCATTCTCGAACAAAAATATAACAAGCCTATCGTGTATGAGAAAATCTCGTTCTTTGTTATTTTACCCGACTCCCTTCCACACCCCATCTACCTCAAATCAATTTCGTAAACTTACCTCTACCCACCCTTCTCCCCCTGTTCTCACCCATAATAAGCATCTCGAGGTTTATAATATAATAGTATCACTTCAGTGGATCAAATACTATCTGTTTTAAGTGTCGGAAAGAAAATAGCACTGCTGGCTGTTTGCTAACAAACTACCCATAAAACCGAAGGGTTACATTTTGTTCGAGAGTGTCGACAGGCATCCTCAAACAAATCGCAACCAACCAATTATCCTTGAAATGTGTAAAAATGTTCCCCATCTGTTTGGCTGATCCAGAATTAGGAGATCAGTGGTTGAAGTTGAATAGTAACAAGCCTATTATTGTGGAAATGTATAAAAAAATACTCCCCTTCTGTTTGGCTGTAATTCTTTATGGGATTAATTGTAATCCATATGTGTATATTGAAGCAGTTGAAACCAATAATGCAAAAAAACCGATATAATTCTGCTTGGGTGTAGCTAACAGCTGTCAATAGGCACCAATTTAATTGACTGCAATTGGTTGGATATTGCCAATAGGCTTCAACTTGCTTGGTTACAATTTATTGATATTGTCAACTGGCACTATCCAAATTTTTTTTTAACAAACTAATGATTTCAGACTTCAGAGTGCAAAGCTCTCCCAATTAAACTGTAATAAACAATCAAGGATGAACAGAAGGGCAAATGTAGTTTCCAATAATATTCAACCTACCAAATCTCCGAAAGGTCCCATTAACCGGTTGAGTGTTGCAATATAATACAGAAAATCTCGTATCACATTAATACTGTAATGGTATTACTCCAGTAAATCAAATACTATCTAATAGTTTCTAGGTGGTGGAAAATATATAGAATTGCTGGCTGCTTGCTAACAAACTACCGAAAAACTGCAAGGTTACATTCTGTTCGAGAATGTCGATAGACATTCCCAAACAAATAGTAACTAACCTTTTATTGTGAAAAGGAGTAAAATATTCCCAATCTATTTGGCTATAATCCACCCGCCACCGGCAAAAACTGTTAGAATGTAGTCGCCTCATTTCGGGTGAGCTTTCCGTTGCCTGTGTAGAACCGTGAGTGGTTTATATGCAAGATAGTACTGCCTTGTGGTAGAGCCTGATGGCGGTGCTGGTAAAATTGGAATCTCAGTATTATGCCTCCTGATGCTTGACTGCAACGTTGCCTACGGTCATTAGTGCTAGACCCACCTGGGATCGACCAATTCCATAGCTCAATTAAAAAAAGCACTTACTGAATCGCCACAATGATGATGGAAGTCTCTGTCATCTCCCTCACTCTGAATTACACATTAAGGGCCTATATAAGTAATGAAATTTTGTTTAGTTTGAAATTCTCACCTCTCATATTCCTTAAACTCAGATTAAATATACACAAATTATACATCAAAATGAAGGTTGGGATGTATAGAACACGAAACACATGTGTAATCAACTCGTAGAGTCGACTGTAGGCACCACTGGTTCCTGGAAGTCTGCTACCGTATTCGCACCAGAACTGATAATAAAATAATATTTCATCAGAACAACTTGTGGCCAAATGTGCTTCATATATCCAAGAACAAAGCTAGGCATTCAAAACACTTTCGAATACAGCGATAGGTCTGCATTTTGGAAAAGGACAACACTGTCTGCATTTTTTATTGAAAATGGTTTCCATGTTCGACAGACATGCGTAAATCACTCGTTACCACGAATTTCCATCAAAAAACAAAATCGTAATTCTAAGAAATTTCAACAGGTATCATGATATCTTGCATTGAATATGGCAACTGTGCAATCTCTATCTAATAACAGTATACTGTATGAAGGCGATCTTTTTCATTATTTGATTTTAGACGGCGTTGTTTTTACATGCTTTTTCTGTCCGATGACGTCGCCGGAAATCGAAAGTATACCCACACGTAAACAAAAGCAAAGGCGTTGGAATTTTCCCCAATGTAGCTCTGTCGCCGTGTTTTGAAGAATTTTTATCCCCTAGCTTTGTTCTTGGATATGTAAAGCACATTTGGCCACAAGTTGTTTTCGTGAAATATTATTAAATTATCAGTTCTGATGCGAATACGGCAGCAGACTTCCAGGAACCAGTGGTGCCTACAGTCGACTCTATGAGTTGATTACACGTGTGTTTCGTGTTCTATACATCCCAACCTTCATTTTGATGTACATTTTGTGTATATTTAATTTGAATAGAAGGAATATCGGAGGTGAGAATTTTCAAAATAAACAAAATTTCATTACTTATATAGGCCCTTAAAACACCGCTTCAAAGTAATCTTTTTGCTACACAGGTGAAGGAGGGCTGGTAAGAAATGGGTGGCGAATCGTTCTCGTCGTCTCCGGGAGATTGTGTGACCTACAGATTTATCACATCTTCGATGTTTATCCGATTCCTGAACAATGGTGAAACTTAATTTCCTCCTGTATCTGACCAGGACGAAATCATATTCAATCACATATATTCTGACTTTCTTCGTCATATCACTTGCAAATGTTGTACAATGACGCAACCTTCTATTGTGGGTCACCGTTACACGATGAAGAAAACAACCATCCTGTTCCAGCCGAATGCATCTTACAGCTGTGTACAGGGCGGTCTCAATGTTTTGCGTGGATTGTTCAACCATGATATCGGTGCGTGACATTCCCGACCGGTATTATTAATAATTAAGGCCAAAATGACCAAATGCAGATTTTTCCATTCATTTAATTACCTGAGCCCCTCAGTAGTTGAAGGAATGGAAAAGATCTGCATTTGTTCATTTTAATTAGTGCGTGCTCTTTCATTCATTTTAACTAGTGCGTGCTCTTTCAGTCAGCAAGCGTCTTAGTAGTCAATATGGGAAATTTAAAAACGAAAAAGTAGGCCCACATAGATGAAAATGTTTAAATTAGAATAGGCTTTCTTGGAAGTACCCCAATGGGTGCAGTGTAAATTTAATTTTAGAAACAGAACCAGAGATTAATAAACTCCTCCATCTTTCCTGAATGCTAGAAATTTCTTGTACATACCATTCCTTATTACTCTTTTTCATTCTTTTTTATGCAACATTGTACCATGAATTTTTATTTGGCTACAACGGTGTTATTACCTTTACTGTATTATCATATTCTTCAAAGTCAACTATAAAACATGTTCCTCATGATGAAGTACCTACCGTAGAGACCTCTCTACTCTGCTTCTGCGATGGCGGTGTTGGTGGGCGATATGGTTATGACGATATGGCTGGTAGAATCACGCTGGACGAGATCCAGACCAATCCAGAATATGATTTTAGTAATCTACTAAATGTTAACACAGGTGTGAAATTAGAAGACAACGCATCTCCTTTTATTTTTAACAATATTAGAAGCAAATATCTTCTTCCCAGTGAGATGGGAATTGAGCTCAGCGGTGTGCGTAGATCCTTCTCTGCTTTTCATATTAACTGTCAAAGTCTCAAAGCGCACTGGGAACCTATACACCACTTGTTTTCAGATCTAAATGACGAAGAGAACTTGTTGGATGTCATCGGTCTTACGGAAGTCTTTCAAATCCATTCCAACACATGTTATAATCTTGAAGGTTACCACCCATTACTGAAAAACACGCGATCTAGTGTCGACAATGGGCGCAGATGAGTTGACCGTTTCATAAAAAATGATATTATTTTCAGTGTTCGTCAAGATCTCTCCATCTTCATACCACACGTCTTTGAGTCCATATATGTTGAATTAAATTTTAAACACTCTTCGAGAATAGTTGGCGTAACCTACAGGCCAAATGCTGCACCGAAAGCAGATATAGATTTATTTTTATCAAAAATTAATTACATAACTGATATAATTAATAAGGAAAAGA
This sequence comes from Pictodentalium vernedei, assembly GCA_031216915.1. Lineage (NCBI taxonomy): Eukaryota > Metazoa > Mollusca > Scaphopoda > Dentaliida > Dentaliidae > Pictodentalium > Pictodentalium vernedei. The sequence continues at coordinate 518,875,635 of CM062296.1, read as the reverse complement.
AAACAGCCGTAATTATGGGCGATGTCAACATCGACCTCTTAAAAGTAGGATCTTATTCCAAAACAGACCTTTTTATTGACTTGATGCTCAGTGAAGGGTTTGTACCTGTTATTAACAAATCAACCAGAGTAACGGATCGATCCGCTACCCCATTGATTACATCTTTTCCAACATTGTATGTAAGCCTAACTGTCTCAAATCTGGAATAATTCTTACCGATCTGTCTGACCACTTTGGAACTTTTTATATTGAATTATTAAATCAACCGCCTGAAAATTCGAAATCGATCCTTACAAGAAAAATGAATTCTACAAGTATTGAACACTTCAAGTCGCTACTGTCCCAGTGTGATTTTTCCACAGTTATGGAATCTAAAAGTCCAAATATAGCCTACGAAAATTTCCTCCATATCTACTTGAATGCTTTTGAAACAGCCTTTCCCCTGAAGAGCATTAAGCCAAATAATAAATTTATAAAACGACAGCCATGGATGACAAAAGGACTTTTAATCTCAGCCAACAATAAGAATGAAATCTTCAAAAAGAAGTTAAGATCCCCAACAGAAGTTAATGTTAGGAATTACAAAAAATTACTGCCGACTATTTAATAGAATTAAAAAAGAGCAAAGCTATGCATTATGAAAACATCCTCACAGAAAAGAAGAATGACATACGGAAAACATGGCAAGTACTATATAAATAACGCGCTTAATAGGAATAAAAGTAAAAGTACTATACCCCAGTTTTTCAGTCTTAGTGACAAAGAGATACATGCGCCCAATGACACTGCGCAAGAATTCAATAATTTCTTCGCAAATATAGGTAATCAAACATCAAAACTCCTACCCAAACCTCAGAAATCATTTGACGAGTTCCTGAATGCTAGCTTACAGGAACACCTGTTCATCACACCCACGTCCCCTTTGAAATAAGAGATATTGTAAATTCAATGAAATCTAAACTAAGCCAAGACTGTGAACACATTTCATCTAGCATCTTTAAGCATTCAATAAATTATATTACAATACCAGTCGCCCATATTATGAATAATTCATTCAGTCAGGGAATAGTTCCGGACAGGATGAAAATTGCCAAGGTAATATCCGTCTTCAAATCAGGTGATGAAAAGAATTTTACGAATTATAGACCAATCAATATTCTACCCGTTTTTTTCTAAAATTCTAGAGAAACCTATGCTTGTAAGACTCCTAAAATTTCTCAATAAATTTGATGTCTTTTTTCCACATCAATACGGATTCAGAAAATATCATAGTACATTACATCCTTTTATGCAATTGTTAAAATACATAGCCACAAAAAACAATAAACCCACTAAAGACACTACCCTAGCATTATTCCTGGACTTATCAGAAGCTTTTGATACCATAAACCACGCGATACTACTCCAAAACTAGAGTATTATGGTATAAGAGGTAACGCTCACAACTGGTTCAAAAGCGACCTTCAAAACAGATTTCAATATGTTTCGTTTGGCGATAGTAAATCCAGTTTATCTGAAATAACATGTGGTGTACAACAAGGCTTGATATTGGGCCCCATATTGTCCCTTCTTTACATAAATGATATACAAAAATTCTACAACCCTAAACCTCTTATCGTATGCAGATTACACCACGGGATACAAATCCGGGGCGGAGATGGAACCGCTGGTCTCAGAATGCAATCAGGAGTTAGAAAAGATATTTGATTGGTGCGCTGCCAACTACCTAGTCCTGAACCCCAAGAAAACAAAATATATACTTATCAATCCAACCCACAAAGAACCCAACTACATCCATGAGGATATACGTATAAATAGTCAGATTATTGACAAGATCGGTAATAGACAAAATGAGAAATCTGTAAAATTCCTTGGCATAAATATTGATGAAAATCTATCTCATAATGCACATGTATCACAAATTTGCTCGAAAGTCGCTCTTGCTAAGTTCAGTCTCAATGAAGTAAAGAAAATCTTCCCGCATAGAGCAATGAAAAGCCTATATTTCACTTTGATACAAAGTCACTTCATCTACGGAATTCCAGTATGGGGAGCCTCAAAAGTATGCAATCGACTTTTTAAACTTCAGAAACGGTCGATTCGTATCATTAATAATAAGAAATATAATGCTCATACCGACCCACTGTTTATCAAAGATGGTATTCTGAAGATAAAAGATCTATATAACCTGCACGCTTACTTATTCTTGTTCGATTGGCAAAATGGGAATCTTCCGGCATCCTTTGCGAATTTCTTTTCCGCTGTAAATAATCAAACTAATATAGTAACACGCCAAGTCGGCTTCTTGCATAGATGTAGAACTAGGACTAAAACCTTGGAAAATCTGCCCGTCTTTGCATTCCCCAAACTATGGAATGAACTAGAACTGGGCACCATATCAATAGAACAGAGTTAAAAAAAAAGTTAATTTCAAAGCTTCTTTCATCGTACTGCAATGATATACATAGCTCAAATCCTTACTGCCCGGATTGTGCTGTCTAGTCTACTTCCATTCCAAAGCATCCCCAGACCGGTAGCCCCCCTCTTCAAGCCACACAGTCCCGTAAAAGCTAACACCAACATGATATTGCATAAGGTTTGACAAGGTTTGCTGACAAGGCTCACATATATAGATTACTAATTTTCATTTTCAATGTAACTTTGTCTGATATGCTCGTCCTGGCTGGCACCATCGGGTTCCGCCTGATCCTTGCATTTGATACACGACCAGTCTGCTCCGTGCTTTGGCACCTTACGGTATTAAATGCAGAGGATGGGCCGAACCAGAAGGGGCCAGCCCAATAGGCTCCTCCCACCACTCACACCATTTGCAAATGCAATTGTTGATCTATTTAAAAAAAAAAAAATAATGGCTCTTCATGAACATCATAATTTTATTTTATTTTCTCCTTTTTCAATCTAAATATTCCTTCCTTTTCTTTCTGTACTTTCTTCTACATACCTGTTCCTATCTACCTACCTCTTACTCTCTTTCTCCCTCACCTAGGGGAGGGCAGGAAGACAACCAATCTGGCTATGCCTCTACCTGCTGGTATACTTAAGTAACTTGTTGGTCTCAAATTTATTGGTTTGATTTGTGTATTGTGATTTGTACATTATATGTAAACTGTGTTATATTTTCTGTATACTGGTGAAATGAAATATATCAAATAAAAATATCAAAAAACAACATTTTTAGTATTGAATTTGACAGAAAGTATTTAAAATCCAAACAGTGGTTTTATTTTAAAGTACTGGAAGTATGGTGTAAACTTTCTGGGATCACAGGAAGTCTCAAAGTGAAATTAACTAATTTACAAGAGCAATGTTTCTTTAACAACCCCAACATTGTAGATTGTGATAATAGTCAGTTATTTTCCCCAGAGTTTATTAATGCTGACCTTGTTTGCATCAAAGATTTTCTCAATGAGGTAGTTCCTGGATTCATTCCTGTCAATGGCTAGAAATAATCGCCAATCACAATTTAACATTCTCTGTCAAAGACATAAAACGAAAATATAACATATTAACTGAATCCATACCCGTTGAATGGAAAAATGAAATTAATAAAAAACACAAATTTGCAGATACATCTGGCCAAGTTCCGTCCATTGACTACTTATCCATTAAAAAAGCTCATGAGATTCTTGTCTCAAAAACCTACTTCTGAAAAATATTGGCTCAATAAATTTCCTGACCAACAACTGGAGAAAATTTACAAAAATATTCACAAACCCTACAAGTCATCTGATATGGTTGACCCAGATTTTAGGTTAATTCATAATGGTTATGAACCACTAAATAAATCCCATTGACCATAGTGTTAACCTTTCACTCTCTGTACAAAACACCAAGTTGTTTTGAAAAAAAATACCTATACATCTACAAAATACATCATCATCTCTTGAAAAAATTAAATTGGAAAAAATATATGTTGCCACATGAAATTTCAGTTTAAATTTCGAATCTTCACAACTACTGTATGGTCTTGCACTGCATGACCTTCACGCTTTTTTCCATGCCTCATGTTTTTGAGAGATTCTCACACATTCCGGCACCAAATTACAAACAAACTTATTAATCCTTTCTAAAGTGGACGAATCAAAATTTTAATTAATGGTTTCAAAGTCAAAATATATTTAACCAATCAGCTGATCAGCCCTATTTAATCCTACTCACAACTTTGGGTGTCAAATGCTTCAAGTCACGTGCTCACTTATTTAGTGGTTCATAACCTAAAAAGATACCAAAGTTGATTACAATATCTGTAATTTGGGATTTAATTTCAAAATAAAATACTACCAAATTGATTCCAAACATTTTTTTAAATTCGCTGTTTTTCTCTCTGACCTCACAACATTTCATTTAACCCATCCTGTTTTTTGAGTAAAAAAAATACAGACACATTTTCACCATTTCACTCATGATTAATCATAGTAAAAAAATCATTGAAAAAATATTCTTCAAACTGACATCATTTTGATTCATTACATTAATAGATCAGCCTCATGTGTACCTCAAGGCCCAATTATTCTCAGAATACACTGAGTGCAAGAATATTTTAACCCCTTCATTCTTCTCAAAATAAAGATGAAAAAATGTACTTTTCCTTCCTCAAATGTTTGTATATAGCGCATATTTGCAGGGCAAAACACCATGTGACAGAAGGACACCTTGACTCAAAATAACCATATAATTTGAGTGGAAAAGAGAAACAAAGGAACAAGCAAGGGTTGCTATTTGACCCACACCATACCAACCAATTCAGTGAAAAAGCCAACCCCTAACGCCAATGAGACCTTCCATGATAGTCTCTAGTGACAGAAGTCTTTGTGTTTCCAGATGTATAACTTACTGAGATAAGAAGCATCTTAGAAATCAATAAATCACAGATTTATTTTATCTTATCGCTGGCAGAATGGTCTCCGAATGGAAAATTCTCTCGGTAATGTGTTGCAAAGGCATAAAAAGTTCCACATGTACCCTGCCCAAATGAAATATTTTATTGACACTACAGCAAATTTGAGGGAAGTCAACCACATGACCCCATGTATTATACTCATGGATAACAGGAACTGAATTCAAAATTAGCAGAAACAAATTGGGGGGGGGGGGGGGGGGGGGTGAGCAGAATAATAAAATCTTACAGATGACTCCAGATATGTTTAGAGGTCACATAAATACATACAGTGGCATAGCACTTTTGCCCCACTGAAAATGATAACTATTGACCCTGTCTAGTTACTGTTAACCCTTTCCCCACCCCACTTGTTTCACCTTTTCAAAAAAAAAAAAAAGTTGTTGAACCCTCTTAGAATCAACAAAGGTGCTGATTCCAGAAAGATTCAACAACATATTTTTACTGGAATAAACCTGAAACATTAATCTAAGGAGTGGCTAGGCATCTCTATTTACTGATTTATGATATAATATGGACTGCTGCTTAGTGAGACTACTTGGCAAAAAAAAAATAATGATTGTGAAACCAATCACAAGGACAAGATGCAAAATTCAATTTTCACGCATATGTAATTATATTTTGGGGAATTCGCTCTTTGTAAGAAACATCGTACTTATCGTGGACCCAGCTAGAATTTACTAAAACATTGCTACTGAATCTTGGGGTGAAAAGAGGAAAGAATATTATGCAGTGTAAATTCTGCCATTGCAAAAACTGAAAAAAAAACTCAAGTTACCTACGGTGTCATGACTTTTCAAATCAAGAAAACCCTTCTAGAATAGCGATTGAAATCTGATATTCAAAACACTTCAAGGCGGAGAGTGTTTGCTCAGAAATAACTGGAATAAGTTTCCAGTTGTCCATCAATCAAAGGGAGGGTAATCAACTTTCAGTTCCTATCAAATAGAAAGGAAATTCAGCTATCGCATCATGAAAAATTCAAGTAACTCTATACATAAACTGCTCACATGGAGTTAAAACCTTCTGTACACCCCATTAACACAACATTTAATTCATTTCATAGGATAAAACAGATTATTTCACATTTGATTCACTAACTGAGGACCCCAAAACAAGAATTGTCTTCATTCTGTGCTGTTTCTGAAGCCTTGGCATGTTAAACATCACATTTTTAGCACATTTATATGGATAGAGGGGGGTTAAAATGTCAAAATGAAAGAAAAGAGACTTGCAGTAATTAGATGTGGGATGGGGGCTTAGGTGGATGTAGAAAAACATGACAAATTTTATTAATTGTGTTTCAAGGTAGCAATACAGTTTATTTAAACTGCAACCGGTATAGGGTTAAACAGATTCATTCTGCAGAAATGGTTGTGTTTGTCACCATTAATTCAGCTGTTCTACCTTGCAGTTGCCCCGAACAACTGGAAATTCAACAACTAACCAGCCAAACAATTTTTCCTCCTATCTCAGATCACCTGTTTATTTAGCAAGCATTTTATGCATGCCGGGAAAGCAAAACAGGCACTGTGTCGTGGAAATTGGGCATCCCACACCTCCAATATAGCATGTTCCCAAAACTTTCAACCATATTACAAAACCCAAAGTGCTTGAATTGAAAAATTAACAAGACCGGGATATCCGAAAACAAAGAAATATCTTGAAATAACCCTCAACAACAGTTACAAGGAAATACTCCTTCAGGTTATGAACCACTAATTAAATCCTATTGACCATAGTGTTAACCTTTCACTCTCTGTACAACACACAAAGTTGTTTTGAAAAAAAATACCTATACATCCACAAAGTACACCATCTCTTGAAAAAAATAAACTGGAAAAAAATATATGTTACCATATGAAATTTCAGTTTAAATTTCGAATTTTCACAACTACCGTATGGTCTTGCACTGAATGACCTTCACGCTCTCTTTTTCCGACACATTCCGACACCAAATTACAAACAAACTTATTAATCATTTCTAAAGTGGACGAATCAAAATTTTAATTAAGGGTTTCAAAGTCAAAATATATTTAACCAATCAGCTGATCAGCCCTATTTAATCCTACTATCAAATGCTTCAAGTCACGTGTTCACTTATTTAGTGGTTCATAACCTAAAATACTATTCACAAAAAGTAAGGGGTATCCAAACTGATGTTGATTTTTTCGGAAAATGGTATTGGATACGCGTGATTGGACACATCAATATGTTACCAAGTTTAGTGTGGTTTATGAATGTCACCGGCCCACGAAAACTTCGGGCAGGTTTTTCGCACGAGCGCCACGTTAATGTCTGCTGGGTACGTTTTGAAATTTTAATTTGTACTGGACGGGCTTTTTCGGAGGTCTCATCGTTCTTTTCTTGGTATAAACTCGTTCATCGGTAGTTTTCTGGTCGAAAAGCAACTTTTGAGGTATGCGAAGACTGACACGTGACGTTGGCATGTTGGAAGCTGGCAACAGACATACTACAGTGGCTCAAATTCTCAGCGTTACTCAATCGGTGATTAGCAGGTTGTGGTCACGCTACCGTCAGATAGGCAACGTTGATGACAGACGTCGGTCAGATCGTCCAAGGGTGGAATGTGTGCTTGTCAGACACCCAACTATCGCTGAAATCATTCACCAGATGTCACAGTGCATCGCCTCAACTGTCTTTTTGATGAAAATATAAATATATTTCTTCATATCTAAATTTTATCAAATATCCCCTACTTTTTTGAATTTTGAATAGTATATTATGAATTCCTGTGCAATCAAGCACAAAGTCGATAATGAATATTCCCCCCCCCCCCCCCCCCTTGTCCAATGTGCAATCAAGAAAATTTGGACGCGTTACATATGTTCCTAAAATGTCACTCGGCTAAAAATGAAGTGTCACGATCTTCTTGATTGATTATTTGTCAAAGCGAGATCTTTATCTCCAGACAGAATTGATTCATGTTTATTGTTTGGGTATTCCTTCAATGAAATGTCGGTCAACCGTAGATTTGTTAATTTACTACCAATAATAATACTTTGGCCGGCCGCTGATTTGTCGCGGTTCTCGGGTGAGAAGGCCTTGGTCACCCCTGTGCTCCCAACTGCCTCCCTATTGCCACGTTTCTTCTCCGCTGCCAACACTTGCAGACGAACTGCTTGATGACATCCCTTGCCCTATTCTTCCCAAGTTCTCCGATTAACATATTTGAGACACACACTCACCGCATGCCCTTCATTCTCCCATCCCACTTCCCCATTATCATTCCAGTGAATCGTATTCTATTAGGCTGGTAATTTGGGCATTCTAGAAGGTCTCCACCATGCCTAAATTACACATCCGGCCCTCCTTTTCCCAATATTCCACCTCAGCTGCAGGGACCGCGACCTCAGCTTCAACAACGTTGACCCCCAAAGGTGCCATCAAGATAATATCAAAACCAGGCTTCTCTTTATCACGCAGGCCACCCAAAGACCTCTTTGATTTGGCCCTCCTCTACTATCTTCCATGACTCTTTCTCTGGCGATTTATTTTACCCTGGGTTGCCCCTACGTATAGGTTCGAGATCTCCAATGAGTAGTTCTGTATTAACTCCCTAACTTGGATCATTCACCTTATCTTGGTATTTGAGTTGAAAATACTCTGGAACACCATCGGCTGTCTGAGAGATTTATCAAATAATTAAGATAACCGAGTTTCAATAAGTGTATCCTGTCCTTGATCCTCATCCACCTAAGCTCACCCCTGGTAGCATCTAATGCTGCGGCATCACTCGCCCTTGTTATCCATCGGCCTGCGTCGTTCTGCAGGGTTTCCAAGCTCTTTACAGCCGTTTGGTTTAGGGGTACCACTTCCGTACCATATGTTATCCTTGGCAGACCTACCATTTCCAAAATGGTTTTCCCCACGAAAACCTTATTGAAGCTGTTTCGCCCTATACGTTTCATTCTGTTAAGGATGCGCCTCCCCTTCAGTATTAATTTATTTGTGTGGTTTCAGTAATTGCCTCTTCCTGTTATGTTTATATTTACCCCCAGATACTCGTAGCCACCTGTCTCTCCTATACTAAAAGTTTGAAGCTACTTTCCGGAATACAAAACTCCCTACTCTCCATCTTCGATTTTGTCCACTTTACGGCCCACGGGTATAACTTTGCTTTTGCTTTCATTTAGTTCGAGTCTCCGTTTGTTCCCATATTTCACAACAATTTCCAGCATTTTCGCTAGCCCCTCTTCGCTTTCTGACACTAGCACCATATCGTCTGCAAAAACAGCCCTGGGATCTTCAAGTCGCCAACTGCTACCCCTTCGTCGCCTTTGATGTACAATGCAAAAAGAATTGGCGAAAGGATACACCCCTGTTTTAGGCCAATCTCCGAAGGCACACCTTTTGTTGTGTTTCCCAGGCTAAGTTCACTCCGTACATCTTTATATAATGCTTTCAGAATTCCAACAAACTCGCCTCCAAAGCCCAAAGCCTCAAGCTTTCGCCACATACCCTCCCTCCATACTCTATCGTTTGCCTTTTTAACATCCAAAAAGCCATAAACATACATCTTTTTCTTTTTTGCTTTCGCTGATTCTATCATTTGCGATAGCGTGAAAACTCTCCCCGTCCAGAAGACATTCTGAATCTCTCCACAAAACCATTCTCCTCAACCACCTCCTCTAATCTCCCATACAGGACTTGACAGAAAAGTTTTCCAATGTTGCTACAGACAGATATCCCTCGATAATTATCCAAAACGTATTTATCCTCTTTTTGTAAATAAATGTCACTTTGCTTTCTCTCCACTCTTTTGGGACCTCTTGTTTTTCTGTGTCTAAATTGAATAGGGCAGTTAGGTTTTCACAGAGTTTCTCTCCCCATTTTTGAGAAACTCGTTAGGAATTTCGGCCAGCCTTCCCGCCTTTCCATTCGTTAATTTTGAGATCACTTTTCGCACCTCCTCGGTTTTAATTTTGCTGCACAGGGAAGTTTGATAGATTTTCCTCGACATGGTTCAGACACTCCGGTGGGTTGCCCGTGCCCCATCGCTTATCGTTTACATTTTCCCAGTGCTGGACGAGTTCTGATGCGATTTGGTCTTTACCGTCTGTATCTCTGACATCTACTTTAATACTCTGTGGGGTACTTCCTTTGTTACGTTTATTTCCCAATTTCCAAAATACATTCGAACTCTACCCACCCCCACCCCCGACATTCTTATCGTCCTAATAAAACTGCTGTCTGACTGCTATTTCGCACTCTCCGATTATCGACTTTTATCTTGTTTACCTTATTTCGTGCTTTGTATTCTACCTTTGCTACCTACCTTTGCTACCTGCCATGGTCTCGTTGCTTTCCGTCCCCTTGAGCTTTCTACTTCTGTATGCAGCACATTTAACTTTTCGACCCTTTATGGCCCTTTTCAGTTCTTCGTTCACTCTATACCCAAGTTCACGTGTTGGCACCATAATGTTTCCTACACTTTCCTTTCCTTCCTCCACTAGGCTCGCAACTATGGCGTCGGCCATTTTCTGGACACTGTCCCGCTTGTGTACAGTTGCAAACTTTGGTTTCAATTTTTCTTCGGACTTCGCCCAGTCAGCATCCTTTTTGAGTTCCCAAATCTCCTTAAAGCTTCCTATGCTTCTTACTAGTTTTTGGCCCTGATCGTCACTGTAACCAAATTGTGATAATTACCCAACTCCCTTTCACCCTCATCATCCACTTCTACCCTATCACCCCCCTCCATAAATTAATATCTGTGAGAATAATGTCGATTATTGATCTTCTGTCGTTCCTCTCCCAGGTCCATTTCCCCTTAGATGGATCTTTATTTTGCAGTATACTAGTACATCGATTACAAAATAACATTACAACAAACAGGAACTTAAGCTAGTATACAGCATGGAAATGGCATAGCCTATATGGCTGTCTTCCTACCATTCCCGGAAAAAAGAAATATATCAAGTTTCTGTGGCATCAGTGTATCGAAGTGCTTTTCCCAAAACGGGGTTGTCTGATCTTTTATTTGTGATTCAAGGGGGCTAGAATGTATTTGAGAATTAAGTGGTGGGAAGGGGAGGTTGAGATGCCAGAGGATATGGCTGGCGATTGACACAGTCGGGGCACATTGGGTTGTCACATTTGGAGTTAGGACGCGAATAATTATTGAAGGCTTTGTCAAGGCTTTATCAATTAAGGCTTTTTTAAATTTGGCTCTATTTAATTGCTGGATTTGTGGTACTATTCCAGGTTCTTAGGAAAGAGTATAAAGGCAGCACAGCAGAGAACTGTGTTCTTGGTTTGCGGGTATCTAATTTACCGGTTTGCCTTGTATTCATTCCTGGGGGATATCTATATATTTGAAAGGTATCATGACCTGGATTCCATATATAAGATGACAATGGTTCAGTTCATTAAGAAGTATAAAGGTTTCATTACCTTCGTTGGCTAGAATTTCTTTGCCCTATTTAGTACAAAAATTTCACTTGCTGTTCTTGAGCACACCACAGAAATATGCTCTTTAAATTTCATATTTTCATCCATATGTACGCCTAGAAATTTTATAGTTTTTTGTTCCTGCTCGTTAACAACTGGCTCAATATTTGTATTGTTTAGAATAATAATATCGTTTACCTTATACGAATCGTTTTGTGGATAAAGTAGAATATATTTGGTTTTAGCAGGGTTGAGGGCTAGTTGTTGGCAGAACACCAAGTTCGGAATTTATACTTTCTGTAAGGGTGTCAAGATTGATCCAACGGCCGTTGTGTCATCAGCAAAGGAAAATAAACCGTAGATTCGTTAATATCGTTGATGTACAATGGAAATAAAACTTGACCAAGAATGGACTCCCGTGGTACACCTGTATTTATGGATCACGTTTCTGAAATAGTATAAAGAACGAGACAAATTGGTTTCATTCAGTTAAATAACTTTGAAACCACTGATGGGCAATACCTCTAATACCGTAGTATCCCAGTTTCTGGAGTAGGATCGAGTGGTCAATGGTGTCACATGCTTTGGAGAAGTCTAGGAATTTAGAAAGGGTACAATTCTTTGTTGGTTCATCATTTTCCGTTACCACGCTATTCAGCAGGTCCAATATAAGATGGACAGTGGAATGGTTTGTACTGAACCCAAACTGGTACTTATATAAAAATTTATTTTTGTCCATGAAATCCACAAGTATTTATACATTAACTTTTCAAGTATTTTTAGAACGTCGGGAGAATACTGATGGGGCGATAATTATTGAACATTTGAAGGTTACCAGACTTAAAGATTGGTATGACTTTGGCTATTTTCATTTTGGTTGGTACATGACTGGATGAAAATGAAGTGTTGATGATGTGTGTTAATGGGCTGGTGACTTCACAAGCGACGGCTTTCAAAAGTTTTGTAGACAATTCACCTTGATCGCTTGTTGGTTTTGAGGGCAATTTGGCAATACTAAATACAACCTCCTGTGTATTCGTTGGCATTACAAATATCGAGCTTCCATTTTTATTCTCCCTTACACCTCGCGTCCCTGTTCAGAATCTTTAGACCGAGCTCATCTGTGAAGTTCAACAGCTTCCTTCCATTCCTGTTGACTTTCTTTTCCCCGCCCTCTATGCCTTCTTCCTTATCACCTATGTGTCCATTAAAATCACCCATCAAAATTATACCGAGCTCCCTGTTTTCCAGTTCTGTGATATTGGACCTTAGTGTTGAGTATATTGAGTCATTCCACTCGGGTTTGCTTCCTTCCACCGCACAGTACACAATCCCAAGTGCAATACTTTTGTTTTTAGACTGACCTTTTCCCATCCAATTTCTTTCGATACCTCAGCCGAGGTGCGGACATCTTCCAGGTCTCTGATCAGCGATGGTTTTAAATCCTCTTTAATGTACATGCCTACCTCTCCTCCCCTTTTTCTGTCCTTCCGTTCGCCCTACACCCATCCACACGCACTCCGTTACGTGGTCTTCCCGTTCTCGTGTCTTAACCACGTCTCGCTTAAACCCATGACATCAAAGTCCTCTACCTCGATCAATATAGCAATTTCACTTACTTTCCGGTGGAGACCCTGGATGTTGCTATAACCCACTTTCAAGGTACCGATATTCATTGGCTTCCGCCCACTGATCCCATTGTTTTCTGAGGCTAGCCTTGGTAAACTCGTTCTCCCCCCCCCCCTCGCTCTTGTTCACCCCACCTGCGTCCACTGTTGCCTCCGATCCGGCTCCTCTCCAAAAAAGTCTGTGCTACCCGTAGAACTTTTTCCCTCAATACCCGTGTCCCAATCCTGCTGGGAAGCAGCTGGGATGACGCCCGTACATGCCCGCGTTGCCCAAAACGTGTCCCAATGGTCAATAAAGGGTATTCCCAGGTCAGCACAGTTGACACCCAACTGCTCATTCAGCGCCAAATCCTTACTGTGATTTGACGTACACATTATTTCCTGAAAGAAAACAAACTTATAAGCGCGGGCAAACTTTTTAAGTTATTAGTAAAAAACATCTCGTGCATACACAACTGTACTATTCCAATACAAATAATGCCAGTAGGTTTGAAGACATTTTTGCTGACCAATAACAATATTGTACTCCTTCACAACAATTCACTGCAGTTAAATTTTTATCTGCAAAGTAGGCTACCCCGGAAAGGGTGGCTTGTGTAATATAGCGGTCGTGGTGGTAGTAGGGTGGGAAGGCGGGGGGGGGGGGGGGGGGGTCATCCTTAGTAATAAGCCCTGAATGAATAAGTGGAGTACATTAGAGTTAGTTTATGGCCAGTTTCTGACAGGACAGAGATTATGATCGGCTCTGAATTGAAGATGGAATAAATTTTACCATCTTTATTCTAATCAAGGGTTAGGGTGAGGGAGGTTGGAGCGCCCTGATAAGTTTGAAAACTTGAAAATCTAGACTTGTATTGTTCCATGAAGAGTTGCTTCTTGGCGGCTTTCTGTGGAATTGAGACAGATTATGTGTTGTAGATGATAAACATTACAACATCACCATTCTAATTGTGGGGTGAAGTAGGGTGGGGATAGGGGATGGAGGTTGAGTTGATATAGCCATAACCAATAAAACTTGAAATACCGAACCTGTATCATCTTATTTTGTACAGGGCCTGTCATCGTTCCATGGAGAGTTCCTTTACAGATGCTTTCTGTGGATTGTGAGAGGCTCTGTGTTGTAGATGATAAATATTGTAACATCAGTATTCTAATTGTGGGGTGGGGTGGGGTGGGGTGAAGATATATCATTAAAACTTGAAATACTGAGCTTGTATCATTTCATTTTGCACACGGCTTGTTATCGTTTCATGGAAAGTTGTTTTATAGTAGCTTTCTGTGGAATTGTGCGAGGTTCTGTGTTGTAGATGATAATATTGTCACATCAGCATCCTAAACGTGGGTGGGGATGGGGTGGGGATAGGGGTGGAGGTTGTGTTGATTTAGTTTATGAAACTGCATTTATCATAACTCAATCGATTTATTTTTGAAGAAGAACAAAAATTTATACGAATCTGTGATATTTGTATATACACTTGTTATAATTTGCTGGTTTTAATAATAATAATAAAAAACAAAAAACAAAACAAATTTCGCTTTGTGTGCTAGAAGTTAACGGTTCGAACCCCGGCTCCCGCACTTATCTCTCCTGTTACATTTATGGCCTAGTCCGCTCCTCGGCAGCAGGTGCCACTTCGGGTGTTTCGCTGCTCCGAGGGAGGCATCTCCGTGAGATTCACCTGTGATGAATCTCAATAGAAGGGGAGAGTAGTGTAGCGGTCGAGGAATAAAAGCCATTTACCAACTAGGCTGGTTGGTCCGGATCTCTTAGTCTTGTGGTAAATCTGTCGCTGTGTGTGCAAGAAGTCGACGGTTCGAACCCCGCCTCCCGCACTTATCTCTCCTCCTGTTACACCCATAGTAAAGCGAACAAATGAGAAGTTAAATATATCAATATGAATGCCCACATCATTAATTACAAAAAAGTAATCTCGTTTAACTGTGTACACAATGACCAGTCACTCTCCAATTGTCCTAACCGGTGACTTCTGATTCAGGGGTCGTCCAACATAACTTTGGGCATTTTTTTAAAAATTTCCACGATGCCTTAAAAACGAATTAAAGCGGTGAATAACGACATATTATATACCAAAATAATGACAAAAGTATACAAAGTCCGAATTTATCTACTTTTTCAAAAATGTTTTTATTTTTTTATTTTTGATGACAAAGAAATTGCCAGCCGCATAAGTAACCGCCAGGATTAAGAAGGAATAGATCAGTAATTCGAATGTTTGAGTTGTAAATAAAAGACTCCACACTCCGTACTCGGAGAAAGCACCTTTCATCACCAACGTGGTGAGAACGGTTAGGGGAAAATGGATGACAACAAACGCCTGGTTCTGTTCGGGTGACATTGTTTGTTATGATCACGTGAGTTTTTGGGCAAAGTTGGGAAATGACTTGATTTCTCACGATCTGAAATCTTCAAACATTTCACTGCTGCTTTTGACTCTGGGAGGCGATGTAATGTTCAACCCACGATACGTTCATGGGAAAATGTTCAGTTGACAATGTGATAATTGCGAGATACAGTCCATAGTAGCGCTGTTCAGATCATAAACTGTACAGTGTGTCGCAAGTGTCAGCAAGGAATTAATACGCCACCGATTCGAACTACTATTATTTAGTTGGTGACGATGATCAAAACACATAAGTGGAAAATTATATTTGAAAACAAAAATATATTCACATCAACATACATTACAGTTCTCACAATTGTATATTTACGAAAAAATAATTTTACTGTCGCCGAACTATACTAGTGACGTAAAGGGCGCTTGATGAAGTCTGCTACGAAAAAAGAAGACCAATGTCAAGGAGAATTATCAGAAAAGTTTCTTCAGTTCACCAAATACAGCGAAATGTCGTACCATCGTAAATTTAAATACCTCCCTCGCACAACCGCATTGTGTATAAGATGGATCAACGTCGATTTTCAGCTCTGTTAGCACCAAAAGGTTGCGAAAATCTTTCTGTGTTGAGACGCTGTGGGCAGAAATACAAAAAATTCCGCTAGGCGGACAAATATTCACACGAATTACCAAAATGAGACCACAAAGTGTCATAAGTGTTGAGATAAATGAATTTATTAACCAACACAATTCCTATATTGTTCAAGCCGGCAACTCTCCTCCTATAAAATTGGTATTGGTAAGCAGAACAGTTATTAATGTTCTTAAATCTCATGAGAAAACAACGGTCAAGCCTCCCCAAACAGCAACTACGGAAGGCCGATAGTTCCAAAACAAATGAAGCATACCAAATCATGTACATAAATGAATTAGAAGCCAGGATTTCTAACTAAGTGTAGCCGATTATTGAAAGTATTTTTCACGCAGGACAGGTCATTTTTGGTTGTTTTGGCCACACTTGAACATTCAAATGCCTCTTGGCTGCTGTCCTAGCTCATGCAACCCCAGAAATGAACACATATAATACTAAATGGGGAAGTTTGGCGGTTTACCCTTTTTTGATGTATCTATCTCATCGTATTTTACCAATTTGATACAGATCTCATGCAAAATGGCACAGGATTGTGGGGGGGGGGGGGTGTGGTCACAGCAGACTCACAAAAGCAACATTGGACATTCTTCATTTGCCATTGATGCACTCTCTCATGACTCCATACTTGTTCTTCCGAACTATGTGGATTTGACACTTGGTGAACTTCATAAAAGGTAAACAAACACAAGCAGCAAATGGCAGCCCTTTTGAAAAGTAGTCATCCTAAATTACAATTGCTCTCGCGGTCCGTTCCTTGCAAGAAAGATAAAATGATTTCTCCGAGTTTGTACTAGAAGGATTGCAGAATTTAACTATTCAAAAATTTAAGGTATTTTATTGTATAAAATCTGATGTCTTACGTACGCCATAGCAGACTTTCCGGCAGTGCTTTCTGCCACATGGTAACTGTTCCATGGCAAATATTAGTTTCCACAAAATCTATGTTTCATTCCAAATAAATTGATATATAATTTATTGGGTTTATTCCTTTCTGACATTCTCTGGAGAAAATTACCTGAAATTTTACCACATTTACGTTGGACGTCCCCTTAAAAACTCGTATATTTTGTAAACAACGCATGCTTAGTTTCGTCACCAGCGAACAGTAGACCAGATTATCAATTGTCTTTAACTGTTGGAGGTACTTTCCCCATTGACCAAAATTAAAGATTAACACAGTAATATAATGACAATGGTTTCAATCCACATGTCAATTAGTTACCGTATAGATCGTCGAAGTGCGAATTTCTATTGAACTGCTACATGAAGGACTATTTATATCAAGAGATCACGGCTTAAATAACCATAAAAGCACACCATTTTCATAATTTATTACATATAGTAAGTTTGTGGAAGATAATAGGCCGCAACAAAACCATTTGAATGTCGCACTCGTGCGGGCGAACGACAGCCGTGTGTACCTACATTAGAATACTGAGCACACCAATTTCCAATAAAAATATTAACCATTGCTTACTAGGGAACACCATAGCTAAGCATTAGGGTTAAACAACAGCTGCGCAATTGTCACCCTTTCCTCTTACTCTACTCTCTAAGGAACTCCATAG
This sequence comes from Pictodentalium vernedei, assembly GCA_031216915.1. Lineage (NCBI taxonomy): Eukaryota > Metazoa > Mollusca > Scaphopoda > Dentaliida > Dentaliidae > Pictodentalium > Pictodentalium vernedei. Next base: position 518,858,104 of record CM062296.1, on the reverse strand, counting down.
CAGAGTGGATTAGAAAATATACACGTATACCAATACTCCCCAGGGTACACCATGGCAGAGTACACCACTGCTATAATCATTATAGCCCACGCATTACTCCCTAGGGTACACCACAGCAGAGTAGACATACAATGAAACATGTATACAAATTAATTTGAGCTGTCGCTCGCCAGCCCCAATGCGACAAAAAACCCATTGCCACTAAATTTTGTCTATACAAAATTAACAACCCACCTCAACAAAAGAAACTCTCTAAAGCCCCCTGCAAGTTATTCAGGAAAAAAATCATTTCCAACGTCTGTCAGGTGTACACCATCATCCCTGAAAAACCCAGGGGTGTCGAATGAGAGTTTAGCATGCTAAATGATTTTTCCACCAAAGGCGATGACAGTTTTGCGACCGGCCTTCCGATTAATGTGGCTTCTTTTCCGCTCTATGGCACACACATCATTGCAACCGTGCCATTTAAACCGTGGCAAAATATCTGACCAAATGAAAATAGTATTCCTAAGCCATTGATGCAACTCGGTAAGACGATCATCACTGGCAGAACAAAGCTCTGTAGTTGAAATAGCTGTCAGGTCATTACCTCCCAAATATCATCTATTTATTGATGTTTAGGGTCACATATACCTCCCAAATGGATGATCAAGTACTGTGGAGGGGGTCGACGAAGTAGGAGCTGCCGCAACTTTGGCATCAGCTCTTCCCAAAGCATTCCTCGATGGCCAAACCAGTTCAAAAATACAAAAAATACACCTCTTCCTTCTAGTCTTAAATTCTTTCTGAACCTGGCTACTGCACGTCGATAGGCCCAGTGAACAATTGAAGAACCCACGGGCCAAATCTCTGAAATTTACACGAGATAATGCTATACATACTAAGGGTTATTGACAAATTGTGCAATAGTAATCCCAGCGAAAGGACAAAACATTCCCCTCGCTGGGCACTGAGCTAGCATCCTTCTTTGATACACCATCATTGGAAGATATAGGAATTACAAGGTGAAGGGGGGGGGGGGGGAGGGGGGGGGGTGTATAAAATTGTAGTAAAAGCATGCTAATTATAAAATGTTAAGTAAGATTACAACACCTCTGATAGTTAGACCCCCTTACCCTGAGGTATCATATCACACCGAATGTATCTAGAAAAAACAATGGATCTCCATCGACCCATTCGCTGAATAATGTGGTCAGGGACACCATTCATGGCTGACCGCGTCGCCCCACCAATGCGGAAGGAGTGAGACTTGAAAAGTCCAGGGGGTAAGCCTAAATAAGTAATTGCCTTAAAGCAGGACAGCAGTGAACTGATACCGAGTTAAAGGAGTTCCATTCACATGACAGAAAAGGGGAGGTGCGTTCTGGAGACGAACCTGCATGAATTTATCCTAAGCTTGCATAGGACATACACTGCTATCAGACAGAGATGGAATGTGCATTATCTCTGCTCGACCTGACCTATTCGATTTTGAAAAACGTAGAAAGATCTCAAGACACCTCGTTGATTCTTGATTGTAAAAAGTTAAGTCAGTAACCTGTAAAACCCTATTTATGTTCAGACCAGGAGTGCTCACCAGCTCACCCACTCAGAACAAACCTAAAAATGCTACAAAATAAACTGCCTGAAACAATAAGCTTTCATAGTGACTACTGCACACGGAATTTAAAGCATTAGAAAGCTGGCACCAAATGTCATTGGTTACTGGGGCCATGGTATCCCTAGGTGGGTGGAGTCGACTAACCCCAGTCAACACTTTCCTAATTAAAAAGGACTGGGGTCAGGCCACTCTCGGATGCGGTGGTGGAAACTGATGTCCGCCATGTATGTGTTGACTGTATTGGCCGATAACCCTCTTTCAGCAAGATGGGCTATAAATAGACTAATGTGAGAAATTGGGACTGGCCAAACTGATGCAATTCGAAACTGATTCCGAAAATTTTCCAGTGACTGTAAACCCAACTGATATGTGCCTTTAGTACGGACGGCTAAACTGGCATCCACAAGTCTATTCACTGTATGTTGAAGATGCACCAGAGAGTGGCTGGGACTGGTGTTGGTTCTCGCTCCGCCATTCTCGCCAACTGATGAAACTTGCCAAACTGCAAACGTGAAAGACTATTAGTTAATACATTACTAGCCCCGGCTATGTGTTCTGCTTTAAATTGAATATTATACTTCAAGCAATGTAAAGTAAACAGTCTCACAAACTGCATGACCGCTTCCGAATGAGAGATTTAGGAATTCAGTATATGTACCACAGCCATGTTATCGCTACGAACTAAGATCTTTTTATTTGCTAAAGTTTTTCCCCATATGACCACTGCAATTAAGACAGAAAAAAACTCGAGCAAGGTAATGTTTGCTGCCATACCACGTGTATGTCGTGCTTCTGGCCAAACGCCATAGGTCCACCTACCCTGGAAATATGCCCCAAAACCCATCCCAAAACCTGCTGTACTATCTGTAAAAAGCTCTAAGTCTGAGTTATACTCCCAAAACTGGTTAGAAAAAGCAGAAATTCCATTACAGTTATTTAGAAAAGCTAGCCACGTGTGAAGGTCATCCCGCATACCCTCTGTAATGCGGAGATGATGATGAGCTTTGAAAGACCCCTGATTGAATCTATCAACCTACGACAAAAGGCACGCCCAGGAGCAATTGCACGACACACAAAGTTCAGGCTACCAATAAGTGATTGCATTTGTTTAAGAGTCGCCTTCGGTTTACTAAGTATATCTTGTATTTTTGTGATAACCTCAGTCACTTTTGACTTTTTATAATCATATCTATGGTATTTATTTCCAAACCTAAAAAAACAAATAATATGTTGAGGGCCCTCTGTTTTTTCTTCTGCAATGGGAACCTTAAAAATTTGCATTCAGCGAAATACGTCTGCATGTTGTGTCTACATTCATCATCAGAATCCCTTGGTCCCCCGAACAAAAAAATCATCAAGATAATGTAACATATTATCAGACCCTGCCAACATGCGTACTCTCCATTCCAAAAATGTCGCAAACTTTTCAAACAATGCACATGATATCGCACAGCCCATCGGCAGGCATTTATCAAAATAATAAGCATTTTCAAAACGGAAGCCAAGCTGATCAAAATCACCCGGCCAGATTTAAATAATCTGAAGGCGGACCTTATATCGGTTTTTCCCAAGTAAAGATTTAGGGCCTAGTCTCTGCACCATGGAAACAGCAGTATCAAAATTGGAGTAGATCACCGAGCACAACTTTTCATCAATGAAGAAATTCACTGGCTGGTGTTCTGGATATGAGAGATTTGAATTAATCTGAATTCCCCTGGCTATTTTTTGGGGACTAAACCTATTGGTGACACCCAAAGCGTAGAAATGGGACGGTCACTCAAGAAAGGGACCCGCTATCCTACCAGCCGACAGTTCTTTAGCAAGTTTCGCACGAACAATCTCCTTATTACTGGAAACCGAACTGAATTTGTGGACTCGCGTACACAACGCGGGCCCTCATATTCCAGTGAGAAACCAAACTCAAAACCATGTAGTAAAAATTCTGCGGTTTCCCCAACCGTTCAAACTAAAACTTAAATTTGGAATGATGATGGGGGAATTCCCCAAACTAAACCTTTCGCTGCTTGGGGCCATCTTTGAAAAAATTGTTGCTTCAACCTTGTTTTCGAAAAGAATTACAATCATGCTATGGTTCTTCCCGCAATTTTGGCATGTGTGTGCAAAACGACATGGATTCCACTTACAACCACCAGGCTTATTGAAAGCAAACAGATAGCTGACCTTTTTGGAATGGAGGCAGAGGAATTCAGGCTCTGTCCAGCCAAGGGTGTTTACAAATGCACTCTGGGCATCATGATTTGTAGCCAAAGATTGGGTATAATAGCGCCCCACGACTGCAGATTAAGGGACTGGCGTATCCGAAACTGTTCATCGTATGTCCTCCATGATAAATCCGCGAAACGAGGAGCTGCATCACGAATAACTTGCATGTATCTTAAAAGTTCAAATATTTTTGCCGGATGATGTTGCATATAAATATAAATAAAAATAATAAAGGCGTCTGTCCATTTTTCAATAGACGTAATTTTGTCTTTAACCGGCTTAGAATTCATTTCAATGAGCCCCTGTTCATTGAGAAACAATGTATGGCCAGCCCCAGACTCAGGATCAGAGAGCTCAGAGCTGCCTTTCAATAAAACAGCAATAATGATATATTGGTTGGTCCAAATTGTTTGTTTTATTGAAATCGGTATGTGAGCTGCAACATCATCCGACAAATTTATAACATTAATACCCAATAGGGACTGTGCTGAAGGTTGTGGCCCAACAATAGACTGGATAGGAAAGGGGGACACAACTGTGTCTATGGGGAGTTGACATGGCCATTGTGCTAGCTTGTTTGTCATTATTATTATTATTGACATTGTTACAGGTTGTATTGCTATCAACATTCCACATTCCCAAAAGACACTCACCCTGGTGATTATTTGTATTCACACCAGTCGGAGGAACATGGGAACCAGCATCTGCTTGCGACGCTGACAAACCTACAGCAACTTCATTTGTGTCCCGAGTGTCTCTCGTGGATCCCCTGCCATTTTGAATTCCCTTAGATTTCGATGCAACTCTCCCCAGTGTCTTGGTCGATTTCGCACAAGGCGACTTAGAAACGCGTCCACTCCGCGTACGTTTGACTGATACGGCCTGCGTCTTCTTCTTTGGTGGCATGGTTGAACACTTATACAAGGTCACAAAATGACTTTTTTTTGCGCCAAATATGAAGCAAACAGTCTGTGCGCACAGTTGTAGGTCACGCAAGCAAATGGACATGGAGAGCCACATGAGCTAAGTTTTGGTGATCGAGAGAAAACTACACACAATCAAAGGGAGGTAACACTCCCAATTATTCGCAAATGCATCTGATACCAGAACTATCAACCCCAAGGCTAAACGTACTGCATTGAAGATACAGAATCAGGTGCTGTGAACCTGATATAAAGCGATTTATTCGTCAACAATAAATCACAATATGTTTCATAATATTTTATTATTTTATGTTCCGTTTTATGTTATATTGGTTTTATGTATTTTATGCTTTTGATCTTTCTTGAATAAAATATGAAAAACGTTTTTATTGTTCTCCAACATAAAATACCCATGGCACAAAAAAGTCTCATTTGGCACAAAAAATTCGCATTTGGCACAAAAAATATTCAGCGTTTGCACATTACACTATTCAGCCAGCGAGAACACTGACTGCGGGGTTGGGAGATGATTATTTGAATTTGATACAAACATACCTGTATGTTAAGGCAATGGTTGTAGATTCCAATGTTGCATCATTTGCACCCGATACCAAAGTGGTCCCGGTCAATTTATGGTTGCATTCCTTATTCAATTAAATCGATATCAGTTTGAATGAAAAACTGGTATCTCCTTCCAACAACACTTATCAGTACAGAGCTTTCATAGAAACTTTGTTGAGTTTTGGTCTAGCTTACAAGAAGTCTCAACTGACTAGTGTATTATGGTACAAGAACACGGCCGGCCACATGGTTGGTCTGACTGAAAATAACAAGGGGTTTATTCTTCGAAAGAAATTTATACAGAAAAGTAAAATCGTGGACATTACTGGAAGATTACATTTGGACATGTTTTTCCAAACTCATTACTTGCTGAATGAAATTAACGTTCATGTTAAAATGAACAGAGCCAAAGTTGCTTTCGCGTTAATGGCAGATACCGAAACGAACAAGATCAAAATTCTAGACGTAGCCATGTTTGTGCGCAAAGTGAGACCCGTTCATTCGTGAGAATGGCTCACGAGAAAGCACTAACAAAAGCAGCGGCAAAATATCCTATCAACCGTGTGGAAACCAAGGCGTTTTCAGTGCCGAAAGGAAATCTGAGTATTACTCAAGAAACTTTATTTTTAGGGCAACTATCTAAACGCATCGTTGCGGGATGTTAAGACAAAACGCCTTCAATGGAAGCTTTTCAAAGAATCCATACAATTTCAAGAACTACAACATCAATTACTTGGCTTTGTACGTGGACGGACAGCAGATTCCTACAAAACCATTACAACCTCGATTCGAGAAAAAAGAAGTGGCGAGATGTTATGCGACTCTGTTCCAATGGACTGGATAAATGTACGAGAATGAAGGAAACCACATCAGCTATGAAGCTTGCATAATGGTTACACCCTATTCGTTTTCTACCTGCCTCGAGACTGTTGCGGAATTAAGTGAAAGTCTATCGATCTACGATCTACGATCGTAAGTTCGGACTCAGATTGTTGTGATTACTGAGAGAACTACGAAGCCATATCAACCGCGAAGTTCCATCAGCCCGTGGCGTTTTGTGATTCCTTACCAGACGATATCAGACACAGGCTCCAGATTCTGGGTTCAGGATGGTTACCTCGCGAACTTGTCGTGTTCAGCACAACGAAGACCAGTTTACCAGTTATCTACGATTTTTATTAACAAATAAAACTCAACTACCATCGTTATCTCTGACATAACGTAAAATTTCCAATGTCAGTCAAAGTTCATACCTTATAGCAACAGTGGCGGTAACCATCTTATTTCTTGTAGGAAGGTAACTGCTCGTCGGGAGCCCAGAGACAACTGCTCTAAACATCCAGAAATCGGTGCTTATATCCACCAGATTGTTGATGCCAAACCTGATTACGTGACTACCAGTCAGCGGAATAGTTAGGAAAAGCCCCCGTGACGTGGCAGTCGCCATTGTTAGACACCTGTCCTGTCATGCAGACTGTCGGCAATCTGCATGCAATCTATGGAGTGGTTGTTCCACAAACACATTCCGCCAAGGTTCTGTAAACCGAGGAATTATGTGGTCGAATTTACAATTCTGCAATTTCATCATCATGTGATGCCCGTTTGTTCTGGGAGTGTGATTTATGGGTTGATGACAGCTATGACAGTTCAAATATTACCGATTTGGAGATTTCCGCCCGTGATATTTAACATATAAAACTCGACTACCGGCGTTATCTCTGATCAGTGCTTCCGCCGAGTGTAGGTCAGTCGAGTGTAGGTCAGAGTATTTCTATACTCTGACTGTTAGTTTATCCAATTCTACGAATAGCGGCTTGAAAGAAAATTAGCAGCAATAATATGAGTCTCATTCAAACTAATAGAAAACTGTCCTTTTACTTCTATAACTTTCATGGAATAGGTATAGCTCTTCTTTCGAGCTTGATTAACCTGTGTGGGCCCACTTCGCAACAGAGACCTATCAAACGGGAAACACTTCGATCTGGTTAGGAGATGAACCTTGAGACTAGAAGTTAGTCTCCTGCGCAGCCCACAAGGTATTCACCTTGAGATCTGCTATCAGCTTCAGCCATTTTAAAATGGTGGCACAAATAGACTAGAAGAAAGACCTTTCTGGGTAGGGAGTAGAAATTGTGCTGGTGTGTTCGTCAAAATGCCCCGATCTTTCCTATTTCTGTCTCAATCTTTTTTCGAGAGATTTTATGATCGACTTGAACAAAAATGAGTGCATGTCACCGCCAAATAACAGCATTCCATGCATTTTAATGTGCGAGAGTCGCGTCGATTATTCATGTTTTGATCTGAAATGTTTTTTTTCTAAACGCGGCATAGCATCATATTAGAGTGTATCGTAAAGTACGCCCGATACACGTCATTTTGTCACCAACCAAACTACTGTGCTGCAAAAGTTACAGCTGATGTTATATTTTCAGGGTTAGGACTCACCCACGAGCGATGGACGCATGGAACTTCGCGTACAACGTGATGTGGTATGGCGAAATAACACAATTTCTCATAAAAAAGATATAAGTCATAAGTTATAATTCCAGGTGGGATATCAAGTCCTCACATGATGCATCTGAAAATAAGGTCCATGGCTATTATAGTGATTCCAACAACACCCCTTGATTAACTGCTGCAGGTAATTTTCTACTCACCCACCCTCCCACCCAACCCATTGCCCACACACCCGTAGAGTAGAAGTTTACAAAACGTGCTGTCATTTATTCTTCCAAGTTGAAAGAAAATATACAAAGAGAGAACTAGGAATTCAAATGTTCAGTAATATAATATTTTTTCAACTTATCCAGCTATATATGTGAAGACAGTGGCGACGCCACGGAGGGTGGGGGTGGGGGTTCCCGCCCTCTTTTCCGTCGTCCCCCACAACGGAACACAACAATACACATCATGTCAGGTGTTGTATACATGCTGAGATATCGCCCCGAAGGCATTCAAATATGAAAATTGTTCAGGGGGAGATCCCCAGAACCCCACACACCCCTCCCCTCCTCCAGCTAAGGCCTGGGGCATCTCGACCTTACACCCCCCATATCTTACTTGGCTCCCCCCCCCCTCCTAAATTGAAATCCTCACGCCGCCACTGTGTGAAGAACAGGTGTTAAAATATCAACCTGACATTCATTGATTCGATAAAAATGAACGTGAAGTCTGTGTTGGAATGCCACTCTGCAAGTGTTTTAGTGACAATCCACTCTCCAGATACATTTATGTTCAGTTAAGTGCATTTATTAACTTTGCTGTTATGAATATGTCATAAATACTATTCAGCTTTTGCTTTTCATAAATGGATATTTACATTTTTGTGAACTGTAACATTCATTTTTATCTTTACATGTATATATGAATAAGTGCACTTACCACGATTGCCCACATGGGGGCACGATGACGCTGTGTACTAAGGCGTACTGCACGTCGATGGTGCGCATGTCTTCAACCAATCTAACACTGCCTGTGCCGCGGTGCAGAGTTCAGAGTTACGATGTTGGGGAGCTGACAGCTGCTCGTCGTTGCTCGGTGGTTCTCTCCGGGCACTCCGGCTTCCTCCACCCGTAAAACTGTCACCGACATGATATGACCCTGGCTGTTAATGTGTCGTTAAACCCTAATAAAAAAAGAATATCTGAATAAGTTGAAAAAAACATTATATCACTGAAAATTTGAATTTCTGGTTCTTTCGCATATTTTCTTTCAACTTGGAAGAATAAATGACAGCACGTTTTGTAAACTTCCACTCGATCCGCCGTTTTAAAATGGCTGAAGCTGATAGCAGACCTCTTGGTGAATACCCAGTGCGCTGCGCAGGAGACTAACTAAAAGTCCATTTCGACAACCCGTTACCGACCACGAAGTGGATAAGAACAGACAAGTGATTTTCCGCATAAACACGTTGCAATTGGAGAGCGCTATTCGATTAGATAGTTGTTTGAAGAAAATATGTTGGGTGCGTTTGCAAGAAACAGATTACCAAGAAGATTATCAGATCACAGAATTTTTTCCTAAAACTTTGTGAGTCAACACGGCGCAGAATACTTTGATTCCTATGGATTACCACCACGACACACACTATTCGAGAATTTCCTGGAGAAGAATTTCAGATATTGGACTTTTAATACGAAACGCTTTCAAGGACCATTACTAGTGTGTGGGCAATACTGCCAGTTTTACATGAAACATCGCTGTCGCGGTGTACCGACGGAAACTATAGTCAACATGTGTACGACCGATCTGATGGATAATGATGTGTTGGTTAATTATGTCATAGTCCAGCCACAAGATGTCGCTACATTGAAGAAAAACTATTTGTGCGTCGATAGCCAAAGAAGAAGGATTTCTGTTTTAGGGCAAACAGCGATATACAGATTCAGCTGTTCAAGAACGACGTTGGATTAAATTTTTCCACGAGAGAGTGGTACCACGTTACAAGAGCGCAGTGTATATTGCAATGAAAATGAGTATAAAACTGAAACCAGAACACAGCAAACTAAAGAGAGGAAGAAAACCAAAGAAGAAAGAAGTAACAGGGAAAAAAAGATGAAAGAATGTTCACGATTCCATGTTTGATTACAATGACGCTGAATCATTATTACAGAGAATCATGAAACCAAGAATCAAGAAATCCAAGAAACATTGTAGGGAGAATGAGCATTCCATTCCAAACGCATTTTCGTGATATTCCACCACCTGTACTGGAACAGCTTTTACGCGAAGCTGAAGCTCGTTTAATACTTGCTCAAAAGAAATCAGATCCAGCGCCGAGACCACCGAGGCACACGATGTATGCATTGGAAGAAAACCTCCTCAAGACATTCGAAGCTATGTTACCAAGTGAAAGTGCAAAGTCCCGAATGAGCTGGCAAGGGGGCTGGGCGGTTTCCAACCATTGTTTTCTCTCGTCATGACTGATGTAGCGTGATTTATCCCGAATACTCTGTTAGCAAGAATCTCGTTCCAAAAATCTACATAGGATTAAAGCGTCATGCTTTTCATGTGTTTTGTAGGTCAGGCCATATTGGAGCACCAACAGGTTAACGTTGGGTTACCTTTTGTTCTCTGAACCACCATCCAAAGATTCAGGCTGCAATTGTTTCATTTTGAGTGGCTTGATTTATGACGTCCCACATGTCACCGTCATAGATGCGGACCTGTCTGGTCTATGAGTGGAGGTCTTAGACCAGGCGTGACCATTTTGGACGACGCGTTAGAGTTGCCCTCGGTTAAGATTCCCCCATATTGGTGCTTTTACTGTTATATATATCCTCACCAACAATCTCCTTAAAAACTATAGCGCTCTTCAGAATCTTTTCGAGTCCCACCACGACCCCAACTGTGGCACAAGTTCCGTGTACAATTCTTCCCACGTCTGTATTTTCCGGTGTTTGATCGAAGTGAGATCTTGCTTCACCAGGGCGCCCTCAAAGTGCTCAACCACTCTCTGGGTGACGCAGTTAAGATCGCCTATTCGCATAGGTGCTAAGTTTGCAGTGTTTGTCTATCTGAGAGGATAGAGCCCATAAACTACAGCGGTGGCGGGGTAGGCATTTTGGTAGCACGGTATGCTGATACCAGTCAGTGCGCCTGTCTTGGTATCCCTTGTGATCCCTACGACACCATTTCCTCCTTTCTCTCTTTACTGGGTCAAACTTGTCTTCGACTACCTAGTCGCCTTCATCATGATCTCTAAGAACTTGATTTTCGGGACGTTTTCACCATCGGGTAGTTGTCTGATGAGCCGTGATTCTCTCCCATCTGTCATCCGGGCATCTAGCGCGATATAGACTTCCCTAGCATTGGTTCATCAGCGATCTGGATTTCGCAAATGACGAACGCATCCTCCCAGGACTCTCCGAGTGGAGAATACCGCACTAGTACCATTAACTTCAGTTTCAGTTTTGCCGTCATCACGACCCAATATTCGTTGGCAGGTAGCCCCACAGGCAGACGGGCGTGGGGGTTTAAGTCGATGAATTGCTGCTCTTCGTCTGGCATAATGTTTGCAAGTATCTCGTCTATAAGGTCATCCATAGTACTCATATTGAACGGTATAGCTATTATTTCACATCATTCTAAATGGATTTCATGCCTCTATCTCTCCAAGCCGCGTAAACTCACTCTAGAGTCGCGTCGTTTGTCATGCCGTTTTGCGCTCGCATTGGAGTACCAACATCTCTGGCAAAGAACTAGACGATTTCCGACTCCTCTGCCACATTTAGGGCTTGAGATATTTCCTGATCCCTCTGGATCCCTTGCTTAAAACCGCCTTATACATTTACAACACTACGCCAAACAGCTCTCCCATTCAAAACAAGCCAGTTGCAAGCGTTTGTGGATTTCACTTTACCTCAGGTATACTAAAAATACGATTCGTCTAAACTAGATGGTTATCTTTCTGCCGGACATTTGGCTGAATAGATTGGAAACGGCTGAGTTCAGAAATACATGACTTTCGGTTTCATAATCAGACACCAAAATGAATTATTCTTGGCTTATTATCTAATAGAGAAATAAAAGGAGATATGGGTCCATTTATTTTCACACATTTCAATTTGAACAGGTTGGAAATAACAGTATATGGACATCCCATTAAATCACGTCCTTTTGAACTGAATTTCGAAGGCAGACTTTTTCAAAATTCATATCTATCACTATATGAAGCTATGGGTATTTCGGGAAAAATGGAATATTTGGTGGCGATATTTTCCGTTATTCCCGAAGTATCGACAATTGCATCGCAGCCCTTGCTAATCTACCTACGTACGCATCTCCCTTGAAAATATATAGAATTGTTTCCCCTTAACTGATAGGTTGTAAGTGAGTCAACTATTTTCACGTTAACTGCAAACATATTTAAAAGTGTGTAATAACAACTAGACTTTATGATCCTGGAGAATCATGGCTTTTCCAGATTTGATTCCATGGTTTTTCATGACCCCAGAGTGTCTGAAGAATTGTTTTTAACTGTCTCACTGAAGTTCCCTTTTTGATGTTATGAGAAAGATAGGTTTTGTAGTCTCAAATGACTCAGTTTGATAAAAAATGTTTAGGTAAAAACCACCATTAATGGTGAAGAGGGTTAATATCAATATCGTCGTCCGACTAGTTAATGGCCGACAAAATGAGTTATATTTGTTTGACACATACCCACTAAGTGCTATGGCTATTTGAAAATGGTCTATTGTAGCTCAAATGTATCCAAAATATTGATGTCTGGCAGCTTGTAGAGGGTTAACAAGTGCTAACAGGAACATTTTTCCATGCAACTTGTAATGTCACACCAAGAACTGCAAATGGCCATTTTTCCTTTAAAATCTACAAGATGTTTTCAGAGAAATCCAGGGAGAACATGAGTTTTAAGCTTTTGATAGGTACCATTGTTTATCCATCCCAAAACGGGTTAGGTGTTGTTTTTTGAATACTCTTATTACTTCCAAAAATAATTCTCAGTGAATTCTACTTCCACTTATTTTGATCTCTCCTCTCAACTTCGGGTGCTGTGGGTATGCAAACACAGTCCATTTTATCAACATTTTGATGTTTGAGAACCTGCATAGGATTAACAAATGCTTACAAGAATATTTTGTACATGCAGCTTGTAATGTCACACTAAGATCTGAGAATGGCCATGTTTTCTTGAAAATCTACGAGATTTTTTTAGAGAAATCCTCGGATAACATGAATTTTTAACCTTTTGAGGAGTATGGCTCCGTAACCAGTTCTAAACGGGTTAATGCTTTGTTTTATGAATACCTTGATTACTTACAAAAATGATCCTCGGTGAATTCCACTTCCAATGAAGGAGGTTATGTTTATCTCGCAGCTACACATTGGATGTAATGGGTACCCAAGAACTGCCCATTTTCTCAAAATGTCTATGCTTTGCAGCCTCTGGAGGGTTAACAAACGCTTACCAGAATATTTTGTCCCTGCAACTTGTAATGTCACTCTAAGACCTGCAAATGGTCTATTTTTCTTGAATACTTACTAGAGTTTTTTTGAGAAATCCACAGAAAATGGGAATTTTAAGCTTTTAAGGGGTGCATCTCCTTAAACAGCTGAAAATGGGTTAAGACCTCGATTTTTGAATACCCTTACTACTTACTAAAATTTTTCCCTATCAGTTTTGAGTCCGGTAAAAGAGATTATGTTTCTGTGTGGCATTCCCATTTGTTGTTGTTGGTGTCCAAAAACAGACTATTTTTTCAAAATGTTGACATTTAGCAACCCATGGAGGGTTAACAAATGCTTACCGGAATATTTTATCCACACAACCGATAATGTGACACCAACACCTATCAACGGCCATTTTCTGTTGAAAACCTACAAGATGTTTGTAAAGAAATCCAGGGAAAACATGACTTTTTTAAGCTTTTGATGGGTATCGCTGTTAACCACCCCAAAAGGGATTATGGCTTGGATTTTTGAATACCCTTATTACTTACAAAATTGGTCCTGAGTGAATTCCACTTTCAACAAAGGAGGTTATGTGTATCTCTCGGATATACATTGCGTGTTGTGCGAGTCTGAAAACAGCCCATTTCAATAAAATTATGATGCTTGGAAGCCTGTAGAGGGTTAATAAACGCTCATCGGAATATTTTGTCCATGCAACTTGTAATGTCACACAAAGACCTGCGAATAGTCAATTTTTCTTAGAAACCTACGAGATGTTTCTAGAGAAATCTACAGAAAATGGGAATTTGAAGCTTTTAAGGGGTATCTCTCTTTATCCTGCCAAAAATGGGTTAAGACTTCGACTTTTGAATACCCTTACTACTTACAAAAATATTTCTGTATAACTTTTACGCTCGATAAAAGGATGTACTTTTCTTTGTGGCGTACCCATTGGGTGCTGTTGCTGTCCAAAAACAGCCCACCATTTGATCACAATTTTGGCATTTAGCAGCCCGTGGGGGGGGGGGGGGGGGGGGGGGGCGGGTGGTGGTAACAAATGCTCACCGGAGTATTTTGTCCACGCAACTTGTATTGTCACACCAGGACCTGCGTGTGGCCAATTTTTCTTGGAAATCTACAAGACTCGTTTAGAGAAATCCACAGAAAACATGCATTTTTTAGCTTTTGAGGGGTATTGCAGTTTAACCAGCCCAAACACCCTTATTACTTACAAAAATGATTCACGATGAATCCCACTTCCAATAAATTAAGTTATGGTTATCTCTCGTGTATCGTCTGGGTGCTTTAGAAGCCCGAAAACAGCCGATTTTATCAAAATTTCGATGTTTGGCAGCCTGTGGGAGGTTACCATATGCATCGCCTAATATCTCTTGTCTATCAATGGTCGTATCACAGGCAGGTCTAGCAATCGTGAATGATAAAAAAAATCTACAAGACGCGTTGTGGGAAAGTGCCTATAAACCCTAATTTTGACAGTTTTTGCTATTTCTGGCGAAATAAGGGTTAAATCGAAAATTCCGCTTGGGTACTTTTTTAGATTTTGTGCTCATCTATGAGTGTGCAAAATTGTGTGAAAATCGGTTTGAAAATGGCTTCTGAATCGTGCGGACAAAATGTGTGGAACACCCCCCACCCCCACCCCCCCCCCCCCCCCCCCCCAAAAAAAAAAAAAATAATAATAATCCGTAGAAAAATAGTAGTCTTTTCCAGGAGGAAAAACCTAAAAAGATGCTGATTCATATACTACTCAAAGTTTGCTAAGCACCACACATTTGACACATCATTGTGAAATTTCTTGTGACACATTTGCGATAGTTTTGGTGGATATGATTCAGGAATGTGTTGAGATGGTCCCCATTTTCATTAGCTCTCTTGACAGGCAGACGATTCTTGACAGTCATGGAAAGCGTGTGTCCCTTGATTTACATGATGTTTTCGTGTACTGTCAACATGTACATGAGATATGTTGGGTATACAGTCTTCATATCAACACAAACCCTTGTGATTTAATGATTGAATATGGCGAATGCAAATGTAAGAAGACATTTGTCTGAAGCAGAAATGTGGTGGGCTTTGGGGATGGTGGAACAAGGGGCTACCCATCGTCAAGTTGGTGAAGCCCTTGGTGTGTACCATACGGTCATCACCAGAGCCTGGGAAAGATTTCAACAGTATAGCACACCAGTCAGACGACATGGTGGTGGCAGAAACAGGGCAACATCTGCAGCTGAAGACCGGTTTTTGATCATTCAGGCTCGTAGGAACCGCTTTGACACAGCAACCCAGCTTCACAGTGACCTTCAGAATGCATCCGGGGTGGTAAATGTTTCGTCGCAGACTATCCGGGCAAGGTTGCACGAAGGTGGTCGCCGATCGAGAAGACCATGTATTCGCATTCAGCTGTCCCGGAACCACCGCCAGGCACGTTATGAATGGGCCATGGATCATGTTGGGTGGACCAGAGAAGATTGACGAGCTGTCCTTTTTACAGATGAATCAAGGTATTGCCTAGACAACACAGATAGGCGTTCTAGGGTATGGAGAAGACCAGGAGAGCGATTCCATGCAGCCAATATTGCTGAGCATGACCGCTATGGTGGAAGGTCAATAATGGTCTGTGGTGGCATCAGCTGGGATGGACGTACGGAGCTCTATGTCCTTGGCCGTGGTACGTTGACTGCTTAGCGGTATATTGATGAGATTCTGGATGCCCACGTCACATTGTATGTAGGCGCAATGGGCGATAGATTCATTCTGACGATAATACCCGTCCTCATGTTACCCATGCTGTCCGGGAGTAACGACAGAGGGAGGGGATTGGGTTTATGGACTGGCCAGCAAGATCCTCTGACCTCAATCCAAACGAACATATCTGGAATGAGTTGCAGCTTGCAATTTCAGTCCGTCCAGTCCAACCAAGAAGTGTCCAGGAGCTTGGCGCCAAGCTGGTGCAAGAATGGAACAACATCCCACAAAGGACCATCTGGAACCTGATTGGGAGCACGAGAAGGCGTTGCCAAGCTGTAATTAACAATAACGGGTTTCATACTCGATATTGAACCCATATCAGTTCGCTCCGTCAACGTTTTGGCAAAGTTGAAAAAAATCCTCTTTTACCAATAATATCCATTTTCCATGGTTATCGTATTCAAAAGCTAAAAAATAATGTCAAACACAAACAAAATCTCAATTTCTGTGCTTAAATCATTAAAGATATGATTAAATATAAAATATATACACTTTTCATAACAATATTTCAACTAAAACGTAAAACGGGTAGTTGGATATACTTGGTGCTTAGCAAACTTTGAGTAGTATATTAATTTGGCGATCAACGCTGGAAGTGATATGTAAGATATTATATACTATTTACTATTGAGTTCTTCGGGTAAGGGGATGCTTGAGTGAAGGTAATCGTTGGGGTGTGTATGGGGGAGGGAGGAGGGGAGGGGGGCTCTTCTTTAACACAATGATGCGAATATAAAACAAGCAAGATTTATATTAGTTCTTCGGGGAATGCGGCGCTTGAAGGTAGTCGTTGATATAAAAGATTGATATTACAAATTCCAATGTCTTAGGTGATCAACGCGGGACGTCATGTGCAAGATTTTTATCAGTATTGCGTTCTTCGGGCAATGGTGTGCATGGGTGAAGGTAGTCGTTGGATAGGAGGTATGGGGGCTCTTCTTCAACACAAGAGTAATCACCTGAAAGAAAGCAAGATTTATATTACTGATGCCTAATACTATGGAGATCAACGCCGGAAGTCAAGTCCACGATTATTATTACCGTATGGTTTTAACCCTTTACATAACGTAACGGCCAAAACCGGCCAGCGCTATTCTCAAAAATCGCCAATTAATTTTCATTATTTTTTTTTCATTTTTTTGTCTCTAAAGCATAGGTTATGACCACTTTTTGGAACGAGCTCGTCGAGCTCGTTCTAATGATGGGTCATACAGCTAAAACTAGAAATCCTGTCACGAACTGTGCGCTTATCGAGGCTCAATTGCGCGTAGGAATTGCGCGCAATTGCCATATCGAATGGCATCCAAAGCACGGCATGTTCTCCTGGTAACTCATAGTAAACACAGGCAATGTTTCTGCCAATGGACCTCCGGGTTACCCGGAGGTCCATTGGCCGAAACAGTGCTTGTGCACAAGTCATATGTAAAGAATTTGATGGTCTTACTATGGTCATAGCGCGTAGATTAACGCGCAGATTGACGTGCTATTTGTGCGCATTTTATGACAGGACTTCTACTTTTAACTATAACCTATGTTTTTGTGACAAAAAATGAAAATAATAGTTATTCAAGAATTTCTTTTTGCAAGTGTCGTCTGCTTTTCATGTTGGGTAAAGGATTAATAATGTGTACTCACTAAACCCGTTTGAAGAGAAGGCCACAAAATTTTGCCACGTCATGTGAAGGATTTATATGACTGATTTATATTACCATGGTAGTAATGAGGGACAGCCATATGGCATATAACTTATACCGTGAAACGTATAGCGTTATTTTTTTAACACTGAATTTCCCATTGACCGCATGTCAATGGGTATTGAATGGTTGTTGATAATGAGTGTTTTATCAGTCAGAGATATCTTAAAAACAGTATGGCATAACATTTTGCAATTTCGCCAGAGTCCATCCAGGGTTATTTATGGGCAAATCAGTGTAAAGAGGCGAAGGCCATATGGCGTAAAACTTAGAGCGTAAATTGTTTTAGCACTGAATTTCCCAACAATCTCTCACAGAATGCGTGATGGAACTGTGTCTCTCTTTCTGAGACTTTTGTTTTTTTAGAACAAAAACTTGTAATTTGCTGGAGAATCTCTTTTGAGAATGTGTGGGCCCTGAAAAAGGCCGCCATGGACGCATTTTTGTAGATACTCGTTTTGTGATACCAACACGTTAAACGAAGTGTAGAGCTAAGAAGAGTTAGGATAAATCAGATTAACTTGGATCCTGAATGTATGTCAGTGTAAAAAAAATCAAGAACCTATACTTGGAATTTTAGGATCCTCATAGAATTCAGTTCCGGGTATAGGTTATTGAATTTAACCTCCTATTTTTTATATTTTCTTTCAAGTTGGCATCTAAGATCAGGATAGAGATCAACCGTTTTTACCCTGTACTTCTCCAATTCATAACCACGAGCCGCTAAGAAGTGTCTTATCCCTGCACGTCGTTCCAAATTTCAATAATTTGCTGGCACTACTGACAAGTATACTTCAGAGGACCGGTACGATGCATATGTTAAAACAATCTTCTGATAATTGTCTTCGCCGCATCTTATCTTTCTCTATCCTTTCATGTTCTTCTTCCAATCGCTCATTCCATTCGTTATCAGATATTTCCCCGGTCCTCCACTTTCAGCACTCCTCTTGATCTAGAGAGAACTTCACCTTCATGTTTATGGAAGAAGAAATGATGAGCACATGGAATGCTCACTATTTTTGTACACAACACAAACTGTCATTCGGATCAAAATTTCTCCAAAATGCTCACGTGCTGTTTTGATTATAAGGCGGGAGAAAATCAATCATTTACCACATTTACTATCACGTTGTTTGAGTAAGTATAAGTTTACCAGCTCAAGCTGGATTATTTAGTCAACATCATCCGACTTTTTCGCTCTAGCGATCATGGAGGCAACACGGATAGAATACTCCACAACAGACAGCTATTTACAAACCATGAAGAGGAGGGCTGATGCCCTAAGAAGATAGTGGTCAGCAGCACTACCGGCTTAGGAGTACAGAGAAATGATGGCGAAGGTCCCCACTACTGAAGAAGCCAGAAGACCATTCGAGGAGATTCAGTATCACAACAGACAAAAGCAATGGTTCGAACTCCCTGTTTGGATAGTGGAAGAAGTTCTAGTAGGGAAAAAATAAGATTGGGAGGAGGACTGTTTCACGGAGGAGGAGATGCGTGAAGCGGTGGGTTGCTGAGCACTATCATGACTTTATGCTGGACCTATTCAGGGCCCAAACATTCTTAAAATAGGTTCATGAAAAGACAAAACAAAACGAGTAGCCTTCCCTTTTATTCCCCTTACAGAGTGAGACTGTATGGGTGAGGGAAACGGCTTTACTTTGCAGAATTCACATGTAAAGTTGCCGTCATGTAAAAGTTTTTAGAGTGTGTGCCTCTCATTTGGACACGGGTTTTGTTCAATTTAAAAAATGTGATCAGGTATATCTCTTTCTAATATTTTAAGGTAGCCCTAAAAAGTTTTTTTTTCTGTCATGGGTAATGTATTCAGTTTTCCATTCTATTCGAATATCTTCCATTTCCATTGAAATGTACACGTTTCTTGTTGGATAGAGGAATGAGTGGTTTTTAGTATCAGTTCCGATTTCTTCTCTTCAAAAATCCCAGTTTGTGTACCAGTGGTAATAAGTCGTTTACATGGTTTTCTTCCAGGTTTTTGCTGTTGTGGAATTTGTATTGGATTCTCTTCTTTTATCTTGGATTCCACTGGTACTGTAAGTTTCTCTGCTGACAGGACTATTTGGTTGTGACAAGATTTCATTTCTTGTCTAGTTTTTAAAATATCCTCCAGTAAACCTTCATTACACTCTGTTTAAGTTGAACCAGTGTTTGATGTCGATTCAGCACCTATAGATTTTTTTTCTTTTCCATTTCCTGATGTTAGTATTGTAGGACCAATGCTTATTAAATCGTCTAAGTCTGATAAAACATTGAGCTCTGCCAATTTTTCTTGACTGTACAAATACAATCATTAATTGTTATTGTTACGTGGTTTTTATAGGTAAAGCAAGCTATCAATCGGATCAAAATCTACCCCAGGAATGCTCACATGCTATTTTGATTATAAAGCAGGAGAAAATCAATTATTTATAACATTTACTATCACATCGTTGCCTCGATGAAGTAAAAGACTGACAGCCTAAGAAGCTCAGTTATTACTTGATATTGAACCAGCCATGAGAATACTGCTATTCAGAGAGCCGAAGATATCGAAGGGAATAAATGTACTTGGAAGAGGTGGGATGAAGTGGGAATCAACCATTACTATTCCAAGAAACAATTTACTTCGACTTGCAAGAAGAGTTGGACTCAAGAGAATTTCACCATTAGTAACTGACGAAATTTAAAAAGACTTACAACTATTTCTACGGATCGCATCAGGGATACCATCCGGTACACAGGATTAAGGGGAGGTGAACAAGCCATTGTTACTAGAGATGATGTTAATAGAGGATGTAAAAAGAATGAATAATTATGATGGGATTGCAATTAAAGAGAAACAAAGCAAAGGTCGTTTTCAGGGCCATCACATAGTGTAAATAAAAAGGAGAAAACTCTTGATACATACGCTTGGAAGTTTCATACTTGAATCTTGGTATCAAGACTTTTATTCAATTTAAGATGAATAAACCTCATAGTCCCCACATTTTTGACAATTCAAGTTTTTTCACCGACCTGAAAGAAGCTACGAAGTATTCCCTTTCATCACATTAGTATGAGGTGCTTTACATACTTTGTGAGTTTAACCAGCAAGTAAAGCATTTCAAATGGTGTAATGCTGAAACGCATTTGTGTTAGACATACAAACTTATGTGTAACACAATTACGTTTTGCACTGTATATCAAATTATTTTAACATGAAATTATTTTTAATTGCATGTAATTAAGTTTTTCAGAAAAAAATGTTTTTTTGTGAAACATAAAAACATTTTCTCAAAAATATTTTGAGAAAATGATTTGATGTTTTATATTTGAAAAGTTCAGACAATAAAAATTATTTTTCTGTTTGCAAATTATGTTTAAGAAAAATTTTTTTTGTAAAATGTTTTCTTGAAACTAATTGTCAGGCAAGTATAAAAAACAAATTCCTAACCGAGAAAAATTTGAACAGAATACATAAGATTATTACCTTTTCTGAATTTTATTCCATACATATTTTGTAATACAAATCAGTTATGTTTCACTTACTGAATGTCACTTTTTGAATGTCACTTTTCAAATGTTCATCACAATTTCTTAGCCAGTCTCAACATTTTTGATTTACTGTCCTTAACTTTTCATTTTCTTGAAACTTTCATTGGTAGTGGTTCTTTCTCTGGAAATAATGTTTCTAATTCATCATCTGTTTTTGTTGCACTTGGTATATCCATATTATATAACAAAGTATTTGTTTCCTCATCAAAATCTGACTAGCACATTATCAACAGTCTGATTAAGTGAGGTATTGGGTATTGTGATATCCAGTGGTGAAATCGTTCATTCTATCTGCTCCGGGTGAATGCCAAACCCTGTAGTAGGTGATGGAATGGCTGGTGTCCTCCATTTTGGTTGATTAAATAATTTTTTCAATGCACATTCATTGATCCAATGATGTTGCGAAGTGAGCTCACAGGGGTTAATTAAGCTTGCCAGCTCGGGTAAGAGCTCGAGCTCTTGGGGTTTATTTGGGAATTCAGTGGACTCAAGTTTATTTAACTTATTTTCATAGTTTTTGAACAGATTGGAACATGACAAATAAATTATATGGAATTGTATTAAACTGGCGACCAGAGTACATGCGTACTCTGTGGGTACACGCCAGATGTTCTGTTGACAATATCAGGCATACCTTATCAACAAGCAGTAATATTTTAGGATTTGTTGATAGATGGAACAATAACATTTGGCAGTATTACTGGGATGTTGGTGTTCGAACTGTCTAACAAATCATAACATGTACTTGGTGAAACCCCCCATTGAACTGGGGATGCTACGTTGCATTTTAGCACCAGTCACCGGGACATTCCGCGGTTAATTGGCGCCCAGCGGAATACTAGTTGAGAGTCGAGATTCCATGGACTGCATGCAAACTGACCGACAGTCTGCATGGCAGTAAAAGAGTCTACAAAATGGCGACCGCCACGTCAGGGGACTTTCCCTGAGGTCAGGGAGAAACTGCTGACGGTCGTCACGTACCCCAAGTATTGCATCAGAAATTTGGTGTATAAAAGCACCGAGACAAGTTGTCTCTGGGCTCCTGATGTATGCAGATCAACTCCACAAGAAGAAACCTGGATGCCGCCACTGTGTTTGAGGTATGAACTTTGATACTTTTAAATTGTACATTTTATGCCAGAGACAACGACACTTTAGTTGCGAAGTATTATAAAATAATGACTTGCTTAGTTTAATTAAAATAGTAGATAATTTGAAACCTGGTCTTCGTTGTGCTATACGCGACAAGTTTGTGAAGTTACTGAACCCAGAATCTGGAGCCTGTGTCTGATATCGTCTGGTAAGGAAACACAAAATGCTACGGGCTGGTGGATCCACCAGCCTGTAGCATTTTATGTTTCCTCACAGAACTCCCAGTAATCACAACGTGGAAATCAAACTTTATGAACACAGATCGATAAACATTTTCCTTTTATTCCGCATCAGACGTATATTTATATTGATTTTGCACAAATCAGTGACCATAACCAGTCCAGTACCCGTGGGCAATGACGTACCAGTAGCCAGCGACTCAACCAAGCTCCAAGAGCTCAACAGTACCAAGAACCATACAGGTAACAGACCATGCACAGTGGTGGAAACAAATATAGTGTTGAAACAAAAACATGCAGTGGTGGAAAATGAAAACGCATCATAGTAATATTGCGCAAATTGTGTAGTACTTGTGAAAAAAGTGCAAATTCTAGAAAGGAGGAATGTGGTGGAGCAAATTTTACAAATCTACAAACAGCCAGCAAAAACTGTAAGTGTAACATATTTGATATTTTACATATATTATCAGCAGAAAAATGGATGAAGTTCAAATTGGGCAAAGGGTGGAGGCTATTGCAAGCCAGCAACTTCAGGAAATGCAACAGCAGCTGGATGACGTGACCTCACGTCACCAGAGGCTATTGGATGCTGAAAGGGCTTCCTTGCAAGAACAAATGCAAAAACATGAACGTGATTTACACGAGCCAAACGCAAACCAAGCAAAAGTTTTTCAGGAACAAACTCAAGTCATGAATCACCAGATCATTGTATTACAAATTCAGCTTGCGAACATGAAAATGCTGGAGGACAGTGAACGCGAGATTACTGAGCTCGATTTAAGCCAAGCAAACAGTGACACAGCCGCTCAGGCTATCACTAAAATGCACAAAACCATTCTGGCTAGTAGCAGAAATGCTGCTACCACAGCTCACGTGACGCAAACTCAGGCCCTCCATGCCCATATTCGCAGATTTGACAGTAACCCAAAGAATAATCATTTGTGGATCAAAAGCTTGAACCTGTATTGGACAACTAATAACATTCCTCCGTCACAAAGAAAATTTATTGCTGCTCAAACTAGAGACTATGTAGTCAGTGATTTTATTTTACGGCAAATTGAACGAAATCCCAAGATAGGGTGTGAAGAGCTCCAGAAGGAACTCAAATTGACGGGGAATCCGAACAGAAAATGTTAGCAGATTATTTCACTGACGGGCTGTGTCAGCTCAACATGCAGTTAAAATTAATTTGGAAGGAGCCCACGATGCTCGACAAAGCCATGTTGATGGCAATATTCGAGGCAGGAGTGAAACACAAGCATAAAGCCAGGGAAGAAGCAGAGGGTTTACAAAAGTACGAATATCTAAAAAGGGATGACAGTCCAGGGAATACAGGTGTCCCCATGTAGGTTGACGTGACCTGACGGAAAAATTGCGTGCATTTAGCAACTACTGGGAGACAAAATTATCAAATTCAAAAGCTGTATAGGCAGGGTCAACAATATAGGCAAGGTCAGTCGAGATATCAAAATCAACAATATCAAAACAAAAAGTTTGTTCAGCAGAGGGTTAATCAATACCCCATATACCCCAGACCCATTTGCCATCTCTGTGGGAGACCAGGGCACTACAAGCGTGATTGTAGGGTGAAAATCGCGAGGCAAGTGAGAACATTAGAGGTGCCGGTGTGACAGGAATGATAGTCCATAAGAACGTTAGTCCCTCTGGACTATTATTCTGCGGAATTATAGTCCTAGGTCTAACATTTCTAGGAATAGTAGTCCGGCAGACTACTATTCCTAGAAATGTTAGACCTAGGACTATAATTCTGCGGAATAATAGTCCAGAGGGACTAATTTTCCTATGGACTATCATTCCTGTCACACCGGCCCCACCCAACAACAACAAACATGTACCGACGGTGCAGGACAGACTAGATTTAGTCCAGGAGCTTGTTTTCACTGTGGTCAGGTAGGGCACTACGCCACCTCTTTCAGGGTTAATTTAAACGAGAAAAACTCTATCCTTGTAGGGTAAAGGGTCGAGTGTCAATCAATACAGTCACCCAAAGAAAATGTCAAAAGTGTAAGGAGATAATAAGACCAGAGTAAAATTATTCTGTTCACAATTGCAAAGGGCAGTATTCAAATAATTACCCATTGTTATTTATGATCCATATTCAGATAAATCCAGTAAATCCAGTTCTGTGAAACAATCAGAAAATAATGTTCATAGAAATCAGAATGGGAATAGAACATAATTAACACAAAATATTACATGTAATGAGTTAAATAACAGAGAATATAGTAGAAATAGCAGAAAAGTGGGACAGATACATAACTCACTGGGAGTAAAAAGTTTAAAACCAGTGTCAACTTCAGGGCAATCGAGTTCATCAACTGTAAAATCTGAAAAATTAATGTATACTAATAGACGAAATAGTGCAATTAATGGAAAGAGGCATGCTAGAAAACCAAAACCTAGAAACAGGCAGCCTATAAAACAGGGACTCAATGTCCAACAAATAGTAAACCCTATGGTAAAACAAGGAAAATTGGTATACTGTAAAAGATGTAATACTGAGGCACATAATATTAACACTTGTAAGGTGAAATTAAGAACTATTCCTTTAACTAATAGACAACATGTTAAGAAAGTAAGAAAGGAAACTAAGCCTAGCAGTAAAACAAAGAAAGTGTCAAACTCTAGTGTAAATGTTAACCCAAACCCTAGTAAAACAGAAACAGCTAAACCTGTTCTAGAGCCAATTGCTAGAACAAGGAGGGACCCCACCCCAAGTGTAAAGATAGATCAAATTGAAATGAATCCCCTAAGGACAGACCATGAGCGTGAAAAATGTGGGAGTGAAGGGATTAAAATGTGTGACAGGTGCTCACAATGGGGGCGGGGCACACATTTTACAAAAGACTGTACCTGAATTTTACCGGAAAAAAACATTTCAGTCTGATAGAACTTGCAAATATGAAGAAAAATAATT
The DNA here is from genome assembly GCA_031216915.1 of Pictodentalium vernedei. Taxonomy (NCBI): domain Eukaryota; kingdom Metazoa; phylum Mollusca; class Scaphopoda; order Dentaliida; family Dentaliidae; genus Pictodentalium; species Pictodentalium vernedei. The sequence goes on along the minus strand of CM062296.1, from coordinate 518,832,620 downwards.
ATTATTATGAAAGGTATCCCAGAAATCATCCACTGAACAGAGAAAATCAAAAGCAGAAACTTGTAGAGAATCAGAAACAAGTCAAATCTCAGGGGAATACCCCTGGAAATCAGAAACAGAAACAGGAAGTAAACATTCAGACTAAACCGAAACCAAAACAGGGAACAATTCAGCAGAATGCAAAACCGAAAGTAGATGGGAAAGTTAATAGTAAACAGGAAGTGAAACCAAAACATCATTAAAAATCTGAAATTACTAAAAATGAAACAGGAAGTCAACCAAAACAGCTTCCTACTGCAACAGGAAGTAGAACTAAACACCCAAAACAGACTTCACAAACAGTAAAAGTTAATTATGGACTGGCTCCTTTGGATAGTGTCATGATTAACATAGAGAAGCAATGAGTGAGAGCTTTATTAGATTCAGGAGCTCAAACTTCTTGCTAGGGCACAAAATTTTGGAAAAAATTGAGGCATAGGCCAAGGTTATTGGGAGATAGAAATACTTTACCTCAAATTGAGGGAGTGACTGGAAATGATGTCAGACCCAGGGGTCTAGTGAAACTTTATTTTTTGCTCAATGGAATTTCTCAGGTGCATGAATTCTTAGTCTTAGATGAACTTAATCAAAGTGTATTACTTGGTTTAGATTGGACCAATGATAATGGAGTGAACATTTACTTTAAACTTAGAAAATTAAAACTACAGGGACAGCTTATACCTATAGTGAAAGACTTACATGTTAGTTGTTTGACTCGATTGGTAAATCAAATTGAACTTAAACCTCAGACCACTTGTGTCTGTACAGTGAAGGCCATAGGGGCCCGCTCAACTTTTGACTCTGATTATTTAGAACATCATGGTTTAAAGCAAGGTTACGTAGCTGAACAACCAGGTTTACTTGTCAGTAATAGTGTGGTGAGTAACAATGAAGGACATATTCCTGTGATGTTAGTGAATAGCATTAATAAACACTATACTTTAAAGAGGGGCTGTACTGTGGGGAAAGTAGAACCTGTAGTACAGGATAAAAAATTAGTAGAAATGGAAAAAGTTTTTAAAAAATTAAATTCAGATGAGCCAAAACAAGAGAAAACACTTGATGAAAAAGATATCAAGGTACCATCTAATAAAAGGGACATAACTCTAAAACTAATTAATGAGAATCAAGATTTATTTGCTCAAAGTGACAAGGACTTAATCCAAACAGACACAGTCACCATGAAGATTGATACAGGTGATGCCAAGCCAATCAAAAGTAGACCATATAGGGTACCACTCACAAAACAAAAAAATATGGATGATGCAATCCAGGAGATGCTTGATACTGACATAATCCGATGCTCAAACAGTGCTTGGAGCTTCCCTTGCCTCTTAGTCGACAAGAAAGATGGCTCTAAGTGCTTCTGCTCGGATTTCCGCTGGCTTAATCAAGTTACCAGAACCACATGTTGGCCACTTCCTCTGATTGATGATATTTTTACCCTACTTAATGGTTGTAAATACATTATGACACTTGACATGAAGTCCAGTTATTGGCAAGTCAAGATGAGTGAAGCTGATAGACCTAAGACTGCATTCAAATGTCACAAAGGGTTATATGAGTTCATTGTCATGGCTTTTGGCCTTGCCAATGCGCCAAGCGAGTTTCAACAGCTGATGACCATAGTCCTGCAAGGACTGGAGGACTTTTCACTTGCATATTTGGACGATATTTTGATTTTTTAGTAAGGATGAAAAGTCGCATATTGAACATATTCAGCAAGTATTTAACTGACTGAGACGGAAACAAGTTAAAACTAAAGGCTAAAAAGTGTACCTTCTTTGAGAGTAAAACAGCTTATCTTGGCTTTGTCATAAGTCAAGATGGTATCAAACCGGAACCCATAAAGGTCGAGGTCATAAGAAAATTAGTACCCCCAAAAACTGTACCCGAGGTGAGAAGTTTCATGGGGATGGTTTCTTACTATCGAAGATTTATACCAAATTTTAGCAAAATAGCACAGCCATTGATAGGACTGACTAAAAAGCATGCCCAATTTCATTGGAAAGAAACCCATCAAAAAGCTTTTGAATACCTGGAGGAGAGCTTGACACAAGTAGCACATCTTTCATATCCCAACCCACGAAAACCTCACGTTTTATATGCAGATGCCTCTCATTCGTGTGTGGGAGCAGTATTAACTCAACCTTGTGAAGTTGAGGAAGGTCAAATTCCAGGTGTACCAGATGAAAAACCAATTGTATTTTTGTCACACAAATTAGGTGATACCCAACAGAAATGGTCAACTTTTGAAAAGGAAGCTTTTGCTATATCTTATTCATTGGATAAGTTTGACAATTATTTGCATGGAGCCCAGTTTGTTATTAAAACAGACCATGCTCCATTACAATGCATGTTGAAATGACCCCAAAACAATGCAAAAGGTGGGCGTTAAAAATAGCTAGTTATAATTGCAAAATAGAATACTTAGCTGGAAAACAAAACACCTGTGCTGACTTGTTGTCAAGACTACCTGAAGGAATAGCAAATGCAGATCCAGATTACCAGATGGAGCAAGTACAGTCTGAGAAAACACTAAGGATAGGAGTAATAAACAGTGATAGAATTAACCCTAAGCAATATGCACATGTCACAATTGAACAACAAGGTTCCCCTATGGAACCTGAAGAAATAAATTATAAAGATCTGGACATGAAAATAGAGCAAGAAAAAGATGCTCGACTAATGGAAGTACAGAAGAAATACTTAAGTGATAATACCCCAGCTAACATAAGTAGTAGGTACTTGATGATAACGGGAAAATATATATGACATAAGTGCTACTGACAACAACCCCAAGGTGAGGTTGTACATACCTGAACACTTACAGGGTGACGTACTAAGACAATGCCATGACGACTTAGGACATTTAGGAATAGATAAAGTGTACTAGAATATTAGCAGGAAATATTATTGGCCTGATTTATACAAAAACATATACCAATATGTTGAAAAATGCCTTACATGTAGGGCAAGAAACACAAAAAGGGTTACTTTACCTATGCAAGAATCAGATAGACCACCATATCCATTTGCTAAAATGGCTTTGGATATGAGTGGACCTTTTCCAACTACTTTATCAGGAAGTAAGTACATAGTTACTTTCATTGATTTATATCCGGGATGGCCTGAAGCATTTCCAGTACCTGATAAACGAGCAGAAGCAGTTGCAAGTTTGTTGATTGATCAAATTTTCCCAAGATTTGGATACCCACTTGAACTATTAACTGATAATGGTTCAGAGAGCTGTAATGAGATAATGAGATGTTTGACTGAACAATTAAAGATTCATCATGTGACAAAATCTTACTATCACCCCCAATTTAATGGTAAGGTCGTACGTTTCCATCAAACTTTGAATGATGTTTTGGCTAAAATGTCTCACAAAGAGTTGGAGACCTGGGATTTATTCTTGAATCAGTCTTTGGCAGCTATCAGATTTAATGGAAGCGAGTCCTCCAGGTTCTCACCCTATTATTTGCTATATGCCAGAGATGTGGTTCTTCCATTGGATACAGTATCGAAACCCAGACAAAAATATGTGGGAGAAGAAGCCCACAAAATAGCTTTACAAGAACAACATAAAGCATTTGTGAGACAACAAAAAATGCAACAAAAGGGAGTAGAAAAACAGAAACGTCTTGGAGACATAAAAGCAAAACAAATTACATTCAATGTGGGAGACCCTGTAATGTACAGAGATGGTAGACAAAGGGGCAAATTAGAACAGAAATGGGAGTACCCATTTTGTGTCATTGAAAAGACTGGACCTGTAAGCTACAGGATCAGAGATCAAATGACAGGAAGACTCATTAAATGTCATGGGGAAAATCTAAGTTTGGCTCCACAAGAGTGGGAAATGCCTGAACTGGTGAGAGCAAAATGACACTTAAGATATGCAGTACCCCAAGCAGAGAAAGAAAGCAGTAGTAGTAGTGACGAGGAGGAGCCTATACCCATGGCTCCTTTAATCCGAGAAAAATAACACTTCAGAAAAAAACTCATCTTCTGAGGAGGAAGGAATACCTATGGAAGAATTGCGCCATAGATTACAACAATACCGAGAGCAGAAGAAAGCTGCTCAAGCTTCTACATCGGCACAGGAGCTGATGGAAGTAGAAATGTTAAACGTTGAGTCACAAGTAGAAAACTCTAATTCTGAGTCAGAGTGTTTCTCTGACTGCAGTATTAATCAAAGAAATAAAAAGAAAATCCCGGCGACAGACATACAGCCTTCTGTATGACCATCCAATGGGATACAAATTTGTAATTTGATTGATAATATTCACTCCACCCTTAGAGAGGGTGGATGGCAAGAGACTCATAGAATAGATTATCAACCCTGGAGCACCCAGGAGTAAAGTAATAACGAAGCAAAAATACTGTATGACTATGGGGGAGGATAGGATATGCACCATGAGAGACTAAAGTATATTGACTGATAACTTGACCAGAAAAGTAACATGGTGGAGTCAGTTGCTGGCCTGCACAACCAGTTTGCCGATTTCTCTGTGTGGTAAAATTTCTCAAGTTTTACTGACCGGCCGTAAAATGAGAGAGTAAATTGGAACTCAGTTTTGATAATCACTTCTGATGTTAATCCATGTCTTCCTTCTCGTTGTTGGAGCAAGATGTTATTGATTTGGTTTATGGGCAGTTTATTGACATTGACATTAACAGTTAGTGGAAATACCATAATCTGAAATAATGTCATCTTTACAAAGGTAAAACAAATTTATATGGTTAACAGTGAATGGACAACAATGTTTGTGGCGGACGTGGCGCCATTTATCGACTGCATGAAGATAGTGGACATTAACATACACTTTGTGAACCAATTTTATCAGGAACTCCATATGAATTTCAGAAAAATTTATGAACGAAATAGAAACATGACTGGAAACAGTACTTTTAATCTTGCGTTACATTTGATATTTGTGGATATGTACCAAGAGGTCAGGTTTATAAATAATCATTTCAAATGAGTAAAAGGGGACCTAGACGATTGTCACAAGTTAAAAGGGCATACACCCTCATCTCGAAATAAGTGAGGTTTAGCAAATTTTATAGGTGAAGGAATGAGTTTCCTATTTGCACAGCTATTGAATCTGATTTAAAGGGAATGAGAGATAATTTAAGAAGTTTGTCTGTAAATCAGGCAATGATACAACATGTTCAGAAACTAAGTTTAAGTTTAATAAAATTAACGTATCAGGCCATACAAGAAAATAGAGAATTTATGGTAAATTTATTGCGAGTAGTATCGCTTTTGTGTGATCAAGTAGAATTGGTATTACATGGACTCGAAAATCGATTAACTCTTTTAGAGCATTTCGTACAGTCCTTTCATCAACTGGAAACAGTCTTAACTCAAATTGAATTAATATTAATAACAGCAGAAAATTATATGGACGATCTGCATTAGCAAATGGATGTGCTTGCAGATGAAAAATTATTGCCCAGGATCGTCAATCCTATCTTATTAACTTCCGTATTAACGAGTGTTCAGGATAGACTTGACGAACACACCCAACTTCCGTTGAAACTTCAGAAGGAGTTATGGCAATATTATCATTTGTTGACAACAGCGACAGTTTCTGTCGATGATAAATTAGTCATTTTAGTAAAAGTTCCGTTGATTGACAACAATTTTCAATTTGACATTTTCAAAGTTCAAGCCTTGCCCATCCCATTCATGAATGTAAGTCAAAAAGCATCCCATAGTGCAAATAAAATAGAAGCTATTTATCGACTTGAAGCCGATACATCACTTGTTGACAAACAAAGAACCCGATATATACTGGAATTAGGTCATGATGATTGTATAGATGTTAAGAAATTGTTCTGCCCATTGCGAGGTGCAGTCAGAACTATACATACAACTTCTAGTTGCTTGTTGGCATTATTTCTGAATATGAAACCCGAGATAAAGAAATTATGTACGACCGATGATAAATTAAATATGAATTTACCTTTTGCGACAATTATTGAGGAAGGTCTTTGGTACATCACTACTGACGTGCCATTGCGATTCTCAATTACGTGTCCAAGATGTAAGAATCCAAAATCATGCCGCCAGTTGGTATCTTGGAATTGAATCCGTTATGTATTGCCACAAGTGGACAACTATTGCTGAATAGTTATTTTCATCACTGTGATAACATCACATATCGTTTAGTATCGAAGACAGTCTTGCCCAATTTCTCGTTGACTCAACGACAAGTTTGGCAACCTGTATTCAACAAAGTGAACAAAACAAATTTTGCGATTCCAAAATCTATTAAACATTTAGATGAATTAAAAATGAATGACCTATTAAGCGAACTAGATAAACTACAGTTAACCCCGATAGAACCATTTGAAGTATCAAAGTGGGCTTATTTTGTGGGATGTATGTTTCTTATCATGGGGATATACTTATTGATAAGATGTATCAGGGCACAAGGCCATATTAAGGTGCGTAACATTATCTTATGTTATAAGAATAAACGGAAGCAAAATTCTAATTTTTCTGCTGGTGTATGTGGAATGTCTAATGTTGCATTTAATGATGATGATGATCCTTTATATACGACTATGAGACAACCAACAACCACTACACGACCTATGACACCACCTTCAGAAATAGTGACAACCATGAAACAATTAGTGAAATATCGAGACTCAAAGACAAAAATGAGACGGGACCAACCTCAAACGTCCTTGTCTCCTTCTCAGTTATACCCAACAGTGAACTATGACGTAAATACTGGAGAAGCACGTGCGAACTAAAGAATGCAAGACAATACTCTGACAACTATTAATTTAACTTAATTAACAATCTAACATTGAACAATATTATTTGTGTTTTCAGTGATTACAATGAGTGACTCAAGTAGTAGTGACACAATAGATACTGACGAAAGTGAATCAATTGGTACAGAGCATCGTTGTAGGGGTCAAACGGATGAGGAGGCAGAACATCAACTGAGTGATCGGGAAGAAATTTCTGTCACTCTCTTTGTAGACACTATGTACCCATTACCCTGGGAATATGCTGCTTATGAATATGTGAATAATGGTGAACCTCCCCCTGCCGTTTGCCCTCAAACTGGCCGAAGACCTGCAGTTATAAATTGTGTGGTTCAACCAAATACTTATGAACTAATATATTTTCAAACTCATCGTGCTTTCACATCCGAGGATACCTTCGGATGTGTTTAGTATGATTTTCAAAATTTTGCAGTCACAACTGAAGTTGAACGAGATATAGTTTATTGATATGATTTTGCTTGTTCGACCCACATTCTGTTTAAAAGCCACTCGCGTGTTTTGCGCATTTTAAATTGTCCGGATTTATTACATTCAGGAATTGATTTTGCAAGACATTATCATAGTCACAGAATAATGGTAAACCATTTAATTCATGAGATGTGGTTGGTAAGAAGACACATAAAAAGGTGTAACCCATGGGGAAGGTTTCTTAATTGGAGAGCTGTTCCATATTCTGATAAGCTGTCTTTGGAGTTCCACAAGCGTTGACGGTGCATGGGGAAGCCGGCGTAGCTGACGTTTCATTTCGTCCCATACGTGCTCAATGGATGAGATGTCGGGCGAATTTGCGGGCCATGGAAGAACATACACTTGTTGTTGCTGCAGATACTGTTGAACAACACGAGCTGCATGGGGTCGGGCGTTGTCCTGCTGTAGAATGACGCCGGGGCCGTGACGTTGCAGAAATGAGACAACAACAGGTGTAAGGACTTCATCACGATATCTGGCTGCATTGAGATTGCCATCAATAATGACCAGTTCAGTTCTGTTACGGGCAGTGATGCCACCCCACACCATGAGAGACCCTCCCCCATAACGGTTTTGCTCCATGACACATGGATCTGCGTAGCGTTCGTTTCGACGTCTGTACACTCTCTGGCGGCCATCTGATGATGAACGGTGGAAACGACATCCAGCTGTGAATAAAACACGTCGCCACCAGTGTAAGGGATGCCTGAGATGTTGTCTACACCACTGCAGTCGAGCACGACGATGACGTAACATCAAAATCGGACGAATTGCAGGTCTTCGAGGACGTAAGCCGTATTCTCTCAGCCAGTTGATTACTGTTTGAGGATGTGTCCGTCTCAGGTTAGGGATGTTCCTGGCTGTCGTCATTGCCGTTTGTTGCCGCTTCCGGAGATGGACGACACGGATATACCGATCTTGTGCAGGGGTGGTAACTCGGGGTCTCCCGGAGCGGGGTCGGTCTCGAACGTCATCATGCTGTGCATGTCGATGGACTAGCCTGTCTACAGTGTTACGGTGGCAGTTCAAATGCTGGCCAACCGCTCTGTGTGTTCTGCCAGCTCTAATCATACCCAGGGCAAGGAGACGTTGATTCATTATCAATCATGGCATGCTAATGTGGAGTCGTTTTAACAGCAGTGCAAGTTTGAATGTGAACGATAGGAAGGCCTTACTTTAGTGTTTACATACCTAAGGAATCACACTGCTGCATGAATTTTCAGACTCTCCATGTGCAAAACATGCCTTTTCACAAACGTGCAGCACGTCATTTAACGTTAATGCAATTTTAACGGGGAAAGCTGTTTTTGTGTTCAATATAACTTATTCATGAACAGGTTAACACTCTTTACACCTACGGAATTATTTTTTTGGAGTTTGATCAATTTCTGCAATGCACACTTTCTTTTTTGGGCGAGTATATAATTCCTGGAGTGGATAATTGGTGGATCCAGAGACATTTCCGTGATTTCGGCAATGCCCTCGATGGGGAGGGAGAAGAAGAATAATGATAGCCAATATTTCTCTTGGAGTTCTTCCAAAGTCTGTTAGTAATATTCAACAGACTGTGGAGAAAATCTAATAGAAATTGTGGTCATGTGCGGTTGTCATTTTGGTTATCTGTAACAAATACTGAACTTCTTTCGGTTTAAAAAAAAGTTTACAGAGTTTAAAAGTGGGGGAATCCAGCAGGGTTTAGATAAGTACTCACCGGTACCCCACATAAGACACTCTCAAAACTAGTATGTGTGTGACTTGACTGTCAAGGAAGGTACTAGAAGCACATATACCTACGGGAGTGAGTGCACAAGATCGAGACGAGGAGAAAATAGTTGTTAAATAGTGTTTATACCGAGATCATTTAATCAATTAATAGTTTATTTAGTTTAAGTTTATCAGCTTATTTAGTATAGTATTTCCGTTATATTTTCGTCTTTAGGAGTGTACAACTAAATTGAGTTAATAACATGGCATCGATACCCACGGTAAGTGTAAAAGAAAATGAAAATTTTGATGAGGATCAGAATTTCTATTTCGACCAACAACTGCATGACCCTGAGGGTCCACATGAAACAAAATCGTTGTTTCGAATGAGTCGCATGGGACAGCGTTTGCTCCATGTTCTGAGATGAGATGTACTTCGAGGAAGCACTAAATAGTGTTAGCATACGACGCTATGAAGTACATCTTCAGTATTTGATAACGGAAGATGACTATGTCTTTCCCTATCTGCATGTGCATCAATCAAATGACCGCTTTTCAGAAGAGGCCGAGTGTCTGTGGATGACCGGTGACAGACGTGTAGGTCAGCCAACCAGCTTCCCAGAAAAGGTGATCAGGTACTGGAATAATCAGTCCTGGACTGGCTGATACTATATGGATGGAGCTACCCATATACAGCCATTCCGCAGCATTGAACTAAACGAAGTAACAAAGTTCATTGATGATCACCCAGGAGTTGAGCCCAGAACATTGGAATGTTTTTAAAACATTGGAGTGGGAGAGAGCTCAACCCCAATACCAATTATTAAAAGACGCACTCGACGACCACAAAATTCGTTGAAACACAGTACACTATGAAGAGTGTACTAGTGGTGAGACCGGGCATTGTTGTGTTTGTTTAGAAGACATTCACAGAGAACCGTATGCTTATGAATGTTCTCACTGTAAAGCAAAAGTTCACCTCGTCTGCAGACAGACGTGGGTCGACATGGGCACGCCATCGAAAACATTCCAACATGTCGCATGGATGTGAAGCGGGGAGAGCATTTGAAACACCATGAATTCGACCTCGTGCCATTATGGTAAACTACTCTTTGGTCATGTGTGAGTAGGCTACGTTCCTCGGTACCGATGCACTAGGAAATAATAATGTTTTCATGGGGGTAACAGCATCCTGGAGAGGATGAATTTTCAGTGACAAATGAATTTACATTTCAGTGGCAAAATGATTTACATTGATTTTTTTTGTTGATGTTTGTGAGCGGCATCCTTTCCCCTGTCCTTGGAATCGACGCATTTTCTTAACCCTGTGTTGTCCCTTTGCAAATCGTTTTCCTTTCTGAGTGATCAAGTCCCTCTGGGTTTTGATCCTCGGTTGGGGAGGAATGTTGTGAAGTGAGCTCCCAGAGGTTAATTAAGCTTGCCAGCTCGGGTAAGAACTCAAGCTCTTGGGGTTTATTTGGGAATTCAGTGGACTCAAGTTTATTTCACTTATTTTCAAAGGTTTTGAACAGATGTTCTGTTGACAATATCAGGCATACCTTTGCAAGCCAATATTGTCAACAAACAGTAATATTTTAGGATTTGTTGATAGATGGAACAATAACATTCGGCAGTATTACTGGGATGTTGGTGTTCGAACTGTCTAACAAATCATAACATGTACCTGGTGAAACTCCCCATTAAACTGGTGATGCTGCATTGCATTTTAGCACCAGTCAATGGGACATTCTGCCGGTTAACTGGCGCCCGGCGGAATACTAGTTGAGAGCCGAGATTCCATGGACTGCATGCAAACTGACCAACAGTCTGCATGGCAGTAAAAGAGTCTACAAAATGGCGACCGCCATGTCAGGGGACTTTCCCTTAGTTTCCCTGATGTCAGGGAGAAACTGCTGATGGTCATCATGTACCCCAAGTATTGTATCAGAAATTTGGTGTATATAAGCACCAATTTCTGACTGCTTAGACAAGTTGTCTTTGGGCTCCTGATGTATGCAGATCAACTCCACAAGAAGAAAGCTGGATGCCGCCACTGTGTTTGAGGCATGAACTTTGATACTTTTAAATTGTACATTTTATGCCAGAGACAACGACAGTTTAGGCGAAATGTATTATAAAATAATGACTTGCTTAGTTTAATTAAAATAGTAGATAATTTGAAGCTGTCTCCGTTGTGCTATACACGACAAGTTCGTGAAGTTACTGAACCCAGAATCTTGAGCCCGTGTCTGATATCGTCTGGTAAGGAAACACAAAACGCTATGGGCTGGTGGATCCACACAGAACTCCCAGTAATCACAACGTGGAAATCAAACTTTATGATCACAGATCGATAAACATTTTCCTTCTATTCCGCAACAATGACCATTCTGTTTGCAATAATAACATGATCCTTTACGTGGACATGTTTTAGCCAGATGTTCACTCTCATTACAAATACAACAGTGCTTTGTTAACACATAAAGTTGATCAATAACACTTTTTGCTTCATGCCATGTGCTAGGTATTATTTCATTAAGTTCCCCTACAAGAAATATTACTTCTTTATATAAATTCTGTTTGGCTCACTTGCTTTCTCTGTTTGTTTGGATCTCTCTCTCTCTCTCTGTCTCTCTCTCTCTCTCTCTCTCTCTCTCTCTCTCTTCTCTCTCTGTCTCTCTCTCTCTGTCTCTCTCTCTCATTTTATAATAAATACTGTTTGGATCATTTGCTTTTTCTAATCTTGGTTGGATCTCTCTTTATACATCTTTGTAGTAGAATGAAATTCAGTCTTAACCACTTGCTAGTCTAAAAAGCACGTGTGCAGAAAGCTGAGAATTGCTGGCCTTTTATACTCTCCTATTAAGAAATGTTTTATGTAATTATTGAAATAAACCTTGTGCGTTTGTCACATCACACAGGAAATAAAATGTATGGAATTCAAAATAATTCAATTCATTTTATTTCCAGTGTGATGTGACAAATTAACAAGGTTTATTTCAATAATTACATGAAACATTTCATACCACACATTAATCTTATGGGTATAAAAAGACAATTTTTAGTTTTTTCAGAAATGTCAAAGTAAAACATTGAACTGGCAAGATGCCTCTACCACTTAATCCTGCATATCCTATATACTTATCAGAACTTACAAGACTTTCGAGTTTTAGTATGACTACAAATCCTATTTTACAAATCAAGAAAGGAGAAGTAGCTACAGCTAATTTTTTAAATGTGGGAGATATTGAAGTAAAATGTTTCGTTTGTGGACAAGGTTTAATGAATTAGGTACCTAGAGATATTCCTTTACAAGAACATGTTCAGTTCTCACCAAATTGTTCTTATCTCCATCTTATTAGAAATTTTCAATTTTACAAAACAGCATCATGTATGCAAACACCCCCAAATGACATATTATCACTGACGGATAATGCATACAGTTTGAAACAAATATTTTCAACTATAAAAAAATATGACAAAACTTTAAATGATTTTCCAGATTCTAATTTTTACTTTCACTCATGGTATTAGATAATGTAAATATATCATCCAGTGATGTGATTTCAAGAAAACCTGCACTTGCAAATAATTTCAACACTAAGTTTGACAAAATGTTCATAGATGGTGCAGAAAATGACTATCCAGATTTACAAAGTACATTACCTCAGGACGAAGAAAAATGGGATTAGAAAAATTCATTTAGAATGGTGAGATGTAAGCATTTTCTTACAAAGAATGTGAACAAAAAGGGTGGGGGTGATTCTCACTTATCTCACACTTGCTTTTGGGATGCCAAGAAGACAAGACTGCTTACAAGAGAATACAGAAGATGAAGAGAAGCTTTGAAGATAACCGTGAAATAGAGAGTGAAACAGAAGATGTCAGCAGAGAGAGCAAGAGACGATGATTAAAGAATGAAAGGGAACTGTATACAATCCACCCTCAGATGCTAAGAACATCAAGGAAATTCCATTCAAAGTCTCGTGTATGTAGAATAACATTTAAAGAATTTGATGAGAAGTATCCATTTGAAAACCCATCAAAAGTATTTGATAGCATGTTAGCAGAGATTAAAGGCGAATGTATGATAGAAGAAAATGACCATATGAGAGTTCTGTGAAGCACCCTGGATTGGATATATGTATATTTATTCCATTTAACGAAGCATCATCTATCACTGGTAGTACAGTATTAGATGAAATTGAAAAAGTTGTACAATGATAGAATAATTATACTATTCATGATGGAAAATTATCTTTAGAAGTAATACACTCACCCTTACCACATCGTCCACCTCTTTCATTTGAATTTACTGGTAAATGGTTGGTAATAAAAGAAGTATTGTTGAAATGAAAAATGTTAATGATTCCATGTGTCTCGCATGGGACATTGTGATAGGAATGTTTGATGTTGATAAAGATGGATCAGAACTTTGGCAGAAGAAAGGGAAAACAATTCGTGATTCAGGAATGAAGTTTCAAGAAACAGAAGCTAAGACATTGATGGAGAAAGCAGAGCTTGTTTATAATGCTCCTTGTAGATATGAGGAGTAATATAAAATACAAGATCTCCTTTCCCCAGACTATGCAATCAACATTCATACCCATTATAAATCTAATTTCTTATTTGAACATCCAATAACTACAGAGGATAGTAGTTATACATATATACCACCATCACCAGCACTTTGACACTATTACCAGCATAACGGAACTTTTAGGCTATGAATATTATTGTGATCTTTGCAATCAAGGGTATCGGTATAAGGAATGACAGGAGTTGTTGACTGGTGCAGAAAGATTACAGCAGCAGAGGAACGTTATTCTTGTCGTTGCTAGAAATACTTTCGTCAAACGTATTATTATGCCTTAGATTGTGATCCAATATTACCTAGTGAACGTCGCATCAGACATAAACTTTGGGTTCGATTAGAGATGTGGTTCTAAATACGCTCATATTTCTTCTTATTTGGAGTTTGTGATAAATGTAGGTGTGATTTTCACCTACCTTTCGCGCCATTCTATTGTTTGTTCCACTGCTCTATTGTTGTTCAATTCGTTTTTTCACGGAGATCGGAACACAGCGCGTTTAATGTTCCATTTCGATTTTCGAACTTTGTTATTCTTCATTGGATTCTAATCTCTTTAATTATTCATAAGACGACAGAGGACATAAGAGGTAGGCTTAGAATCCAAAATGAGTAGAACTGATATGTTAGTTGGGAAAATGGCAATCAGAGACGAACTCTTTGATATTATCTCGAGCATGATCGAAAAATCACTGAACAATTTTAAACAGGAGCTCACAAACTCTTTTAATTTGATCATTGATAAAAAATTATCTGACCTAGAAAATAGATTATTAATTGCAGAGGACGAGAACTCACACCTAACTTCTGAGATTAAAAAAAATAAAATTAAAATTATTGCCGTGGCTGGAGAAATAGAAAATTTAAAACTTGGAGTTAAACAAGCTACAATAATGTGAAATCAG